>JAJLUT010000014.1:90601-327872 GCA_030564305.1 Suzukiozyma glaebosa
GTCTCAATGACGACAGCAGTGCTTGTGACTGGGTTACCAGCGGTGTCGGTTCCAGTGATGGTAGTGGTGAAACTGGTTAATGGTGGTTGACTTGAGGAAGCGGCAGCACTCGATGAGGTAGCGGTACTTGATGAGGCAGTGGCGCTTGATGAAACGGCAACACTCGAAGAGACAACGGCGCTTGATGAAACAGCAGCACTCGATGAGGCAGTGGCACTCGACGATACAGCAGACGACGAAACAACCGAGCTTGACGAAACAATCGAGCTCGATGAGAGAACCGAGCTTGACGAAACAATCGAGCTCGATGAGACAACCGAGCTTGACAAAACAACCGAGCTCGAGGAAACAACCGACGACGAGACCAATGATGATGAAGACGAAGCCACGAACGCAGGAGCGACTGGGATTGGTTTACAAGGTCTGCAGTTTGCTGGAGGGGTGGTATTTGGTGGGGGACCATTGTAAACCACCGAGTTGATGATGGGGACCGAGACACCGGGGAAGAGGTGCGATGTGGTTTGGAACAAGGCGGGGTTGTATCCCAACCCAATGTTGAAGCTTTGGCCCAAGGTGTTGAATGGTCCTGAGTAAAGGGTCAAGATTCCGGTGGCGGCGTTGTAGGCACGCGAGAGCACGGGGGTGTTGAGACCGATGAAGTTACCATTACCGAATCCAGCAACGGTATAACCCTGGGTTCCGATCGACGATACCACGAATTCAGATTGGGGTGATTCCATGGAGAATGTTTGGGTAGAAGCGATGGCGGACAAGGGGTTGTCGATGAACACGGTGGAGGCGGCTTCGATGTGGATACACCCGTCACCTTGGATGGGACCAGTTTGGTGGTAGACTTCGTTCCATAAGCAGATATCACCATTGTTATTAATGACACTCAAGGCAGGGGCACCCAAGCTCACCGTCCCCAAGAGCGATTTGGTTTCTTGGTAGAAAGTGAGGAACCCGGTGTTGTCCCAGGCGACGGAGGTGATGGCCATGACGGGGACACCGATGGAGCCGTCGGCAACAAAGTACATGTCTCCGTTGTTGTTGAAGGAGGCCCCAACCAAGTTATAGGCTGGGGTGGTGAGCGAGTTGAGCGAGTTGAAAGCAATAGTACCGGCGTTGTTTATTGAGCCCAATGGGTCGAGCATGGTAACCGACAACCCAAGCAAGTTGTTATCGGACGAGATGTACAACCCCCCATTGTTCAACACATCCAACGAACCCACGAAAGCCGAGACGGTATTGTCCCAAATGGACAAGTAGACGTCGGGATTGATGGTGAGATTTCCCAAATTCAAACTGATCGGACCGTTGGTGGTGGTGTTCTCGGTGATGGTCGCGGCCGCGGATGTGGCCACGGAGGCGAGGCTCGCCATCAATTTTTTGAGCTGCATGGTATGGATTGAAAGATAGGTCCTTGTGGGTGTTGTTGCCTGGTATTTATACCACTGGCAAATTCACGTTAATCCCAAAAAGTCTATGGTGTGAAATGTGGTAGAAAATACTCTTCAAAATAATTTGCAGCACAAACGGGTGTAACAAAATATCGCCAGGACAGCTAGCAACACCACCACCACCGTATCAGTCTTTCCATCGCCATACCACAATAACCTGTCCACCCTCTGGTTATCCTCCTGGGTCTATTGTGATAAATATAGCGTCGTATAACCTGCTGCCGCACTGTATCCTTCATGCGCAGGAGACACATATAATATCTGGAACCGATTGAAGCAAGTCGCGTGCGTGAGCGCGCGTGTGTGTGTGACGGACACTGTGACTCAGCACTAACACCCAGACGGCTCTGACCCAGTTGGCTCTGGCGGTGTTTGCTGTGTTTGCTGTGTGCCTTTGTACATAACCACCATTTGGCGATACAGACACAAATGCCGCAGTGACAATACCTACGTCAAAAGACCCCTACGGTATCTGCGGGATGTGGCTGCGCTCAGACGCTGCGGAAACGGTACAATGCAGGCGGCATAAACGTCGTTTCTTCGTTGGAGCCAGTCCCCACCAACAAAGAGTGTGGCTTGGGGTCATCTAGCCGGGATTAATCGAGATCTGATAACATTATCCCGCAAACCCCAATTTTGGATTGGAGACAATCGACTGGGGAGACAAAATCAGTGATCCACCATTGTCGATTGTGTGTGAGGTTCGCATGCATTGGCCATATTTTTAGTCACTCCAATCGCAGCTGCCACAGACCCCACTGCAGACCGACAATTGCTCCCAATTGGTCTGCCCGTTTTGGGGGCCGATACTCCCTCTTGGGGGCAGTCTCCAGATACGACCATGCGCGCCCAGGACCAGCTATCGGTGCTGTCGCCACTTCAATGCATAGGTGACTAAGGGTCTGAGGAGGACAAGGGCGTACAAGTATACAAGAGAAGAACGTCGATGCAAGTGATTGAATGAGTGTTGTGGGTGTGTGGTGATGGTGATGGTGTTGGTGATGGCTGTTGCACAAATACGTGGCCGACATTAGGTGGGTGGTTTTGCAACCGGGGAAATGAAAGCTAATATCGACGCATGGTGGTGGCGGGGTAACTTGGCGCTGGGAACAGAGGAGCTCGAATGAATGAGCATGTCGGACCATGACCATTGTGTTTTGGTTACATACATTTGTTGATTCCCATATGGTTGCATTGCACACTCTGTCCTGACACCTCCACACACGCTCGCACGCGTGGCGTGGCTAGGGTAAGGCGTGGTTCGGAACCGATTCAATCACCCTTCCAATACAGTTGCCTCTTCCAGCGCCCACTTGTGACAACAATGGACTACGTAGTCTAGTCGCCGTTTTCACCAGTTTCTGCTCCAATTTATTTTGTGGCATGTGCGTAAACAGGCCACTTGAAGGGTAAGGTATGGCAGGATAGGGGTGTAGCGTTAGTATCAGTATCTAGGAGATGGATTTTTCACTTATTCGTCGGTTCGCTAGTACTGTTGTATTTATCGCAATTGTGGGTGTCAACTGTATAAGATTACTAGTGAACTATCCATCGGGAGGAACTGAGAGTTTTGGTTAGGTTTGGTTAGGTTTGGTTGTTTTTTGTGGATACAGTCAATTGAATGTTGTAGTTCAAATAATATCGCACACTTTACAAACTAGGAAGTCTCTTGGTGGTGTGGGGTTCAACGGCACACACTTTGTAATCTTTGCCAGGCTAGTTTTCGCATCTTTTCATCACTTCATGGTGGTGGTAGTGTAGACTTTGGTATGCGTAGGTATATGTCATCATATGATTACTATTTATGTATATCCACTATCACTATCTCCGGTACCAAAAGGTGCTGATGCTGGGAAACATCAATATGTGACATTAGCCGATTATAGAAATGTGCCAAACTTGGTAATTTCGCAACTTTCACCGAAAAGGTTTGAATTGAAACACTATGCTTGGATCAAAAAACAATGTTGTGTCAAAGACGCAACATTGTTTGAGTCAATACATAGGCCAATAAAGGTTCTTCGAAGCTAGTGTTTGCAATACTGAGTACATTCACTGATAAGGTTTTCTAAGCCAAACTGAAGGTACATTTTGTCAAACCGCTATACTTGTATCTGAGTTCAACACATGCATCGTGCATTCGCTTACTGTTTTTGAGTTGGCGATTCAACAAACAAAAGAACTGGGTCACCGCCAGACATTGGCGATTCCACTTGGTGATAGAATCGAAGCCAAGGTCTGGTTAATATACACTCCTTTTGATCCGGTCCAAATTGTTTGCGTAAGAGTGGTAAAATGCTAATAATCACTTGAGTGGTGATTGTCCAATAAGCAACTTACCACACACTGGGGATTGTTGGTTTACAGGTGTTACAGGTGTTACAAGTGCTGCTTTCTTTTGTTATTACGTGTTGATTCTCATGAACTACTACTTGATTCTTTCGCTCATTGTTGCCCAATTGTATGTGGTTGCAATATATTTTCGTAACCCACTGGGGTTGAAACAATTGGCCAGAAATGATCCTCGTGTGATCAAGTATAGGTTAACAAGAATAACGATTTTGTCGATGGCACTACTAGTGGCCGTCCCATTGCTAACACCAGTCACTATACGTGATTTGGGATTAGTGCCAGGCTACACCCCCAGCCATAGTTTCCGGGTTGATGTGCACCACATCATTAGCTGCATGGCGTTGATATTGACGTTATATTTGTGCAACATTGTCGAGTACATCGCCAACTACCAGTTTGGCAACATCATCGACGACGTATACATGAACTTTGCCACGTTGACTGGGTTCCGCGATCATGTGTTCGCTCCCGTCACGGAAGAGTTCATATATCGGGCAATCATAATCAACTTATTGTTGCAGGGTCAGTACTCGCACTCAAAAATCATCTGGTACAGCCCATGGTTATTTGGATTCGCCCACTTGCACCATGGCTACCAAACCTACTTCCGCGACGGCCAGTCGTTGGCGACAACAGTGTTGCAGTTGCTTTTTATGACCTTCTACACCACGGTTTTTGGCATGCTCGAGTCGCACCTTTTTCTCAAGTACAGAAACTTGCCGGCAATCATCATGGTGCACGTCATTTGCAACCTATTTGGGTTTCCCAAGTTATTGGTCACCGGGGGCCCCAAATACCAAGCATTGTACTACGCGTCCATAGTGATGGGTGTCGTGGGGTTCTATTACTTATTGTGATCGCCACCCTGAGATGTCGTGTGACTGTAGATCAGTGGATGAACAGTATGGGAAAGGGCCAGGACCATAGATCAAAAATGAGATAGACCTCTAACGAGCTTGAAAGTACGTACTCACTCATCCTCGAGTTTGACTGATCGCAGTGCAAACCAGTTATTTTTTTCTAAAACACCAAGTTGTGGAGCGCATGGGCGAATCGAACCATTAGCGGTTTGGATCAAGGAGTGGCATTGAATGTTAGCCAGCAAGAATTTATAACAAAATCATCATCCTCGACGATCAATAGTTGATCATATCATGTCGTGGTTAATTGGCAAAACCACATATTGACGCTAACTAGAATCAAAACAAAACTTCTATCTCCACAGCTTTAGTACGTGTATGATGCAAGTCGAGCCAAGTAATCTGAATTCATATCACATAGACAATTATACGACTTATGACACCCCATTATTCGCTTAGCGAATCCGATAGTCAAAACTGAGCACCAAGAATTCTCGCTTGAGACAAGTAGCGAAAGATGGAAGGTTGAGAAGCAGGAAAATGTTCCATGTATTTAATATAATACTAGAAAATAAACTTCGCTAGTCTCTGTTTGGTGCTGCCGTACAAATCATCATCTTCGTCTCAATACCACCATTCTCCTCGTTCAACAGTAGAGTTTCATTAAACCGTTGACGCGTTTTCTTGACCAGAGTCGAGCGAAGAAAGCCCCAGAGAAGCGGATTGGCACTGGCAGCGTGAGCTTGTCAACTTGATACTACTTGCTCCATCGTTGGAGGTACATAATTTCATCAATCAATTTTCATGCACTTTATAACCTTACATTTTTAATCCAAACAAAGAACACATACATATTTGTAGATGTGGTTGTAGAAACGTCAACAGCAAAGATCGATAGTTGCACGATATTCTACACGTCCATACTCTTGGTTCGTATCGTATTTATGGTCAGATTGGTCAATTTTCTGTGTGGATTTCAAAGTTAGATAATTTGTTAGTGTGTACTATTTTTTCAATTGGTAGTTGATTTTATTTCCAATTGCAGATTTTACAACAATCACCATTTGATCTCCAGCATCGTGGATCATACTACTTGCATATATATCTGACGTGATATTGTATTATACTTCGTGTCACCATCACTCATTCGTGTTTTGATCTTCGAATTTCCCCGTTGCTTCTATTTGATTTTTGTTTTGCTTTGATCAAATGGATTGATTTCCGATTGCATAAATAAACACAACATGTATCATCGAAATAATTCAGAAAATCGACAGGAGTCGACTTCGAATGATCATGCTAATCGAAATCCAATGCAACAGAAAGACAAAGTTGGCGAACCATTTTTGAATATTGATCCAAAGTACGAACTATCTGGTAGTTTGATCTCAGCAAACTCAGATAATGGCCAGTATCCTCGTCAACGAAAACAAGAGGTTTTGAGAAGCAACCTACACCAACAATTAAGAGCTAAACCAAGCCTGAGCCGACCTCAAGTACCCCAAGTTCCACCCCCACAACAATACCCACAGCAATATAATCAACAACGTAATTACAAGGAACGAAGTAATCACCCAAGAAATCAGGTCTATCAGTCGAACTCGAAACCAAGACTGCAACAATTGCTGAAGCAACCACAAATTCAAGCACAACAACGAGTCCCACTGCAACATCAGGTTTTGCACCAACAACAACACCAACAAATGCCACCAGGGCAACTGCAACTGCAACTGCAACATCAGCAGCATCAACAGCAACAACAACAACAGCAACTTCATCAGCAGAAATACAAGCAGGATTCTCGTTCACGTACACAACAGGTACATCAACAACATCCTCAACCGCACCCGCAGCAGCATCACCCTCAGCAATACCCACAGCAACAGCATTTACAAGGACAGAATCAACCATTCCAGCAACAGAACCAACCGCTATCTGGTCATAAAACTCTGCAACATGCCATCCCGAATCAACTGCACTCGCATCATAGCTCACAATCTAAACATGTGAGTCAGTCTTCAAGACATAATGATAAGTATCGCAAGCAAAGCCGTGATAGGTCAAGACTGGAGCAAAACCCAAGTGAAGTGTCGCTGAGATCCCATCAGAATAACGGGCCGATGTCAAGTGCAAGTCATGCCAAAGTGGAGCCAAGGAAAGATCGATCGCATCTGTCACAACCAGTGCAAGTACATCCACACCATCAGCAAGGAATTCAGATGTATCCTGCCCAACTGAAACCAATTCTAGTCAGGCCGATTCATACCAAGCAACAAGTGGTTATAGATGAGCAAACTATCAATGCTAGCGAAACACCTATCAATCCATTGGAAACTGTGCCAAAAACACCCGTTGAACAATGGACTCCGATAGAACCTTTGGAGATAGCTAAACAACCAGAGGATATCACAATTGCAACCCTGGTCGAACAACCTGAAGATACTGCTGTTTCGACTCCGACTAAACAACTTGAGAATATGGTTGTATCAACTCCAACTGAGCAACCTGATAGCACGACTTTATCGACACCTTCAACTACACAATCATTTCAACCCAAAACGTCACCTTATTCACAAAAATCTCCAAATGCATCATTCACATCAAATCCTAACACCTCGAATTCAAATGTTAGTGTTACTTCATCTGGCAAAAGGAAATCCAATCCCTACTATGAAAGTGCAGTACACAATATCGAACAAGAGAAGAAGATGGTCGCAGCTTTAAAAAGATTGTCAATTGGTCAAATGATGAACTACGATCCCGAATTGCCAATGGATGATATTGAGATGCAGTTGAAGCAACAGTATGATGAGCCCTCACCAAATATTTTGAATATATATAAGCGAGAAATGGCAGAACAAGCTCAACTTGAAGCTTTACAAGCAGAGCAGGACAAGAAGCTATACGCGGAAGAGATTGCGAGACAGAGACGTGTGCACGCGGAATCATCAACAGACCCGAAAACATCGCAGAAGCTTAGAAAGCAATCGGCTACGAATGAGGAAGGTGACGAGTTTTTCGATGCTGAAGACAACAACACCATTTTTGCCTCGACTAATAGTTTGTTATGGGTGCCTGCAGATTTGCATCCTGAAGTTGATCCAGAATTGTTCAAGGCCCATGTTAAAACCAAGGTTGATGAGATTAGTGTGAAATTAAATGGAACCAAACTGTCTCCTCCGTCTAGAGACTCATCCGGTGATATTGAGAATGATGAGTTGAACCAACCAGTGCAAAGAGGACAATCACAGAAAGGATTAAGTCGATCTAATTCCAAGAGTTCATCAACTCAACAAGCCAAGCGTGAATCAGTACATTCTCAACGCTTCTCTAATCCATCTTTGCGGGAGCTAACTTCTGAATTAGAAAAGTTGTCAAAGTCAGCTGGCATGGATGCCACTGATGCAGTGACTTTAGCCAGAACTTTGTCAACGTCGTCTTTGGGTTATACCGATGTGGAGAAGCTAGCATTCGACGAAATATCAACATCTGCAATACAATCTTCCAAACGGACTTCGATGAGCAGCCTTGACGATTACGAGTCTGGATCCGAGGAAGACGATGATGCGTACACCTCAATCGTGCCAGGAAGAGCAAAAAGATCCACTTCGCCCCCAATGTCGACAACTTTACACTTGCAACAACAGTTGCGTAGGCAATTTCAACAATCTCAACTTCTACGGGAAAAGGAACATGCTGAACGAGAGCTTTTTGAAAGGGAACAACAGGAACAACATGAGAAAGATTTGCATGAGCAGAAATTAGCACGAGAGAAACGTTTAAAAGAGGCTCAAGAACGTGAATTGGAACAACTTGAACAGAGACGCAGAGAGAAGACGAAAAACCACGATGCAATACCGTTATCATCAAGAGAGGAGTTATCTATGCAGCAAAAAATTCAACAACAGCAACAACAACAGCATGATTTTGCATTGAAGAGAAGTAGGCGACCAGATTATCGTAAGCAAACTCAAATTTCATCTGGCTATAACCTTCAAGATACAAAGCACGGGAAACTTTCTGATTTACGAAGTAATTTACAATCTAATTTGGGAGATGTTTATCATCAAAATGTTCCAATCTCGAAGAACAAGCCGAGAAATGCGCGAGATTCGCAGCTATTGTTCAGTTATAAAAAACCAAACGAGCAGAACGAGAAGAAGCCTAGACAAGTGTCACCTCCAACTCATGACTCGGTTATTTCCCAGAGACAACACCATGAGAGTAAGACTCCACATTCAAATAAGTCGAAAGATGATATAGAGAGGGGGACTCGTCGCTCGAATGAGAAGAAAACCGTCTCAAGACCAAGCAATATTGTTGCTGCTGATCTCTCGCACCGCACTAGTAACGAGAATTTCGAAGATCAATCTTCACGTTTAAGAAGTAAGAACTTAACCACTTCCCAATCCAAGGAACCGAAGTCTAAGCAATTGAACCAGAATGTGGATATATTGCGTACAGAAATCAATCAATTTAAAGAGAGCCTAACGCAAGCTGACACAGAACAACCATCGCAAGCTTTGCAAAAACCTCTCGGAAATTCAGCCAGTGGCGAGCCATCTCCTATACCTAGTGATGGTAATGGATCAGATTTCAGCTTCGAACTCAGTTATCAAGATGTGAGTTACGAAGACCCGCTAGGGATGGACAAGGAAGTTCTCAAAGAATTGAACAAAGAACAAGGTGCGGGTAATAGTAGAGATCAATCGAAACTAGAGGATAGAATCGGAAGACAAAAGAGACAAGTCAAGGAGCACAAAGAGCAATTGGATATCTTAGAGCAACGCAAGAGACATTTGACTCAACAATCAGCAGCTCAAGGTCAGGATGAAGTAGCACTTGTGGAAACAAACGTTGATCAAGAAGTAAAACTCCAACTCCCTCCACAACAATACAGACACCAACCACAACCACAAGTTTTGAACAACGAAAATCTGCTTATTGCTGAAGAAACCAGCAACCATCAACAACAAACCCTTGAAAAAGTTGGCTCGCTTAAAAAAACTTCTCCTTATCCTTCGCCAACCTTGGAAGAAGATCTTGAGGACAGAAGTACACTGGTAGCTATTCAAATCGATCCTCGAAAGGAAGAAGAAAAGACAACCACTCAGTATTCTATGCGCGATGCAGTACCTAAAAGAATGGAGGAATTGGTGCCTGAACATGATACTGAGTTGGATTTAGATCAAACTGATGATGCTGGTACCAAGCATGATGCGATGGTTATTGATCCAACACCAATAGGCCCCGAGGATTTGATTGAAACATCTACACCTAAAAAGTTGAAGAAAAAGAAATCATTTGGAATCTTAAGTGGAAGTTCTGCGGCGGTTGAACCAGTAGAACCTAATAAAAGCCCTAAGAAGTTGAAGAAAAAGAAATCTTGGGGTTGGTTGAGAGACCGATCTTCCAGTCTTTCATCTGTCGACAATAACAACTTACCACCAATCCCAGATAATATCAAGATACCGGCTCGTTCCATATCCAACCCTGAGAATGCTGCAACTCCAGATGAACTAACTTTGATGTCAGACCAGGGCAAAATGTCTAGCGATAGTGGAAAATCTAAGAGTAGCTTTGAATCGTTGACAGGTGGTCAAACGGGCAAGGAGAACATGATAACCAAGTTGTTCAAAAAGAAGAGACCCAACCAGCCTAGCGATGCTTCGATGAGCAGCAAAGACTTGGGTGAATCTATCAACCTGGACTCGAGCAATGAAGACAGGAAAAAGAAAATGAATACTGGTAGCTTTTTCAGAAAGAAGGAAAAAGGCAAATTTGACAGGGATGCACTTAGAACAGAGCAAGAAGGGTTGATCAAGAGAAGTTCATCATCGTCATCAGAGAACCAAGCCGCACACGAGTCAAACAAGTTAAACTCTGTGCTCAATGGACTGAAGTATTTACAAACCAAGCAGTCTCAGAGCGTTAAACATAACGATAAGGAGAACGACGTCTTTGTGAACGAGCAACAGTATCTTTACGAACCGATGGTGACTACTAATGATCAGACTCAAGTGCAGGTTGTTTCAACATCTGATAAAGATGGCAAAATGAAGAAGTTGAAGAATAATTTGAAATCGGAGAAGCCAGCTGGGAAAGAGAAGGAGGAAGAATTAGAGGATGAAATTATGGAAACGGAGGAAGCACTCGACGCTGACGAGAAACCCATTCATACTACTTTGGACGTACAAGAGAAGTTGAAAAAATCAATCAAGCGTACTTCCAAGGCCAATCAGCCAATCGAGTTTACTGATTCTGCGTTTGGCTTCCCATTACCACCACCATCGCAGTCTACATTAGTAATGTTGGACTTCCGATTCCCAGTGCATGTTGAGCGAGCAATCTATAGATTGTCACACTTGAAGTTGGCCAATCCAAAACGATCATTACGAGAACAAGTGTTGCTCTCCAATTTTATGTATGCTTATTTAAATTTGGTCGACCACACGTTACATTTAGAGCAACAATTGAGTGACATGCAAGGGTTTCAAGATGAACAAATATTTGATAAATCACTAGATGATTCTTCGTTAGACGAAGAAGTTAACGAATCCATCCCATTGGAGTTAGATATGGCCGATGTGGAGCATATCAACACCACCAGCATTGACGTTTAAAGACTATACCGCAACTATTATACATAAATTCACTGTATTAATCATGATTTATGCTACAGCTCATAATAAAATATTGCATTTAACTGTTTGTAGGGCCTGTAAAGCTCATCTCTAACTATCACCGTTGCTACCACTTTATTACTTTTGTTCTGCCCCTAATTTCAAATTCCGAGCTTAAACTTTCACGCTGCGGTGAAAAATATAAACAAATTTTTAGCGTGAATAATCATATCATTTTCACCAATTGTCATCGGTTGAAAATACTTGAGCAACACACTCTTTTTAACATGTCCAGAACGTTGCCTTTGATCTCATCCAAGGAGTTGGAGAAACACACTACTTCGAAAGACTGCTGGGTGACTCTATACAATAGAAAAATCTACAATGTTACCGACTTTTTGGATGAACATCCAGGTGGTGCCGATTTGATCGAGCCATACTATGGTAAAGACGTTACTGATATCATGAAGGATATCATTTCACATGACCATTCCGAGTCCGCCTACGAAATGTTGGAAGATAGCATGTTGATTGGTTATTTGGCCACGATAGAGGAAGAAGACGAATTAATCAACAACAAAAAGAAACATCCCATTGATGTCAAATTGGAGGATGAGGAATTTGACATGTACACTTTCCATGATCATCTTCCCAGTGAAGAAAAATTATCTATTCAAACGGATTTCACGAACGATGTCAAGAAACATAAATTCTTAGACTTGTCAAAGCCGTTATTGATGCAAGTGTATAGAGGAAATTTCACTAAGGAGTTTTACCTCGATCAAGTGCATAGACCAAGACATTATGGGAAAGGTTCAGCTCCATTGTTCGGAAATTATTTGGAACCATTATCTTTAACTCCGTGGTGGGTAGTGCCGGCAATTTGGTTACCTTGTAACTTTTACGTGTTCTACGTGGGCTTCCTGGGCCAACATTGGTTGAGCAGTCTTAGTTTCTGGGTTTTGGGATTGTTTGTGTGGACTCTCATCGAATATTGTTTGCACAGATTTTTGTTCCATTTGGACCAATATTTGCCCGACCATCCTGTCGCCTTGACTTTGCACTTTTTATTGCACGGTATTCATCATTATTTACCTATGGATGGATATAGATTGGTTTTGCCACCAACTTTGTTCATTGTTTTGGCTTACCCATTTTACCGTTTGGTGTTTGGTATTTTACCATTCTACCAGGCTAGTTCTGGTTTCGCAGGTGGTACCTTGGGTTATATCATGTACGATGTAACTCATTACGTCTTGCATCATACTAAATTACCCGGTTACCTTCAACAAGTGAAAAAGTACCATTTGGAACATCACTACAAGAACTACGAATCAGGTTTTGGGGTCACTTCGAAATTTTGGGATGTTATTTTCGATACGGAGATCGAGACCACCTTCACAGGTAAGAGCATCTGAGTGCAACAAACACTTTTTATTTCATCTAGTTTCAATTCAATTTCAACGATTCTGTTTTACTGATAATTGTTGTCTTTGAGAGTTTATGGGTTCTGATTATTTTTGATAGTGCATATTCTTGGTTTCAATCGTCATTTAATACCACTTCCGACGAGTGACATCTGTAAAACATAATATACAACGTAACTAATTGCCATCGTACCACTTAAAATCTGCTCGTAAGTATTAATTACCAGTTTAATTTAGTTTCTTTTTCTTTTTTGGTTCAAACTGAGATCCAAGTGTATAGCTAGACGATGTTAAACCCAACGTCCCATGATCGAGAATTCGCGCCTTCAATCGATCGAGATCACCTGCGGAATTGACACTCGATCTACAACAACTTGCATTCGGCGAGTTCAATTTGTTTTGACACCGAATATTATTTAGTCGTTCCAAAATTGTGCGTTTCATAGCTTGGTATCGTATACTTTGTTGCTGCCTCCTGGAAGCATATGATTCATTGATCTTGTAGTATTTTGGATTAGTTTGAGCAAGTTCGCTCAAATACCGTGACACGTTGAAACCTCGTGAAGTGATGATTGAATCCGATTCCGGTCCGTCGATCTCATAGTTATATCGAATGTCTTCAAATATAACTTCGAGTCTGTTGCATAGGCGTTCCAATCTAGCCGAGTCGACAGTTTCGTTGGAAGGGATTGTGTCCATTGATGCTAAAAAGACATTTTGCCAGTTCTTCCTCTCCACAGGTAAGATCAGTTTTGGATTTGGCATTTCCGCCAACCTATTGATCGTCGAATCAATTCTAGTCGCAATTTGGGTTGTCATCTTTTTCGTTATACCAGTGGCAGCATCGGCGGTCATAACGAAACCATTGCGGTCTGAAATCCTCTGATGGATCTTTCTTTCGATGATTGCATGGATTTGATTCGATAATTCAGCCTTACTGTTGGTAACTTGTTCGACGACATCAAAGCTTTCAATCTTCTGCTTCAAATTGGAGGTATATATATCGTCATCTTCCACGATTTCGACATCGGAATCTGATTCAATTTCACAGGACTCCAGGTCGTTGTCAGATGCCATATCATCGAAATTAATCCGTCGACTTGTAGTCACTCCGTTCTCACTGCTTTCAACAACTTTGTTTATCTTTTTCGAGACTGGTTCCAGGGTCTGGGGATTTTTGGGTGATTGTTTCTTCTTAGTACTAGATTGTAATTCGTCTTTACTCTTTCGCCAATCGGCTTCGTCCACATCAATGTCAGTAGTGTAACTGTCCGCATTGAAAGGTACATCAACATATCTCTTACTAGATTTTGGAATTGGCACCTGATTATCTGGTAACGGCCATGAAGTCCATCGAGAATTTGGAAAAGTTGGATCTATTCTTTTCAACAACACTGCAGAATACAAATGGATTGCCAAATCCTGTCTGAATTGGTTCTCTAACTCCAATAACGTCTCCTTCCTGTCATTTACTGTCAACTTACTCATACAACTTGCCTGCTTTGAATCACTTCATCGGTTTGTGTGCACAACATCGATGATTTTGAAAAATATCGAAATCTTGATTGAAGACTTGACATATCGGTGAAATAGTTTGATTGAAACGTTACAGACATGGAATCTTATCAAACAGACTTTTTGGATTTGGCATTACAATCCCAAGCATTAAAGTTTGGGACTTTCACTTTGAAATCTGGTAGACAATCACCATACTTTTTCAACCTTGGGTTATTTAACACCGGTAAACTATTGAGTATCTTGGCGACATCATATGCCAATGCCATTATTAAATCAGGGATTGAGTTTGACATTTTGTTTGGTCCAGCTTACAAAGGTATCCCTTTAACAGCGATCACAGTTACAAAATTAGCAGAAATCGACCCAGTGAAATATGGCCACATTGGTTATTCATTCAATAGAAAGGAAAAGAAAGACCACGGTGAAGGCGGAAGCATTGTTGGATGCAACATGTCCGGTAAAAAAATCTTGATTATAGACGACGTGATGACTGCTGGTACTGCAATCAAAGAAGCATTTGAAATCATAAAACAAGAAAAGGGTGAATCTGTTGGTTGCATCATTGCGTTAGATAGACAAGAAACTACAGTCGATAGTGAATTCTCAGCCACTCAAGTGGTCAGTGAACAGTACAAGATCCCAGTTGTGTCAATTGTGACCTTGACTGATATCATCCATCATTTGAAATCAAAGATGACTAACGATGAAGTGAAATCAATTGAAACTTACAGAAACGAATTTGCTCCCAAAGGGTTATACAAGCTTGAAACGGTTGTATTACACTGTAAGATCAATGACAATGAAGTATTGTAAGGATTCGTCGTACATAGACGTTTAAAGATAACTTGAACACGAATTAATGAAAACTGTTGTAGAAACAAAGCTCTTTGCCGTCTTGGGGTTTGAGCACTTTCTCGACGCGAGCGTACCGACTTGATGGCGTGGATATATTGAACATATCTACAAGATGTCGAAGTAAACTATTGCGACACTCGCTCAGTATCGCGTTGAATGAATATGTCCTACATAATCAAAAAATGGAATGGTTCATGGATAACTGAACTGACCCCAATACTAGTATATCCAACAATCATGGAACTAGCAACAGTTTCCAGCGATTTCCAGAGTTTCATGACCGACATATCGGGATGTTTGCGGGCTCTACATCATCAACCTCTTATCTTTTTAAACTTCATTTTCTGTTGTTTTGGCTTTGGCTTTTCGATTTGTGGCTGGGATTCTGGTATGTCATCGTAGATGCCTTTTGTCATTGGATGTTTCAAGGTATATTCTGAGTGCACTGGCACTATGGTATTCATGGCCAAGCCTTTCACTTTGGGGATAACCTCGGGTGTGAATCCTTGTTTGAATTCTTGTGGGACAATGATACCTTGGGTAATGGATACCAAAGTTGTGGGATTTTTCTGCATGAATTTACCAATCTCATTCAATATGGCTCGTTTGTTTGGGTACTTTGAGTGTCCTGGTTGACCGTTTTGCTTGATCATGACTCTGACTCGACCAGGGTTTCCAAAATCTTGTGGATGGGTCTTATCCAACTCCAACAAGACTGGCAATTGAAGAAAACGACAAGCGTCGGAGATGGTTTTCGCCAATGGGTTCTCCACGGCGTACTGCTTGCCCACCCTTCTTCCTTGGTTATGGGAACGGTTTATGTCAAAGTAGCAGGGGTAAATCAACTGAAACTTCGCCAACTCGTCGCGTTCCTGCTGAGTAAAGTTATTAGGATCAACAATATCCTTCTGGTCCATGGGAAAGTCACCTGCTGGCAGCGCTGCTGTCCCAACTGGAGGAACCATGCCCCCCAAGTTGGGGAATGGGTTCGTTTGGTCTTGATCTTGAGATCTGACAATCTTGGGTTGCGGTATCAAAGGAGCAATGGGTGTGTTCAAGTTTGGATCGAACTCGGCAATGTCCATATCCAAGTTATCGATCTCATCGTCCACCTCTTCCAATACTGGTCGTCTGGACATTATACGTTGATTATGAAAATTCTCTACGCTCACAGAAAATCAAAGCACCAGCGTTAACCCAAGAATGAATAATAGACATAATTATCATATAGCAACCACTTGTACAACAATAGTTGACTAACTCTACACGAGCCGATAGTTGTTACAAACTGACGATCGCTATCATCTCTTTGTACTCTATTCATCGAACTCCTTTTTCTACACCATTGCCTTCTTCAATATTGAATTATTACCAAAACCATATTGTTAAACGAGCATCAAGTACAAGATCAAAGCTTATTCTCTTTTCAATGTATTGTCCTTATGACTTTTTTATCTATGTCTCTCGAGATTCCTTATGCCCATCAGCATCTCTGTGACACAACTCATGACATTGTCGTGCTTTTACGACACCAACTGTGGTTTAGTATTAATTGTGGCATATTCTTTATCAGTAATGGACCATGCCCAGACCCTACGCTTGATAGGCCAATGGGTAGGTGTCATGAACGACCACAATCACGAGCAGTACACGTTTATGAACAACAAGCAGTTGACAAACCGCGATATCACTTACTTTCACCAGTTGAAGTTGAACCACCATTACATTTACTATGGCAGGAACGAAGTTGAGGTAGACGTAAAAGTGGACTTGGGCAGAGAGGCGTTGTTAGAACGCATAGGTAGTTGGAAAGATAGCAGTGAAACGACTAGCAGTGATGATTATATCCTCACCTACGCCAGAAATGGCTGGAAATGGTACGAGCCAGGGTGGTTGGTGTGTCCTGAATGTGGGAAGATGTTGGTACATCGCAATACCACTGACGATGCCGTGCTAAACAAGTTCTTGTTAGACCAATTGACTACTGCCCACGATTCAAATTGCTTTTGGCGCTATTACACTTTCGATTTGAATAACTACTATCCTCGTCCTTACTCGTCGAGTTTGATAGACTCGTACCTAGCCAACTTGAAACAGGTGTGTGACAACTATCTCATATTGACTAAATTCAACCTACAACTATCCAACAAATCATTCTCGAGCCAATTCATCGATACCTCCAATAAACTACTATTGGAATTCAAAGAGAATTTCTTCCCCAATTGGGTCTACAACCTCGCAATCCTCAATTGGCAGGTCCGATTCAAACAACATAACCAGAAGTTCATCATCTGGCTACATTGCAACCAATGCAATGAGCGGGTTTTCTTACAAGACTCGTTTGACCCGCAAGCTCATAAATCTTGGTGTTGCATAATCAATAAACTCACAGGAACAGATTGGTTGTACTACGACCATGTGGAGCAATTAGTGGAGAATTTGAGTTCGGATGATTTGGAGGAGGTTGAAGAGGATTTAAACGTAGGAACGAATGTTTGTGAGCTCAAAAGCACCGGCGAGGTAGCCCCGATAGAGAATGACTCGAGTTCTTCGGCAATCGTGTCGAAAAATCCCAAGCCATCACAAATACTAGCCTCTACTTCAAATAAACGTGTCCACGAAGTTGATATAGAAGAAAATTTACTAAAATTAAAAAAGCTACGAAAGTTCTTTATTCATGACGAGATTGACCAAAAGCTGAAAGTAGGAAATTGAAAGTGTTTTCGATATCTGGCAAGCCGGTTGAAGACCGAAAAAACGAATTGACCACTGTCCATACGACTAGCTTCAAGAGAAACACTTCAATGCATCCTGTATATTATTTTATATCATAGTTAATATTACATTTTCAATACTTGATAAATAATCATTTTCTTTTCTTCGCTTCATTCGATAGTGGTGATTTTCCTAGGCGGTTCACTAAAATCCAAAATTTCAATGAAGGTTTCGTCTTCTTCATTATTATTGAATCGTTGAACAGCCGCAACACATCTCATGTAATCAATTCTGACTTGCCATATACCACCGGACACATCAGACAATAAATCACGAGCAAATTTTCCTTTGTTCACATCCCACAACTTCAACATAGTTTGACTACCACTAACTACCCTTAGTCCGTCATGCTCGAAACAGGTGATGGCAGTTGTGTGACCTTCTAGTTTACTGTACATTTGTCCTGTTTTTGGATCCCATATTCTCAATGAAGAATCAGCAGCGGCGGATACTAGAACACCATCAACTAAGTTCAATAAACCGACTAACGAGTTGTGACCCACCAATGTTTCTAGCAAAACCCCAGTTTCGAAATTCCAGACGTTGATCGTCGCGTCCATTGACCCTGAGTAGCACGTTTTAGAAGCAAAGTCAATAGTAGTGGAGTAAACTCTGTCCTGATGGCCAGTTAAAATATGCTTACACTTGCCGTTGTCCAACAAATCCCATACGCGAACAGTCGAATCGTAAGATCCGGATATGATAATATTACCAAACCCGGAAACAGATCTGACTGATTGAGTATGGCCAGCTAAAACTGCAATCAAATAAGGGTTTTCGTTCTCATTGCAATCAAAAGTTGGTCTGATTTCATCGTCGTTGGCTATTGGTAATTTCCAAACGTGAATATTATGATCTCTGGAGCCGGTGACTAAAATAGGGAATTGGGGGAAGACGATATTGTTCCCGTTAACGTCCTTCCCTATAACTGTTGGGTGTATGATATCCAAACATCTGATTGTTGATCTATGTCCTCGGAAAATATGCGTACATTGTCCTGTCCTCATATTCCAAATTCTCACCATTTTGTCAGTTGAGCCAGTTACAAGCGTATCACCAGTGTATTTCAAGGCCCACACTCCACCTTCATGGCCATCTAGAACTCTGATTAACTTCCCAGTTTTCGTGGAGTAGACATTGATAGCCTTGTCATCAATACCAGTGACGATCTTCTCATCATCATGCTGAAGACAAGTAACCACTTTTGAGCCATGTCCTTTCACAGTGATTCTTTTTGGTTTGAACTTTGGATTCATCCACCTATCGTATATGATCCAACGTTTTTTGTATAAGGTTTGGGCTGTGTTCACCGATGTGTTTGTATCCTCGCACCAGTCTTCAACCAATTGCTTAGTGTCAGCTAACTCTGCAGTAATTGTAGCTTCGCTCGTGATTAGCTTATCCCGTTGCAACAAGTTAACCCACAAATGCGAATTATTGATGATTCTGAACCAATTTTTACAAACACTCGACAAGTTGATAAGAGTGTTGTGGTCCAAGTACCCCAAAACCTTGTTAGTAATTTCGATTGGCAAATTCGAAATCAAGTCTCGTTTAAGACTGTTGTGGATCAATCCT
The DNA here is from genome assembly GCA_030564305.1 of Suzukiozyma glaebosa. Lineage (NCBI taxonomy): Eukaryota > Fungi > Ascomycota > Pichiomycetes > Serinales > Debaryomycetaceae > Suzukiozyma > Suzukiozyma glaebosa. The sequence goes on from JAJLUT010000014.1 coordinate 110,050, forward strand.
GAAAATGTAGATAGAGAGTTTCTTTGGCAATTTTGCAATAATCTAAATATCAAGTGGTTTGTATTGATCTCATTCAAATGATTGGAGAAATTAACAATCAAGTCAACTAATTCAGCTTGAGTTCTTGGAATGCCACTTTGGCCAAATTGGTCGGCAATGTTGGTCACGGTTTGATTCATGCTAGCATTTGCGTTACCAACATTGGTGGGTTGGGGATTGTTTTGTTTAGATGCCGGTAACATTACAGCATCTTGGACGGGTGACGCGCTAGGGCTTGGTAGCGGTAAAGTTTGGGGCATTTCCTCAAAGTCAGAAATGGGAGTGTGCGAAGGTGATTGCATCGCTGTTGGAGTCCTTGGATGTATGTGATCATTTTGACGGGTTTGATTGATGTCGTTTGTTTTCATAGTTGTTTCTGGTTGACGTACGTGAGTGAAGGTAGCAGTACTTTCGTTCGGAGTTTCTACGATTGTGTGGGTTAGTCTTCTCTTGGGAGGTTGAAATGACATGTTGTTATTGTTGGATATATTAGACTCGTTATCAGACAGTATCATTTGAATGTCCTCCGAGTTGGTACTGCTCATCGTACCCAACATTTGTTGTGAGCTTAGTGTAGACTCTTCGACTGATGGATCCATTTCAAATTCTCGCTTTCTTGATTCCCGCGCTTCTTTACCTTCATGGTTCAATGAAGTCTCTGTTTTTAATGACAATTTTTGATATTGCAGATGTAACCAAACATCAGATAATTTGGTATTACCACTATGTAGCTTGTAGTCGTATTTTGCCACCTCCGCTTGCAATGGGAATGCAGGAGGTGAGTTGTTATCTGACATCGACATTCTGTCCGTATTACCAGCCTTATCGATAACTTTTTTGTAATCAATAAACAGTATCAACAACAAAAAAGTGAAACAAACTAGAAAGCCTTACCTCCAAAATCCTTATTTTGACGAATTTTGTGCTTGTTTCAAACGATATGAATCTCCTATTGAGTTAACGTAGCTCAAGTCTCTGAAAATCGTGGGTAAGGGCCTGTGTTATGCTTTCCCAACAATTATCCAATTTGTTGATTATGACTGTAAATTTTGTTTACGCAATTTTTCTGGATAATATTGTGAGAATTAATCTGACCAAATTTGCACCCACTGAAGCCAATCACCAGAATCGAGAGGGCAGTTGTATGAACAGATAGTAGTTAAGCAAACCACTCTGAATTTTCAAGAATACTACTGAAATTAGTGAACAAGTTGTATACGGTTGGCTAAATTTGAATATTAATTGGTAGTTGTATAAACTTTAAAGCTACAAGGTCTATATACATTAGATGTTCTTGATCATAATACCTGGTTCACCTGGAACAGCTGAATCGATAACTTTACCAGTGATGGTGATTTCATAATCTTCTCCAGTAAGCACATTCTTTCCAATCTTTGAGCCTGGGTTGACGGCAATAACTTCGATTTCGGCAACATCGATCGAGTAGGTAGCCTTCTTGATATTGTCAATAACATTGGTCAAAGTATCAATTTCATTGTAGGTCAATTCTCTATTGAAGATGGTTTCTGGATTTTCGGTCAACAATCTTTGTTTCAACAACGAAATGAAAGGCATCGCACGTTTCATATCTTTACCAACTCTTTGTTTGATGACGGAGGTGTCTTCTAACGATCGGGATTTGAATAACTCTTCAACCAAAGCAATGTAGTTGTCTTGCCATTCTGGGAAGGAACTGGAAACAAACACGGTAACTCGGGCAGGCTTGGTAACATCAACTTCAGATGGTTTTCCTCCCTTTTTCTTCTTCAAAACATTACCTTCGGCTTCACGAATAGATCTGGCCAAGTCTCGCACGTATTCTAATGCATCCAAGTACTCTTTTGAAACTGGTTTTTCAGCTCTGGGGAACGGCGTGGTTTGGACCGAGCCTTTATTTCCTAACAATTCTTTGAAGAAGTATTCAGCGATATGTGGAGCAACTGGGGCCAACAATAAGGCTTGGGTTTTGATATATCTCAAAACTAAATCTTTGTGCATGCCTATTGTGTGACCGACAGAATCACGATAATAATCTCTGGCGGTCTGGAAATCAAATAATCCTAATTTCAATGCAGCTTTGAAATTGGTTTGCTCGTATTGCTCATAAGTCTTCTCAACCAAGTCATTCATTTCGTTATCAAACGCAATGTCAAAGAAATTATCAGCGTCTCCACTTCTCAAAGTGTCCTGGTTCTTAACAATATCGTCACACCATTCTTTCAATGTAGTCAATCTCAAAATCGCAGCATTAGCGTTCGATTCATCGAAATTGGCATCTTCCACAGTATCTCCCGCATCTGCAAGCGCAATACGAGAAGCATCAGCACCAAACTTTTTGGTGATTTGGTCAAGAGTCATGAAGTTACCAGTGGATTTTGCCATCTTAGCATTGTTCAACATCAAATGCCCATTCGCACGAATACCCTTTGGCCAGTTTTGTTTTGGAAATAAAGCAACGTGGGTGTAGATGAAGAAAGTCAAATGATTTGGAATCAAATCTTTACCAGAAACCCTGACATCTAATGGATAGAAGTATTCAAATTCACGTCTCATTGCTTTCAATTGGTCAAGTGGAATATCGGTCGATACTTCTGGACCACGAGTAAATATGTAATCGAAGACTTCGTCAGTTAACTGTTCTGGTTTGATATTGAATTTACCAGGTTTTTGGCCATAGTAGTCAGAATGTAAGAATCTATCAATGGTATAGTACGCCATGTAAATTGTAGAGTCTGATAATGATTCAATCAACAAAGATTTATCCCATGGCAATCTGGTACCCAAACCAAAGTTTCTGGTAACAGCCCAATTCTTTAACCAATCTAAAACTGCCTCGAACCCATGTCTGGTTTCTTTGGCAAATGTTTGCATACTGGCTAAACATTCTAATGCTTCTGATTTCCATGACTCTTCACCGTAATCAATGTACCACTGATCTTCCAAGGAGACAACACATTCGTCACCAGACCTTGAAATAACAACGCCCTCGGGTTCGTTATAGACAAATGCATCACCAGAAGCAATCAATTCATCTCTAACTGCGGATTTAGCCTGCTCAACAGATAAGCCGGCATGATTACCGTAGATCATTTTACCATTATAGAAACCTTCCTTGTAGGCCAACTCTTTAGCTTCTGCTAGTTGAACAGAATCTTTTGGAGATTGAATCTTTAAGGCGTTCACTAAATACTCAGCACATTTGTCACCGTATTTTTGAGTTTGGATGATTGGGAGAATTTCTGTCTTAACCCAGTCCTTTTCAATACCATAATACTCTGGTTTATTGGCTAAATCTCTAGTTGTGATGTAATCATCCGGGGAATCAGATGGAACACATGTAACCACCCCAGTACCTTTTGAGGCCAAAACAGTTTCCATGGGTAACACTCTGACATCCTTATAAACAGATAATGGTGGAACAATTTTGGATCCGATGAAAGCTTTACCATTGATAATCAATTCAGCTTTATAGTCACCTCTGTGTGGGGTAATTTTTTGGAACGACATATTTTTGAAAGCTCTTTCGGTTGTGATGAAGTATTCCCCGTTACCGTTGTTGTAGACACCATAATCGATTTTTGGAGAAACGAAACAGGTTGTTTGACCATACATAGTTTCTGGTCTCAAGGTTGCGGCAACCAAGTATATCTTCTTATCGGTGATGTCAAAGTTGTTTTCGGCAAAAACCTTCTTAGCTTCTTCAGCGAATTCAGTAACTTTGATTTTGATACCGGTATATTCTTGAGGATTGAGACCTTCACCCGAAGATCTGTCGTGATCCAAACAAGCTTGACCGTCCTTTTCGGAGTAGATTGTGTATCTTTCCCCGAACTTGATCTTACCAACATCTCTCAATCTGTTGATTTGCCATCTGACAAAAGCATCGAAGTATAAGTTAGCGTCAGTGGTGACAAAAGATCTTCTCCAATCAACTCTACCACCAAAGTTGGTGACGTCCTTCTGTACCAAAGGTGGGAAGTACTCCAACCAGTGGGCTGGTTCGGCAAATTTTGCAACTTCCTCTTTAGTTAAACCTAATTGCAACATAATCTCGAACTGGAACTTGCCTCTGCCCTGTTTAGCAGCCGCTTTTGACTTCTTGGCTTTGAACTTGGTGGGATCAGTTTTATCGGCCTGCTTGACAGGTTCTGCTTCATCTTCGTCATCATCTTCAGTTGGTGCTCCTGAGAAGTCTTCACCAAATTGCTCAACCTCTCTTCTGATTTTGTCGGCAGATGACTTGATTGGCATACCAGTACAATGGAAACCTAACGGGAACAATGCTCTCTTACCATTCATTCTTTCGAACCCAGTTTGAAACTCGACTTTGGAAAGTGTGAATGAGTGTCCAGCATGCAAAACACCGTTCATATATGGGAAAGCCATAGTACCAAAGTACTTTGGGTCTCGTTTCCTCAATTCCCCTGCATCGTCTTCTGGATCTTCTTCGATAGTAGGTGCGTCCACCTCGAAATACTTAGCATCGGCCCATTCCTTTTGGTATTTTTTTTCAATGTCGATCAAAGTATCCCTACGCGAGGTATTCTCTAATTTAATAGGAGCACTCATTGTGTTGTCGTTCTACCTAGTCACCGTCTCTTAGTCGTAGAAATATTTCACTGAAATTTTTTGCTGGTCGTGGAAAGTTGAATGTGAGTCAAAAAATAATTTAGGCTGCAAAATCTGTTAACGTTTAGAATATATAAAACTACAAGGTTGGCTAGGGGATGTGGGTGTGGGTATGTATTGTCTATCTTCTGCGGCGCATGAGTGCTGGAGGGACCATGCCTTTTGGTTTTGATTTTGGTGCTTGCTTTCCTTGAATTAGGTTTAGAATATCTGACTTCGACACTATCTCGAGAGTTTTGTTGATTAACACATTTTCCGACATCCCCGCTTTGCCAGCATCAGAAACTTGCTCAAACTCAATCAAGGATGCGTTATGCTCGGGGAATAGCTCGACTTTTTTGACGGGTCCCACGCATTTTTGAAAATGCATTTGCAATTGGGCTGAAGTCAAGCTTGGATCAACGTTCGTGATTCCGATAGTGGCAACTTCTGTGAATTGACTGGCGCGCTTTTGATTATCAGTGAGGTCGGGTCTGTTGTGCGACACCTTCGCCAAATGTATGTTTCTACCCCTTATTTCCAAACCATCGAATTTCAATGCTTCCAGAGCACTCTCGGCTGATTTGAACAAAACTATGGCAACGCCGTCATTGTTATGGGTCTGTTTCCGATTTTGCGAAATTTTGGGTATGGTGACTTGCTCCACTGGGATGTTTTTGAATATACTAATGATATTTTCCTGAGTAAACTCAAATGGTAAGTTAGTGAGTCTAACCTTTTTCTCCGCTAGCGGAGTGTCACGAATTTTTTTGAATGACGGATCAGATATGGTCACCACCATGGTATACTTCTTCTTATTCAACTCATCCTCGAATTCCTTACCATCGTATGATAGTATTGCTTGCTTGGCTTCATTGGGATTCGAGTACTCAACGTAGCAAAATCGCCTGGTTCTGTTGGTGATTTTCTGTGAGGGGAACCTTATGCCTACTAAAGTGCCAATCTCACCAAACATGGCTCTGATTTGATCCTGGCTGTAGCTGGGGGGATAGTTACTGACGAAAAGTGTGCTTTCAAGTAAACGACTCACCGAAAGTTGTTGGCCTTCCAAGACCTTGAGGTTCTTGGTGAGAGCAGTAAATATCTCTTGCTCGCTTGAAAACTCGATGATTGCTGACACAGGAACATCTTCGAGTAATTTAATATCTCTGATTGTCCCGCATTCTTCGAAATAACTCCGAAGAAAATGCTCAGTAACATTTTGAGGCAAGCCGGTAATCTTAATGGAGAACTTCTCTCGTGATCGTTTCGGTTCCACAATCAACTTCTGCTTCTTATTTTGAGACTCGGCTTCGTCATCACTTTGGTAGCTTTCGTCTTCATCATCGACTGGCGTGATTTGACGTTTCCCATTTGAGCTTTTGTTGACGATCCTCGAGTTATCGATTTCTTTCATGATTTTGTTTGCCAATATTATGGCTTGGCAGTAACTTTCCCTGGTTCCTTGAAATTGCTCGAGCTGTAGCCACTCTTCTATTATCCGTTCTGGCCAATCCATGGCAGTGACGCAATTCATAGCTTCTAGGAACGTTTGATGTGTTTTCGCATAATCAGAGTTCTGCTGGTGAAAGTTGATTGCATAAATCCACATTTCATATTGGGTGTTGAATACGCTCAACATCTTCTCTAGATAGACTTGAGCTTGGTCTAAATCTTGTAACTGTAAAAATATTGTTATTGCCAGTTTCTCAACACTATGAAATAAGTCATTATTAGTCAATGCAAAATTAAGATACTGGAACAAATCTTGATAAAGTTGTGCCAAATTGTTTCCTTCATCGTCGATTTGATTTCTATCGAAATTCAAGATGGCTAGCGCCAAAATTTTCCACTGATCGTAAGGACTGTTGTGCATCAAATCAAGAGCGTCTATTCTATTGCGCATAGCTTGGTAGATCTTCAAATCTTCACTATTTCGAATATACTCAGCATAGCTAACGGCGTAACTGGGATAACTGCGCACAAACTTGAGTAAGAACGAGTGAAGTATTGTGGATGCATCATTTTTGTCATACAAAATGTAACAGTAAGCCAACCACACTGGTATCCAGGCTGGATCGTGTATTTGCACCGATCGCTCGAAGATTGTCGTTACATTAGCGAATTCTGTCGGTTTGTTGTAATCGTTGACTTGGTTCATGTATTCAATCCAAACTTCTGGTTTCATATTATTCAATAGCCTAATTTCGTATTGCTCATAGTAGCGTAGTCTGGTTTTGGTCTTTGAGTAAATTTTGTTCAATGGTGTCATGTAAGTCTGATACTCTTCCTGAACAAACCTCGATAAGAACCTTGAAAGTGATTGAAATGATTCATCCAATTGCTCATGAGGCTGGCTCAAGCAGGTTCTGAATAAGGACAAAATCATCAGTAGTTCGGCTGGTTGTTTGGATGTCTCATATTTTTGAATCATGTATTGCAAAATCGAGTCCCAAATCTTGTGACTGTTCTTAAAGTCAAACATTGTGTCATTCAACGCCCGAGTGAAAAGCTCCTGTAGCTTTGATTCCTCATATTTATCGTTTCTGACCAAATCAATTGCATATTCCAAATATCTACTCCAATATGTAACTGTAGGGTAATCTCTCGCTACTAAGTCGTAGAATTCGATGATAGCTCGAGCATTACCGATTTTTATTAAATCTTCCAACCATTCTGAGATTTCCCGCTCAGTGAATGTCACCAAGTATAATTTCTGGATTCTGGCCACTTGCAAATCGCCCCAACGTTGTTTCACTCGCAATATTTCAATCAATTTATCATGATCTTGCAAATTATAGATATTATGGGCCAATTTGCCTTTCAAATCGGCAATCTCCCCCTCCAATTGGTCCATAATCGAGGTGTACACTCTTGATTCTTTTGATTCTGGTTAAACTTTGAGAATCCATCGCGCATATCAATCTCGATATTTTTCACTTTAGTAGAGATAAACCTTGAAATTGCAGAATGAACGCCAGTGTGTACTTGCAGTCGTTTGGCTGGAAGGAAGGAGAAGCGCTCCAGAATGGCGGTATACGAAAACCTATTTTGGTCAAGCACAAGAAGGATACGAAAGGGCTAGGAGGCGATACAAACGATGCTGATGTATGGTGGGAACGATTATTTGACAGTCAGTTGAACAATTTGGAGGTGAGCAATGGGAGTGGAGGGGTGTCTTTCAACCAGAATAGTGATAGCGTGCTACAAGACTTGAACAAACCCACGAAAAATGGGTTGTATAGAATGTTTGTCAAAGGAGAAGGGTTGAAGGGAACTGTGGGACGATTAGATCAAATGATATGCAAAGATACTTTTGATAAAGACCATACACCTGATATTGTCAAAAAGTTGGAAGAGAAAGTCGACGAGAATATAGAAAATATCGAAAAGTCTGAAAAGAAGAACAAGAAAGTTAAAAAGATAAACCAGGATAAGAAAGTGAAGTCAAAGGATACACCAGAGGGAGCGAAGAAGATAAAGGAGAAGAAGACAAAGGAGAAGAAAGAAAAGAAGGAGAAGAAAGAACATAAGGAGAAGAATACCGACAAGAGGGCCAAAATAGAGAAATCTAAAATCCGAACACAAGACGATACCAGTGAGAAAAAGAAGATGTCTACTAAACCCAAAACTGAAACAAGTAACACAGACGGTCAAAAGACCAGCACCAAGTCCAAGCGATCACTAGAAGACAGTGACAAACCACTAAAGAAGAAAAAGAAGAAATCGATATAATGACACCAACATAATCACAGTAACCAAACATCATCTTGCATCCCCATACTTGGTTTGCCTTCCAACAAAAGTTAACCTCCCAGTGTACTTTATATCTTGCACTTTAGCATCAATAGCATATTTCTTATCGTTGTCTAACAATACGACATGCACACGTGATGATTTCTGTAACATTAAACTTGACTATTTCATTAGACTTACAACCATAAACACTAACGTATGCCAGAGATTGAGCATGGACACAATTGGTATAAACGATATGTTGGTGTGACATTACTTTTAGTGGTAGTTGGCCACAAGGCAATTCCCTGGTATAATGTTGCGATTTTCGTCGTGGGAGTTCTTGTTACAGCTTACGGGCATGGATATGTGGTGATCAACACGAAAGTGGTACGATCGAATAAATACAACAGAACAATAACGAAGTTTGGGTTTATGAATCGATGGTCTAAAGAACTAGAAATAGCCAGCGCTTATCAGCGACAATTAGAACACCCGGTGTTTGAAGATTCGTTTCTTTGTTCAGAAACGATCGATGAATTCATCGAATTGATATTGCACGAATTCATAGACGAATGGTTTGGGAAAGTGTCTCCAGACATGAAGTTCAGAAGTAGCATCAAAATCGAGTTGAACGATATTGCCAAAGTTTTGAAACAGAGGTTGCAACCAATCAATTACTCGAAATTGGTCGTTTCGAAAATATTACCCATTTTCAATAATCACTTGCAGCAGTTTATGAAAATCGAGAATAATGATATTGACGACGAATTGGTGATTGCTACAGCGTTTCCATTGCATCAGGGGGTGACTACAAATCTGCTGGAAAAGGACAACTATCGGGAAAAGCTATTTTTGCGTGATAAAGTGAAATCAATACTACCATACTTGTTGTCAGACGAAGAAAAGAATAACAAGGCTATACTGAGTATTTTGACAGAATTGTTAGCTTGTACTATTTTGGCTAATGTATTCAATATGATAAGTGAAGCTGACTTTTATAACGTATTGATCACCAAATCCATTGGTGATAATTTGAAACATCGTGATCAAGTTAAACAGTTGCGAGCAGCCTTAGAGGAACACACAAGTCAATTGGCTACCAAGAATTCAACCCGATCATTAAGAGCTACCAAGGAATTGATCGATGGCGGCTCGATCTATTTACTATCGGAGAATTTGGACGATTTTGCGTTCAAAGCGATATGCAATACGATCAACGATGTCACCGCCATTGACGAATTGAAAACAATCCAAAAAGCTATCGCGGTCCAATTGACCCAATCGTCGAATTCGTTTAAATTGAATCACCGATTACAAGTTTTGAGTACTATAGTCGATAACAAATTGAACCATGCTGATGAAGAAGCGGATGACTGTGACTTAAATGAAATTTTGACAAACAACTTTCAGGTATTTGCCGAGTTCATGAATTACAAAAAGAAACTTTCTGTGCTTCAATGTTGGAAGGACGTGGAGCTGATCAAGGCGCCCTTGGAAAGCGAGGATTTGGCAATATCACTAGAATTTTCAACAATTCAAGAGGTGAATAACATTTACATCAAGTATTTCAAGAGTGATGTGATACCAATCCTGCAACTTGCCAAAAATGATTTTGTAGATTTGAAAAAGAGCCCGAGTGTTTCTCAGTATTGTCAGTGTCGACTGGTGTTATTCAATGTGCAAAGGGACTTATATCAGGAAATGCACGATGTCTTCTTTCCATTGTTTAAAAAGTCAGGATTGTTTGATAAAATTGGATTAATTACACCAACCAGGAAAACATCGATATTGCTAATGAATGAACACAATCTTGATGAACCCGATATCAGTTTTACTGGAAATGATGATGACGAAGTGAGTCCAGTAGTTGTACAAGCAGTGGAAGACGCTTTTACGGAGATAATGAGAAATCCGACAGTAGATCACTTGAAAATCGAAGAACCAGACTATAGCTCGCTGTCTTCTAAGACCAGAACAGGGTTGTTTGCAGCCTTAGAATCTGACTCCAGAGAAAATTTGTTCGAGGATGAGTTGGAGTTAGAAGAAAAGATGTTTGACATACCTGACGCCAGAAATCTCGAGTACACTCGTGAGTATTCACCGTCACTAGAAGCAAGCGAGAAATCGAATTTGAACGCGAGTAGGTTTCCGAGGTTATTTGATGACCCAGTATCTGATATGGATTCTATCAGCAGTGATTCGCCCATGATGGATTCAATGGATTTGGAAGAGAAATTCGATGGATCACAAGTGTACTTAGCTGCTCCAGGGAACCTATCACTTGCAGAGGAGATAAGTAAGTTGTCGGAAGAAATAGAAAGATTGAATGAGCAAATGACAGTCCTAGAACCATTATTGAGAAAGGCATCAATCACCAACAATGTTGGTGAGTTAAAAATTCTCAAAAAATCGCATACGTCTTTAGAGAAAGAAATCAAGTACAAGGAATTACAAATGCAACAGTACATTGTTCAAGAGAACGATAATTCATTATATGGTAAGTCCCGAGTTACTATACAATCATACGTGGTAGCAAACGATGAGAAACAAAGTGGGAAGGAGTATATCTTGTACATTATGGAAGTTCAAAAGTTTGGTGATGATCCACAGCAAATCACCGCAGGTTGGATAGTGGCTCGAAGGTTCAGCCAGTTCTTCAAGTTGAATGAATACTTGTGTGCCAGATATAAGCAAGTCAATCGAATCAAATTTCCGAAGAGAACTGTTTTGAAGCCTCAGAAACAGTTGATCGAGGCCAGAAAGAGCCAATTAGAAGACTACATAAGACATTTGATTCAAATACCGCAAGTATGCTCGGACAAGATTTTCCGATCCTTCCTTTCATCGGAGAACTTTAACTTAGTTCAAAACTTCGATAAGGTTGATCGAACCAAATCCAAAAACAATGCCGATGTGATAATGAGTAAGTTTTACAACATTTCCGACAAGTTCTCGTCCTCCAAACCAAATCAGCAACAATTTATGGCCAATTTACGAGATATGCAGAAGGAATTGAAACAATTCGATGATACCACTAAGCCGATTTTTGTCAAGCCCATATGTACCTTATTGATTTTGATTTTCAAATTGAATCACTCACAGAGTTGGTTGCGAGGTCGAGCTCTCGTGGTGATATTACAGCAAATATTTGGTACCACCATCGAGAATATGGTGAACCAACATGTTGACAAGAAGCTCAAGGATGAAAATACCATTTATGATATATTGACGTCACTAAAGAACATCGTGTTCCCCAATGGTAAATTCAAAGACCCTCCTGTTATTCGAACTATGTATGAAAAGTCAACCTCCAAGAAAGAAGCTCGGGTGTTGTTAACCATCTTTATGCATGAGACATGCTCCAAAATATTTGGAGCTTCGAATGCCAACTACGCATCGTCGCAAGTGTTTGCACTACTACAAAACGATTATCTCAACAAGAGCCTCTTATTCACAATATTTGATAAAGTCATGGATGAAGTGTTTCCGGAATTAGTGACAGATCCATGACGCCCACTCATGTTGGCGTTAACAATATCGGTATTTCAGTTACGATTGAGGCTTATCATGACAATCAGCGCCAGCCGCAGTTGATCACTAAAGTGGCAACTAGTCCTGCATTCGAGACGCAATCATAAAACGATAAATTACTTGATTGACCAGGCAATTTCAAGATAGTTTGAAACATAGTCAGCAAACAATTGTCGATAGATAACTAGAACGACAAATGGCCAGTGCTGATCCAAATAATCCACCCAAAGTGCCGGAAGGATGGGTTGCAAAATTTGACGAGAGATATAAGACCTTTTATTACGTGAATGTTGCCACTAAGAAAAGTCAATGGGAACCTCCAGAGGATGTCGGTGATGCTCCACCTGGTCCACCACCCACCTACTCGGAGATCAAGGCCAAAGTGACCAAACCTACCGAAGGATCTTCCAGTGGCAATTATAGCAATAGCAATCACAATAGCCGAGATTACCAACAACAGCAGCAACAGTTCTCGCCTCAGGGCCAATACTATCAGCAAGGACCTGGGTATGGTGGGTATCCACCACAAGGATACGGGGGTTATCCACCTCAAGGATACGGGGGTTACCCACCACAAGGATATGGAGGCTACCCTCAGCAATACCCTCCAAAGAAAAGTAGATTTGGTGGAGGTGGAGGTGGAGGTATGATGCCAGGTATGATGATGGGTGCCGGTGCTGGTTTGTTAGGGGGAATGGCGTTAAGCTCCTACGGTGACCATGCGTACGAAGAAGGTTATGAAGACGGTGCTGGTGGTGATGATTTTGGAGGAGGTGACTTTGGCGGTGAGTAAGCGATGAAGTTGAGCTTCATTATCACTGAGTTTTTGATTTCTAGTTCCTAGAGCCACTTCAATACACCAATTCTGAAGGGGCTTTTTCGCCAAAATGCTAGACTATGTCTGTAAATGAATAAATGTTAACTATAACTATTGTCAGTATCATTGACAGCTATGCTACTGATCAATTAACTTCATTCTTTTGACATAGTATATAGTTCCTCTCACGTGACTTTCATCAAAAGTTTTCCACCAACCACAACGAAGAATTTAGTAAGAACGCATAAACCAGACGACTACAACGATTCAATGAGGTTCACAGGTGTATTGAGACAGGTAGAGGAAGTGTTGGTGAAGGCAGCTTCAGGGTACCCTACTGGGCTTGCTGGTTTGTATCAGCATCCCAACCCAAGACCAGCATTGATTGCAATCTATAACCAAACCTTACACACATTGGAGTCCAAGTATCCCCAGCACTCCATTTACAAACAGTCAGTGGAAGCCTTGACCAAGAATAGGTTAAAGATTGTTGAAGAAAACGACATTGTCGAGAATATCGAAACCAAGATTGGGGGCGGTTTGATTGAAGAGTTGATTATACAAGCAAACGACGAATTGAACTTGGCTAACGAATTGGGAGAGATGAAAGTATGGGAGGAATTAGAAGAAAAGCCGTTAGACGACCAATGGGTGTATTTTGGTAAGAAGGTCTAACCAGTTTGTCATTGCATAGCTGTATTTAATAATAAAAGGAATAGAGATGGAATGTAGTGAAAATGGAATGGATTGGAATAGGGAAGCTGGGAATGATTCAAGAGATGGTCAAAATTGGAGCACCACAGTGAACAAGTATGCCTGGTGTGTATCGCATTAGACTATAAGCTGATGTCTTTGTTTTCCAGAACCTCTTTAGAAATATCAAACGCGTACAAGCACTGTTACTAGTCTCACATCCCACCCTTTTGCAGTTTCGATCTACTTGTTGATGCGATTATACTCTGTCTCGTTGTAGTGCCGATACAAGTCACCAATGCCGACCTCCACGCGTATTGCGTTGAGACTGTTGTTTCCATAGCACAGAAATCCTTTTGTAATGTATTGCAATTACAATATCCATACCCAGATGCTTTCAATCTACTAAATGTATATCCTGTTTCAGACACACACCTATTCAAACATCATTAATTAATATAAACTATACCTTAAAGGTACCCTCTACAGCTGAGTCTGCGCCTGATTCCCACATGCTGTGGTTCAGCAGCAGTTATTCTTTGAATCTTCGGCCGATTTGCCCACGTCGATGCCCTGGGAGCCCGCGGCGTCGTCGGGCTTGTGGTTTTTCAAGATGATGTCGGCCAACTCGTAAAAGATGGAGTCGACGTTTTCGTTGGATTTGGCAGACGCTTCCAAGAAGGGCACGTTCAATTTAGACGCCAATGCCTGGCCGTCTTGTTGCGACACTTGTCTGGCGGATTCGTCGTCAATCTTGTTACCGACCAAGAAGATCTGGGCGTCGTCGTTAGCGTGCTGGGTGACGGTGCTGTACCAGTTCTCGACATTCTCAAACGTGCGCGAGTCGGTGACGTCGTAGATCAACACGATTCCCATGGCGCCACGGTAGTAAGCGGTGGTGATAGTTCGGAAGCGTTCTTGCCCCGCGGTGTCCCACACCTGCAACTTGATCTTTTTCCCCTGGGACTCGATGGTTCTAATCTTAAAGTCGATACCAATGGTGGTGATGAAGCTGGGGTTGAATTTGTCTTCGACAAATCGCAACAAGAGGCACGATTTGCCAACACCTGAATCGCCCACCAACAACAACTTCATGATCATGTCGTACGTTCTGCTGGGACCTCTGCCTGTCATTGTGTGTAGAGTGTGAGGTGTAGCTGGAGAAGAAGTAGTCTGATCAAACTATCAACCTGTTCATGTTTTTTGAAAGTGCGTGGCGCGATTAATTTAACCAGTGGGAAGATACAAAGTTTGATAAAACAGAAGAAAAGAGGGTTGAGTAACGGTAGTAGTGATGAAGAGGTAGTAGTAATGCTGGTACATTCCATATCTATCCCTAATTTAAAGCCAAGAAAAGATGGGAGTATGGAAGCTGGGATTATTTAATACCTGGCTCTGGTTTAGAGAGTGAGAAGCTATGGAGAATTTGTCCTGATGTAGAAGAAGTAGAGAAAGTGGAGGTAATACTGATGACGTTTGACCATTCAATCTCTGCCTCTAGCTTGAACAAAGAAGATATAACTTGTAGTGATGGAGAGGCTACTGATATTTGAATGCTCAATCTCTTGTGAAGAGAATCGAGAGAGGTATATGGAGAGGTGTACCGATACTGGAATATACAATTACCACCTCTGCCATTAGCTTAAAGAGAGGAGTTTATACTGATGGAGACTTTGTAGTGATACTGGGATACTCAATTTCTCAATCCAGTCAAGGGGAGGGGCTGTAGAGGTGATACTGATGGAGAGGTGTATTGATACTGGGACAATTGATGGTTTAATCTAGTTTAAAAGAGGTTGTAGTGATGGTGGGATCGTAAAGACGGTGGGGTGATAAAAATGATGAAGCAGAAGAGATTGAGGTAGTATAGGTGCTGGGATAGTCAGTCTCTTTATCAGAGAAAATATAGATATGGGGAGGTTGTACTGATGCAGACGTGGAGATGCTGGGATAATCAATATCTGTGTCTAGTTTGAAAAGTGAAGTTATAGAGAAGATCATGCCTGGCAAAGGTAGAAAAGATGAAAATATATGATTTATTGTACCCACCTTGTATTTACTATTATCTTCTAGGTGTTATTTCAACTTTTGGTTCATTACATTGAAACGGACATGATTTCGATCTTACCTAAGATCCTGGGGATTTATGACGTTCCACATTATCTGGTTTAACTGTATTCAATTAAAGGTAGTACTGAGAGTCAGAAGACGGTAAGGGAAGACAAGATAGTAGTAGTGGTAGTGATGAGAGGTGTCCACATCTATGACTAGTTCAAAGAGAGAGACAAGACAGGGGAAGTTACTACTGATGTACTAGATAGGTTGTGAAATCCACTTGTTTTCCCATGTCATGACCATACTTTATAAAGACAATAATACTGTGAACAAAGTTTGTTTGATGTCTGTGTACAGATCCATAGTTTCCAGTCCAGACTGATCAACCAATGAGGGCATACAATGATGATTTATACAAGCTGGTGGATGCTCTATCTACATTAGTCATTTTCTATAAACCCTGAAATAAACAATTCCTGTTGTCTTCCCCCTTCATACCATTCAGGTTAGGTTTATCTTTACCACATATGAATGTGAAACATAAGTAACCCATTACGTGCCGATTGGGATGTAGACTCTATTTGTACACATTTCAATTGAGCAAGACATGGGAAATCAATGTTTTGACAACTCCGAAGATTAGCGTTTATAAACACGATCGTTTACATGAATCTAGTGTTACAAAATAATGTTACTCCATCTTCTACTATATTCTACTAACACTACTGTTTCTTCTTCTTCTTCTTCTTCTTCTTCTTCTGCTTGTACTTATACTTGTACTCCATTTCTTCATTGTTTACTCCTCCATCATTCCCATTTTCCATCTTTCACTTTCAGGTTCCAGTTTTTGCGGAGACGAATTTTGTCCAAGGCATTTGCCAGGATAATTTTATTTCACTCATCGGGAGATAACCACCGAGACAAGGTATAAAACAACTGGCATTTTTTTTTGTCAGTTAGAGATAAAGTTAATAACTTATACTTCAATACTTGGGGTGCTTTTCCATTGTTCACTGCACTGTTAGGTTTTATCAGACACTGATATATATCTTTTTTTTGCTTCAAAATCTGATTAGATATGAAATTATCCACTACGCTAGCCCCACATCTTTACCGAATGTACTCCTTTACCCCCAAGGGGAAGCTCACGTTGAAGGATATCAACCAACACGCCATCAAGGCCAAGTACGCAGTGAGGGGCGCCATCCCCATCTTGGCTGATGAGTTGAAACAAAAATTAGATACCCTTCCCTTCGATAAGATCATCAATGCCAACATTGGTAACCCACAACAATTGCAACAGAAACCATTGACCTGGTACCGCCAAGTATTGGCATTGTTGCAATACAACGAGTTGAAACATATGGTTGACCTACCAGCCGACGTGGTGCAACGGGCAGACGATATCCTCGCCCACGTCGGCTCGGTGGGCGCTTACTCCCATTCGCAGGGGGATAAGTTCTTTCGTGAAAGTATCAGACAGTTTATCAGCAAGCGTGATGGATACGACACCAACGTCGATAATATCTACATCACGTCAGGCGCATCAACCGCCGTGAACTACCTCTTGTCAATCTTGTCCAAAGATGAAAAATCGTCGTTTTTGATCCCCATCCCTCAATACCCATTGTACACCGCTGCCATCGCCTTGAACAATGCAGTCCCATTAGGCTACTTCTTGGACGAGGCCAATAACTGGTCGACAAACGCCCACGAAATTGAAAAACTCATCGCCAACAATTCCCACTTGGATATCAAATCTTTGGTGATTATCAACCCAGGAAACCCCACGGGAGCTATCTTGAAGTACCACGACATTGTCGAGTTGATCGACTTGGCCGCAAAACACGGCTTGGTGTTGATCGCCGACGAAGTGTACCAAGAAAACGTATTTGAAGGCGAGTTTGTCAGTGTCAAGAAAGTATTGGCAGACTTGTTGCAACAAGATCACGCTAAATACCAAAACGTACAGTTGGCATCGTTGCACTCCATCTCCAAGGGGATCTCGGGCGAGTGCGGCCAAAGAGGCGGCTACGTCGAATTGTTCCAGTTCGATAAAGAAGTCGAACTGGTCATTTACAAATTGGCCAGTATCAACCTTTGCTCGGCAGTATCGGGACAAGCATTGATGGAGTTGATGGTGAACCCCCCACAGCCAGGCCAGGAATCGTACGAATTATACATGAGCGAGAAAAACGCCATTAAGGAAGCATTGAAAACGCGCGCCGATTGCTTGTACGACGCATTCTCGTCCATGGACCACGTCTCGTGCAACAAACCCATGGGTGCCATGTACTTGTTCCCCAAATTGGAGTTTAACGAAGCCGAGTTCCCACAATTGTTCGCTGAATGCCAACAAAACAACCAACAACCCGATGATATATACTGTATCGAATTGTTGAAGCATACCGGGATCTGTTGTATTCCTGGGAATGGTTTCGGCCAAGTCGAGGGCACCTACCACTTGAGAACCACATTCTTAGCTCCAGGCACCGACTGGATCGACAGCTGGAAGAAATTCCACCAGGAATTCATCAACAAATATAAACAATAGATTACCACCACGACATTAATACCCGATACATTGGTTATGTATGACTATTCTGTATAAAGTAATTATAGATGATTTGATTAGCTTGGAGTCCAGGTGATTCGTTTATATAGACCCGAATATATTCATTCGAGAAAATGGTTAATGCGAGAAATCGTACGGTTACGTCGTCACGTCCATAAAACAGAGTAGGAATATTAAACTCAAAATGAAGTGTACTTAAGTTTAAAGGCAGTGTAATATGCTTTTGTTCGACTGGTTAAGAATTCTTTCAAATCTGTAATTCGTGTCTATTAATTCTCTTTATCCAATGTATTAAACTCCTACTAACCGTAATGATAAACATTACCCAAAGTGATCGATTTCAAAACCGTGTAATCATCAATACCATGTAACGAGCCTTCTCGGCCAAAGCCAGACTCTTTGACTCCACCAAAGGGTAAAGCGGCATCGGTGAATAATCCCGTGTTAACAGAAACCATTCCTGACTCCAAAAACTCTGACATGAACCATACATTGTTGAGGTTCTCAGAAAATACGTAAGATGCTAAACCAAAGGGGGTATCGTTGCAATAATGTAACACTTGCTCTTTGGTGTCGAACTTGATGATGGCACCTAAAGGACCAAACGTTTCTTCCTTGACCACTTTCATTTCGTGGGTAACATCTTTGAGAACAACTGGTTTGTAGAAATTAGCTCCTAAATCGGGTAATCGACCTCCCTTGACAATGACTTTCGCACCTTTATCTAATGCATCCTTCAAGTGATCTTCAACTTTGTTGATGGCGTTCTGGTTGATTAAACAACCATGAGTGACCCCCTCATCGAAACCATTACCAATCTTGAACTTTTCCACCTCGCTGGCAAACTTTTCACAGAATTCATCGTAGACTCCTGCTTGTACGTAAATTCTATTGGCACACACACAAGTTTGACCTAAAGATCTGAACTTCAGCGCTAACGATTGTTCGACTGCCAAATCCATTTTAGCGTCGTCAAAAATCACGATTGGTGCATTGCCGCCTAATTCGAGCGACAACTTCTTCAAAGTCAGGGCTGATTGTTTCATCAAGAGTTTACCGACTGGCGTGGATCCAGTAAAACTGATTTTCTTGATTATTGGCGACTCGCAAAACAAAAGGCCAACCTTAGGCGTGGATTCGACGGACGACAAAACCACATTGAACACCCCCGGAGGAAAGCCAGCTTCATTGGCAAGATACGCTAATGCAAGCGAACTCAAAGGTGTCTGAGCGTCTGGTTTCAAGATGGTGGTGCACCCAGCAGCCAATGCTGGTGCTGCTTTTCTAGCGCCCATGGCCGATGGGAAGTTGAAAGGACATAACAACCCCACCACGCCTATCGGTTGCTTGTAAGTCATGATTTTGTTATTATTATTTGCTGGTTGAATTGTGTTACCGTAAATACGTTTAGCTTCTTCCGCAAACCATTCAAAGTAAGATGCAGCATACTTGACTTCGCCGATACTATCGGTTAAGCATTTACCATTTTCCCAAGTGATAATTCTAGCTAGGTCTTCGAGGTTATCAATCATGAGGTTGTGTAAGTTCCGTAACCATTTGGCTCTATCGTGGGTAGACGAGTGTTTATACTTCTTGTACGCATCTTGTGTAAGCTGTATCGCCTGTTCGATCTCCTCGATCGACTGGTCAGGACAAGTTCCAATCAACTCCTCAGTTGCTGGATCATAAACATTGAATGTTTTAGTAGTTTTTGATTCAAGCCACTCACCATTGACAAATGGCTTGAAATTTAACAACTCTGGATGTTTAAGAGTCAATTTAGCCATTGTGATTATCTAGGAATCTCTACTTTACTCGCTTTCCTTTCGATTTATATATGAATTTTGACATTACCAATGCGAGTTAGCGGCTACCCCAAAACAGACGCAGAAAAATTATTGATTAAATTTTGCAGCCATTAAATTTTGAAGCCGGAAGAATTCGTAATCAAATTCAACAGCATAAGTAGAAATGTTGCTAGCGCTTAACGTGGTAGATTGATATAGCACAAGCATGGTGAATGGATAATGGTTTTCATTGTCATTGGCCCACTCAAACTGATCTACATTTATCATATTTTACATATCGTCGTGTCCCTATATACATAAAAAATTCAATACGTTTGACCCTAAATACAGTAAACCCTTGCGTCTTTATTGAAATTCATCAATTCCTATATTTGACTTTTCACACATTTGCCTGAATATCCCGTCCGCATCGTTGTACAAGTTTCTGGGTGTATCAAATTGTTTAATTTGTCCCTTGTCTAAAGTCATGATTCGATCATACTTCAAAATAGTTTTCAATCTATGCGCTATGCATAGAATAGTGCAGTGTTTGAACTCGGTGCTGATGGTTATTTGAATCTTGGAATCGGTTTCGTAATCAACCGACGACGTGGCTTCATCCAACACCAAAATCTTGGTGTCTCTCACCAATGCTCTGGCAAATGCCAACAATTGACGTTCTCCTAACGAAAAATTGCTACCCTCATCTTCAACCGTTTGCTCTAAATGGAATTTGTGTAAATTGTTATGTTCATCTTCGACTTTATGCTGCAACTTAGCTTCCTCAATCTCGTCAGCACTGATTAAATGCGCTCTTCTCATTGCATCCCATAATCTGCCATCAGAATGCTGCGAAAATGGATCCAAATTCTTACGAATTGTTCCCGAGAATAGGACAGGGTCTTGTGGGATGATTGATAAATGTGAACGTAAGGTTTCCAACCCAATAGTAGATATGTCAACATTGTCTATCAAGATTTTTCCCAGGTCGAGTTCAGCCACTCGATACAACGCTGTCAAGATTGAAGATTTACCAGCCCCAGTTCTACCACAAATACCAATCTTCTCACCACTGGCGATCTTGCAAGAAACATTATGCAACACCAATGGCAACCCAGGTCTGTATGATAAACTAACATCATCAAATTCAATTTCTCCATTAGTTGGCCAATCACTATCTGGCTGAGTATTCTCTATCACAAACGGTGCTTCTTCGGGCAACTTCATCGCATAGTATATTACTCTCTCAGCAGAGTTCATATGGTTTTCGAACTCAGTATATGTTCTCACCACAAACGACAAAATTTGTGATAACGAAATAGCATAAGATACTAATAAACCAACAGATGCTGGATTCAATTTGAAAACACCATTCACACATAGTAAACAAACAACCAACACGAATGCAAACGACAACACATCCAACAACAAATCGATCCATCGCTGACATGCGTACACTAAGTATGATGCTTCATTCATCAAATTAATCAAGTGGTTGTTCTTGTTGTAAAACCTTTCATCTTGATTGAATGATTTGAACGTATTCAACCCACTTAACACTTCGTTAAAGTTACTATACACATAAGATCGTTGTGTTGCTTCTAACCTTTTCACTTCACGATTCGACGCCTGATAATAGTTTGCCATTGCGACCAATGCAATCATAATTGGAGGACCGCAATGGCAATCCAGGGAATGTAAATGATACAAAGGATGAAAACCCCAATCACTTTTGCAATCGAGGTGAAAAGAATTCGGGCTTGTTCACTGATTTCATTATCCAAAGCATCAGTGTCGGTTGTAAATCTATTCAATATTCTTCCAATTGGGGTGATGTCAATATACGCCATTGGAGTATGTAAGACTCGTCGGATAGCCGCTAAATGCAAATTCTTGGATGCAGTTACCGTCATACCAATAAGCACGATGAACGAAATTGTCAAGAATATCACCCAAGCAATGTTTAGCATAACATATATCCCAATATAAAAGCCGTTTGACTTGCCATCAAATTTCCTTGAAATCCAAAAGGATAACCAAGTATTCGTGAAAAGTTCAGCAAATGTAGCAAGTGTCAAAACAATACCAAAGATCACAAGAAATCCTACCCAGGTGATTTTACCGGACCCATATTTGATATAGTTATGATAAACTTCCTTCCCTATCTGGTTGACTGCAACTTCTTCTTTCTCAGTAATGTTTGCTTTCGACAAATCTCTATTCGCATTTATATCGTGATAGTAACTCTCATCATCGGATCTTTGGGTATTCTTGGTGGACCTTCGTTTGAGCGAAGTTCGCCTACTCTCATTTGCAGCCAAAGCTAGATCAATATTGGTGGGG
This sequence comes from Suzukiozyma glaebosa, assembly GCA_030564305.1. NCBI lineage: Eukaryota > Fungi > Ascomycota > Pichiomycetes > Serinales > Debaryomycetaceae > Suzukiozyma > Suzukiozyma glaebosa. The sequence goes on from JAJLUT010000014.1 coordinate 132,236, forward strand.
TCTATTTCAACGATGTCCAACAGGTCATTGTCGGAACTCAACAATTCCCCAATCTCCTCAACTTCCTCTGACTCCTTCTCTTTCTCTTTCTCAGTTTGCTCGATATGGGTCATTAGCTTTCTGAATTCTGCGTTATTTTGGATCAACTCCTTCATTACCCCGACGTCAATGGTCCCGTCACCCTTCAAGAAAACAATTCTATCGGCACTTCCAATCAACGACAATTGGTGAGTAGCTAAAATTCTAGTCTTGCCTTGCAACAACTTCAAGAGACAACTTTCAATTATATGCTTACCAACCCTAGCATCTACAGCGCTCAAAACATCGTCCATCAATATAATATCCTTATTCGCGTATACTGCCCTGGCAAGATTGATTCTTGCCTTTTGACCACCAGATAACGTTATACCTTTCTCACCAACTTCAGTTAAATCACCAGCGGGCAATACTTTCAAATCGTTTTGAAGCGAACAGGCATAGATGATTTCCTCGTAAACTTTTGAGGAAACTTTTGCATCGTACTCTTTACCAAACGTGATATTCTCACGAATAGTGGCATTCTGAACCCATGGTGCACCACAGTTTAACACTGAACCATTGATATCAATGGAGCCACTTCTGCATTCCATAAAACCAGCTATAGCATTCAACAAAGAGCTTTTACCCGATCCAATCAGTCCCGTCACCACAACAAATTCACCCTTCTTGACTTTTAAGTTGATATCGATCAATTGAAACGTGTTGTTGTCCACACTAGCACTAGAGTCATCCTTATCACTGGTTTTCTCGTGAGATGAAGCTTCCTCGTCACTCGCTTCTTTCTTTATGGTCTTCTTTCTTTTGAACAGAAAGAATTTTTTACTCTTTTTGTCTAACTTTTTCTGTTCCAACTCTTTCTTTTTCTTGGTTTCCTCGTCTTCTATATCTTCAAATATTTCCCATTCGAAATCGGCATGCACAAGTTCAATCGAGTTTTCGAAATTGTAATCAGGATGGTCAGTCAAATGATAGCCCTCGTACGGTTCTATCTCAGGAGCTGATAAAAATTCACCGATTCTATCTAAACCTTGCAACAAATCCGCGGTTGTTGCCAAACACATTGGTATAAACGTCATGAATGTCGACAAGATTTCGAACGACGAGATTGACGAAAAGATGGATGCTGGACTTCTGGTACCTCCTTCCAACCCGTACAACACCAAAAATGAAATCATGGAAACTATCCCTGTCAACGATAAAGCAACTGCCGTTACCACATTTCTAATTCTTTGTATTTGCATAATCACGCCAACTTCCTTAGACCGGGCTTCAAACATTGTCTTCAAGTAGGGCGACTCCCATGAGTAGTATTTGATGGTACGAATGTTATTGATGATTTCCTTGATGATGTTAACACGTTTATCTGTGAGCGTCGACACGATTTCACGTTGGGCAAATAGTTCCTTCACGGCGAACCCAAGCAACCCCAACACAAAAAAAAACACAATGATCCCAATCACGGCTGACACCCCGATGTTAATCACCAAAATTGCGATCGAAATGATGATCGGGATGACCACTCCTAATAAAATTGGTTGCAAGTACACCGCCAACTCAATTCTGTTCAAGTCGGTCGACATCATCGATGTGATTTTTGAGATGGGGTATTTGTGTTTTGATTCTGGGTTCAACTTGAACGATTTCTTGAGGATTTGCGAAATCAAGATCGATTTGACTTGAATGCCCAAGTAAGTTCCCTGGAAGAAGAAATGGTTCACTGCCAACGAACAAATTATCGAGAGGCCCACCATACCAAACGAGAAACCGATACCTTTCCCCGCGGGCTCATTAAAACCTAATGCCTTCACCTGGACAAACTTGATGATCTCTTTGGTAAGCAATGGCACTACGGCAAACCCCACGAGAGCAATGCACGCGAAAAGCTGGATCCAGAAGAGCCTGGCTCTGAAAGTGATCACCAAAATCCAAATCATGTTGAATTTGGTCAATTTGAAATCCAGCAAATCTTGAGCCAAGGTTTGGGTCGATGTTTCTCTAGTTTCATTTCTGGCTGCCAATTTCTGGTCCAAATGCAAGTTTTGATAGTGCAACTTTTTAGAATTATACACTTGCAAGTACTGTTCCAGTAGCGTCTCTACTTTCAAGTCGTCAGTCAATTTGTACATATCCTGGGTAGTTAGCGTCCTTCTATAACCCACTTTCAACAATGGCATCAACCATAAGAAATATAGCTTGGAGAAGATGTTGGCGTCGTTGTATGGAAACGGTTGGCGCTCATTGTCAGTGGGGACGGGGATATTCTTATCCCTAATCAAGAAACTGAACAATCGTTTCTGGGGTTTAGCATCGTCCTCCCCTAGTTCTAGAGTGGGATGTTCCATGGTTGTACTATAAGCATTATTTGTTGGTTTAATGCAAACTGATATAAATACCCTCCTATATTTGCTAGAACTGCGCTTACATAAGCAAAAAGCCGTTTAATCAATGACAATGAAGTTTTGCACCCAAAACTATAAATGAGTTTTTAGTGGCAACAAAGCCTCCAATCATTGTACGGCCATATAACATATCATGGGGAAGAATGGGTAATTGGTGGTTGTGTAGAAAGTATTGGGAATTGAACAACCAACGGAATCCAAGCATTAGTATTACCTTTACAATATATCAATCGCAACATGAGGTTCACCTTCTTGCGAGTATAAGGTTTTCGCAGTTGTTCCCACCTTCTATTATCAGCCCATTGTTGAATACGAAGGGTTGTGTCGGACATTCCTCTTTGGGAATGGTGGCAAAATCAGACCTGAAATTAACGACGTCAGGAATAACTCGGACGCACAATAACTTGGACTGGCGCCAAATACGAATTGGGAACCACGAATTCAGTGACCTAGCATCATTGAGTCATTGGCAGTAAATGTACCTCGAACTGGAACATATTGTCCGATAACTTTGACAATGACTTGATTTTTGCGTTCTTTAACAAACGTGTTAATTGAAACGGGCGCGCAATCTTGATCCTGCATACACTAACATATACTTTACTAGGCGAGAATTCACACAAATTTGATTGTAAAATGGGCGTGTGGCGTAGTTGGTAGCGCGTTCCCTTAGCATGGGAAAGGTCATGAGTTCGATTCTTATCTCGTCCATTCAATTTTTTTTTTGAAGCCAGAATGAACTTGTATCGCATGACTGGCAGGTTATAGTAGATTGAAGTACCAACTGGTGTCGTATCACTGGCCTTTACTTTGAAGCTTGTTTGTTCATTTTTTGCAATTCAGCGTTCTCTACATTTTGCAGCCAAGACTGTGGTGAGGTGCAACCATTTTGCACAGAGTGAGAGAACTGACAAATTTGTGCAAAAAAGCTCTGTACTACTCCACATAAAGCATAGGTCGTTGTTCTCTAACTGATTTGCAGCCATTAATTTTTTCAATTTGTCGATTCAAGTTTAGACTTCTCTGGAGTCACACTGTAACGACAAAATACCAGCTACAAAAAGAACGAGTTACCCATTCTCAAGCAGCCAATGAGTAGAATATAGTCACTATGATGATTGTTAGTATACCTAACCCCGCAAGCTTGCCAGGGACTCACCAAAAGTATTCTCTTCTGATGCTTAGCATCGACCTATGGTAAAATATTCCACTACTTACATCCCATAATTTCTCCTAGTACCAAATGGTGAGAAATCAATCGGTTTAGCGACATTCTGTAGCACCCGAAAATTTTCCGAGTTCATCCATTTTGTCACCGGTACATGAGGTTTACTCCGAGATGTGTCATTGGCGTTGGGATTAGATGCACTGGGGACTCTTAGTGTGGCATCGGGTTTCGCTGGTCTCATCTTGGTTCCGTTACCGACCCCATGAAAATAGGCTTACCCTAATCATTGGAAATAAACGGAAATGTGTTTTAAACTTTGGGTTCATGTTAGTCATCGACGGCTGTTTCTCGATGAAGCATGTTAAATGTACTAGACTCATAATACCTTAGGTCATCTCGCACGGAGTTTGTCAGCAGGTGTTAGCTGCATCGGCACGGTTGTAGCTGCAATGAGTGTACCGAGAAGGCAATCACGGTTAGTGCTCGTATGGTACTGAAGACAATGGCCAGTTGCCACCATGCCATTGTGAGCTCCCCTGTACCACCCGGTGGGTAAATGCGTGTCAACGACAATCACCGTAAACCTTCGACATTGTTGTCGCCTAGGACTTAACCAAATAGGCAACTCGATTAAACGCACGGCTGTATCGGAAATACCGTTTTTGTCACTAGCCATGAACTTAGCAAAAAAGCTTAAGATTTGCCAGGAAAGTTTAATGGTGAAGCGACCCCACACTGGTACACACCAGTGGTTAAACGACAGTGGTAGTGTGGGTTTAAAGGGCCTAATCTACTTTTTTCCCGCTCGACTGGCAAATTATGCATCTGCTCGTATATTTTCAGTTATGACAATTTCATATAAAAGTAATGGAGAAATCATGCTTTTCAACCAGGATTTCAGATTTCGATTCATGGGGAGAGAATGATTGTGACCATGTTTTTCAACTTGAACATTAACATGCTAACCAAATTGATCAAGAGGAACAAGCCAGACGATAAGAAACCCGACGCCAAACCGGCCAAGCGCACAAGCTCCAACTCGTCGGTGACACGATCACAAGCAAGAAGATCTTCTGATGGTGCCGCTGACGATAAACAACCAAAGATTGTGGTGGCGAAACCGTCAGAGGATGCCATGTTCTCGATCACCCCCGCGTACCCTTCGTACAAGGGAGTGCACGATTCGTCCATGTTGCAAGATATCCTCATTGACTTGAAGTTGACGTCGAGCAACCAGAGTATTGATGAAGAAGTGTCGCTCATAGAACGAGTGAAATGTAAGCAAGTGACGTTTGCTGATAAACAAGAGTCGATATGATGACATATCAATAGACAGAGACACAATAAGGTGTGCACATGATTAATGGGATAATTTATAGAGTACGTGTATATAAAAATATTGGAGTAATAAACATTTGGTAACGATACGAGATGTTTTGTCTCTAGTAGATGTTTTGTTTCAGTCGCATTCAACCGTAAACCAAAAAAATTGCCGTACTTGCATTCGACAGGGGTAATTTTCCAGCGAGTGTATGAAACATCAACATGAGGAAACCATGGTGGGAATATCGTTTCCCATCTATTTATACCCATTTGAAAATAACTCAACCATTGAGAAAATATGCCAGGCACAGGCTGGGACAAAAGTTCTATTGGACGAAAACGAGAGTGAACAAGCGATGGTACCAGTCGCAGTACCAAACAAGGGTTCGACTCCGCTTATCTTTGCTTCCCCTGTCTTGTTGTGATCTTCATGACCCCAACTTTAAATTCTACGAGTGTTTATGTAAGCGCACTAGGTTTAGCAACTGGGGCATTACATAAGCGGTATATTGTATAAGTATAAGATTATATAGGAGGCCCTATTTGCCAATAAAGTTGTGCCATCATCCAGCTACTATATCGAATGTTGGCTTTGACCAAACAGAAGTTGAAGCGAGTGATGCTCAAGCGGAAGAGCACTAGTTCGAGCCTGTCGTCGCAAACATCGATGATGAACCTGCCCCGAAGCTCGCTAGAGTATCCGTCGATAGTGATATCGCCAGTGGTGCATGCCACCACCAGTACTATGCTAGCGTTAGCGAGTAGTACCCACTATACCTGCGACTTGGTCAATGGGTCGGGCGAATTGAAGGTGTATGCGTCGAACGATGAGTGGTGAAGACCAAAGAAATTGTTGGCTACCATTAATACCTAGACGGTAGTCATAGAATCTTAATACGACGAGCGATTCTAGATATTGTATCTACTAAATAAACGTTACTTAGAAAATACTGTAGTGAGCAAACACCCACTTTGATCAGCCACCAGAGTGAAACTTGCTGATTGCTCCCACACAATTAATTTGTGACTTAGTCTAACCGCCGTCCAACAGTATTGTTGTTTGAGCTAATGCTGCGCTCTGGTGCAAGCCCTGGGGTTTAAGCTATATATAGTATCTATTGTCGATGGTTGCAAATGCGCCGCACTGAAAAATACGGTGGTGATATTTTTCCCAGTTGCAAGCGAAGTAGTGAATAAATCTTGGTATGGAATCAACTGCATTGAGTCGTGTTGTAACACAATAAAGCAGTATATTACAAACAGATTTGTCCAGGAAAATAAGTTTTAAGGAATACCTTATGATGTAGTTTGAAATTACGGTCTGTTCATATCAACACTGGCCATGAGTTCATGATTATCACTTGTTGAATATTCACTCAGCAACGTATATTATCTGAGTCCACGCTACGTTGACTTGATAGTGTTGCCATGATTATGCAAACACATTGTTCATCTTGGTGGCTATGTCAAAATTGAAGGTGCAGAGGTTGTCAACTTTTTTGTTAGGTAGAAAAGGCGCAACACTCCATAGTGGATGCTGTGTAAGGGTTACTATTTCTTGGGGCTACTCGCTTCATTATACTCTGTTTACCCTTAACTACCTCTTGTGGTATACGCTATCATCATTAACAACTATTGTTTGTACTATCCGCACGACCTTCTTTTCCCGCTGTTGTAGAAAAAAAAAAGTAAAAATAAACACGGACAACCTCAGCCAATTTTCATCACCGGTGCTTAATACCAGCTTATCCTTCTTAGTTTCCCTTTCCCAACAGGTCTAGTACCTTTCAACACTTTCATATATTGCACACCCACACATAACACACCCACACATACACACATTTTCCATGTTTTCGCAGATCTCACTAATACTATTCGCATTATCCACGTTGGTATTGGGTGATGTTGCCTTCTCATCGCCCAAAGCGGGCGATTCGTTTGCTGCAAGTGGCGGTAACGTCAAGTTCACCGTGAAGTGGCTCGATACATCGTTAGCTGGCGACGATCTTGGATTGGAGAATGCCAAAAGTTTCACATTATTGTTGTGCACTGGTTTAAACTCCGACATCCAGTGCTTAGACACCCCCATCTTCAGTGAAAAGACCTTCACCGACTACGAATACGACGCAACAGTGTCGGCGTCAGCCGCAGCCTCAGGTTGGTGGTACTTGCAAATGTATACCGTGTTTGATGACGAATCAACCACCACGTCTTACTCGTCGCGTTTCCAGTTGACGGGCATGACTGGTGCTACTGCTACATACATAGTCACTGCCACTGGTGCTGCCCCCCCTGGTCAGACATCGTTGACAGGAGCGGCAGGTGCCACTACCTTCGACTCGCGATCATTCACCATCCCTTACACCGAACAAACAGGAGTGTACCGTTTCGCGCCCATGCAAACACAACCAGGGTCAACCGTAACTGCCAAAACTTGGACTACTAGGTACCCTACTTCCGCCTACACAGCGTTTGCCTCGGCAGCAGCACCACCAAAAATCATTTCGACCGTTACTCCCGGTTGGGACTACACCCCAGAATCAGCAGTGAACTGGGCCTCGGTGGCCCCATTCCCAACAGTTTACTACCCAGCAAGTGACAGAATCACCTCAGCATCGTTGACTTCACAAAACAAGAAGAGATGGCTTTGAGCGAGAGTATGAGAAGCACAACTACGTTTTTTCTACAATCTATCTTAATACAACACATACCTGATACATACACACCAATGCACGTTTGATTTGTAAGAGTAAGAATACTATGCATGTCCTAGAATATCTTTTGATGTCATAGTTTCATTTCATGAATTAGTGAATGGCCCTGGAGTGGAGTGCCACCTGCATATAATCAACGATTATCAGAAATTGATAACGAAACTGGTTGAGACCAGAATAAACCCCAAACAGTCATCACCATGTGTAACTGTAACCCACGATCGTTGATGCGATCACAAAGCAGGCTTGAGCTTGCCAATACAGTGCCACTAAATGGTCGAAATTTCGCGTCTCAATCTCCACCACCGATAACGCCCGAGACCTATTCCGATACCTATTCCGATACCAAGCTCGAGCACTATATAGATGAGAAGGAGAACTTTGTTCCAAGCGGCCACAGTACGACCTCGTTTGTCACCAGGGTCAGACGGTGGAATGCAGTGCTCGTTCTTTTTGTGATTGTGGCCATGGTGGGGTTACACGGGTACAAGATCAGCCAACAATAGATATAGAAGCTTATAGATCAATAGACAAACAAATAGATTTCACCAGACACACAAATGGATTTTTATTTACCAAGATTGGCTCGATCGGTCTTTTGGAACCATTCGCCGAAATCCCGAATAATAAATCACATCGAAACCGAGAAATGGCTGTGGTGGTTACCAAGGTATCAGAGCGATGAACTGTGCGTAATCTATAAAGATGAACGTATTTGGGTATATCTGCGTATATGTACAAGCTACGAGCTTTGCCTGGATTGTGTATGGTCGCACATGTACGTACCCTCTGCGTATCGTTCCAGTTTCTCTGACCAACCTATCGTTTACCACTTGTTTTTGTACCAATGAGTATGTGTCCAAACACATCTTCGTAATCATTAACAATACGTAAACGAGCCAAACAAGCCTGTTTGATATTTAACACTTTGTGAGTGTCAACTCCCTCGATGTCGTACTAGATTCAAATCTGGTAATCAGGAACCAAACCAACGTTACCATAAACCCATGGGACTATCCGACCATTATTATCTAAGTGTACATCTTGCTGAAAATGCACACGGATATCATTACCACTCATTGGGGCTACGAGGTGACCTTCCAAAACACTAGTGTTGTTTTCGTTACCACTAGCACAAGACGTCCACTTTGTGGACTATTGATCAACGTGCAATGTTGCCAAGGCATAAACCTTCCACCCTTAGTTCAGTGGCTGCCTGGTTAAATACTAAACTATCGGATAAACCCAAGTGCTTGATTTCAATCGGACGAGATGATTGATAAAATATGACGATGGAAACAAAAAAATAGAAATATACTAATGGCCAGGCACCGAAGGTTTAGTTTGGTGCAACTCTGTGGTACACCAAGACCAACTGTTGCACAACAAGAACTTGATTCACTTGTTTCTAAATAACCACTGATTACAATCTTGAACACGCGAGTGGTACCAAAATTGCATAAATAATCTAGTTGATTATTATAGCCGTCCAGATACAATGGACCCCAGGCGGCTGATTACCACATGGTGAGATCGCCATACAATGGGAGCAGCGATAACCCAGTGGCACGATGAAATGGCACTAATAGTGAGCATGAGGCTAGCAACGCCATTAAATTTGCAACCATGTGGCAGCGGCGCTGGCGTTGGTTGCGTTGGTGATGGTGGTGGGTTACCATGGGATCACATCCAATTGAATAGGCCCACCTTAGTACATATCACCCTCCCCTCCCCATCTCCCCCCCCTTATTGGTTAGTAGTCTTCCCAATGCTTCCCCATTGGTTCTAATGGCACCATCTCGAACAATGCAGATCGTACCATGATTGACAATGACAACGTGGTGCGATATTATCATTATCGTACATTAACCTCGTGTGAGACCAACCGAAAACAACCATATAGGGCACATTTCACTCAGATCCCTACAAAGATCATCGGTTCCTGTCACCCATGGAACTCGCCTGTCACCGTCTCACCGTCTCTCCCTGAAACATGGAACTGAGGGGCAGAGAGTCTCCAATGGGGTTTGGGGGTACTCGCCCGCAAAAAAAAACAAAAATGGCTGCAAACCCACGTGGGTGCAACAACTTTTTCAGCCGTTGCTGCATGGTCCAGCAAAGCCAACGTCTGGCTTAGAATACCACATTTTAACCAGTGAGGTATAGGGTATACCAGAGTGTAGAACTACTAATGTTTACAAACCAATCAATTTCCCATTGAATTCATCGGCATAATTGATTAATTTTAATTTTTTCACATCAATTTTTCACCATTTTTCTTGGTATAATTTACTCCCACGTTTTCAACTCAGTTATAAATATGTTAACCACTCGCAACTAAACAACACCACCATCGACCAGTTTTTAGCCCAACAATGATTGCCTTACATCAGTTCGACTATATCTTTGCCATCGCCATAATCTTTGCGTTCTTGGACGCATGGAACATTGGTGCCAACGACGTCGCTAACTCGTTCGCATCGTCAGTATCGTCGCGATCATTGAAATACTGGCAGGCCATGTTTCTTGCCGCTATTTGTGAATTCTTGGGTGCCGTGTTGGTGGGGGCCAAAGTGTCCGACACCATCAGAAACAAAATCATCGATGTCAAAATCTTTGAAGATGAACCCGCCGTACTCATGTTGACCATGACCTGTGCCTTGATTGGTAGTTCGCTCTGGTTGACTTTCGCTACTTCAATTGGTATGCCCGTGTCCACCACTCACTCGATTGTCGGCGCCACCATTGGTGCTGGTATCGCCGCTAAAGGTGGTAACAACATCCATTGGGGGTGGAACGGGGTAGCCCAAATCATTGCTTCCTGGTTCATTGCTCCAGCCATTGCCGGTGCCTTCGCTTCAATTGTGTTTTTAATCTCGAAATTCTTGGTGTTGGAGCGTAAACAGTTCAAAGACTCGCTCTTCTGGGCCATGTGCTTGGTCCCCGTGTTGGTGTTTGCCGCTTTCGCTATCTTGACCATGTTGATTGTCTGGAAAGGTTCTCCTTCGTTGAAATTAGACAAGTTGCCCCCAAACACCATCGCCGCCGCCATCCTTGGTACCGCGGCCGTGGCCATGGCGGTGTACATGCTTTTCCTCTTCCCTTACTACAGAAGGAAATTGGTGTACAATGACTGGACCTTGCAATGGTACGATGTCTTTAGAGGCCCCATGTTCTTCTTCAAGTCCACCGATAACATTCCTCCAATCCCCGAAGGTAAGTCCTTGACCATTGACTACTATAAGGGTAGAAGATACGACGACGCCGGTAACTTGATTGACGACGACAAAGACAAACAAGCCGCTGCTTCAATCGACTCCGACGACATTGAAAAGAACCCTAATGACATTGAAGTTAATGTCGAACAAAAATCTAACGAAACTAAAGCCACCGAGAAACACGAAACCACCAGACAATTGTGGTGGAGATTGTTGAAGCAACCAAAACAATGGGGTTACTTGTTATGGCTCGTGGTATCGCACGGGTTCACTCAAGATATCATCAAGAACCAATCCAAAGCCGATATGTTATCGGGAGACATTCACAAATTGCACACCTCCGCCAAATACTACGACAACAGAATTGAGTTCATGTACTCGATCTTGCAAGCCATCACTGCCTGTACCATGTCGTTCGCTCACGGTGCTAACGATATTGCTAATGCTACCGGTCCTTTATCCTCAGTTTACTTGATCTATACCACCAACACTGTTGCTTCTAAAGCTGATGTCCCAACTTGGGTGTTGTGTTATGCTGCTGCCGCTTTGGTGCTTGGGTTATGGATGTATGGTTACAAAATCATGAGAAACTTGGGTAACAAATTGATCTTGCAATCGCCTTCAAGAGGTTTCGCTATCGAATTGGGTGCTGCTGTGACCACTGTCATGGCCACTCAATTAGCCATCCCCGTGTCCACTACCCAATCGGCCGTGGGTGCCACTGTGTTTGTTGGTTTCTGTAACGGTGAATGGAGATCGGTCAACTGGAGAATGGTTCTCTGGTGTTATGCTGGTTGGATCTTCACCTTGCCAATTGCCGGTTTGATTGCCGGTTTACTTAATGCCATCATCTTAAATGCCCCTTCCAAGGGAGGCGTCTATTCTTTGAGTGGATAGAGCCATTAATGTGTCTTTTCTTCTTCACTGTTTATTAGGTTTAATAGTCTAAGTAATTTTAATTTATTTTAGTAATTTTATAGAGTGTAACTATAGTTGTTATTGTTATTGTTGATAGAGTAATATATGACATTTTGTCAACCTGACTGTTTGGTTCATTTCGATTTGTAGAAGTTTTGAATTGCAATTTCAACTTCAATTTCGATTTTTCAGTTTTCAGTTTTATCGCACCGGGAGAGAAACCAACTTTTGGTGGGTGAATAACAAACGATACTTATGACTTACGAAGTTAAATTCGATGCCTCGTTGGATTTGTTGAGGAGGTTGGACCCACGAAAGGTTGATAAGAACCTACACGACTTGTGTACACTTATTCAGAACCAGGACAGACAAGGAGAGGAATTGCTTCAGGACTTGTTATCATCAGTTGACACCCCTTTGAAAGTGAATAAGTGTTTGGATACAGGGAAGACTTACTTGTGTTGTGATTACAATCGTGACGGTGACTCGTACAGGTCTCCGTGGTCTGATAAGTACTATCCGCAAATCGACGACGACGAGGAACCACCATATCCATCTGATACGCTCAGACAATTGGAGATCAAAGCTAACGATAGTTTCGATATATATAGAGATTTATACTATGAAGGTGGCGGTTCATCTTCGGTGTATTTGTGGGACACTGAAGACGATTTACAGTCAGGATTTGCTGGAGTTGTGCTTTTCAAGAAACAATCGGAAGATGAATCAGGTAAATGGGACTCAATCCACGTGTTTGAAGTAGAACCAGAATCCTCGACTCATGCCCTTTACAAATTGACCACGTCGGTGATACTCGACTTGCAAAGCGCCACTTCGAGCTTGAGTTTGGCGGGCAATTTGACTCGACAATTGGAAATGTCTAAATCGATCGAATTGGACTCTGGCTTGAACTTGGAAACTAACCATTTGATCAACTTGGGTCAGTTGGTGGAGAAATCGGAGTCCAACGTGCGAAACTTGTTGCAAGAGGTCTACTTTGACAAGTTAAAGGATATTTTCCTAAAGGATATTCGCTCGTTAGGCGACATGAATGAAAAGAAATTGGAGGAATCGAAGCAATCAGAAGTCATAAAGGGGTTACAAGGGCTCTAACATCCCATTCGTTTATTATTGTCTATAATATTATATATACATTCCCAATCATTACAATTCATTAGCCGGTCTCACTTTGACGCTTTGCGTAGATTCGTGTACATCGATAAGTCTATCTTGTCATCCTCGTCCTCGTCAAACATGTTCTCGAATCCGTCCTCGTAATCACTATTGTTGCCGACGTTTTTGGCGTCGACAGATTTAGTTTTGTTAACCCCAAACTCTCGACCACGGTCGCCAAATTCTTGCTCTTCGCTCAACGACGACAAAACGTTTGCTTTGACATCGTGTACAAACGACCATAGTGATGTAGAAACGGTCTGGAACATATCGTCTTTATCCCCCGTGTTGTCGAATAGCTTGTCAAAATTAGCCTTGATGGGTGAGACTTGCGGTTTATGTTTCAATGGAGACGTGGTGCTGATGGTTGAAATTGAATCTTCGGATCTTCGTCCGGGAACGCTTTGGTTGTGATGCTGATTTTGATGTGGTTTCTGCTGGTGGCCCTGATTCTGGGGGATCAATGATCGCTCGAATTCGTTTTGCAACATGGTGTCGAACTGTTGTAGTAGGTTTAATGGTTTTTGGAAACCATTCCATATTTTCGAGCCATTATTTGCCAATGTTTCATCAGTTTCGTGAATGGTGTGATGTTCAGGCGACAATAATTGCAAATTCGGCGGTATCGAGTTTGAAAGCGTTCGCCTCCTATTTCTGGTATTCGCTATAGCTTCGTCGCGAGGGTTACTGTTCTTTCTTTCTCGCTTGCTGCTGGACACTGTCAACTCCTTGTACAATGACTTTTGTATTATCTGGCGCAACTTGTGCAATTCATCCTCCTGTCTCTTTAGCGTGGTGTTCATGTTGCTGATCTCATCCTTCAACTCGACCAACCCCATTTCCTTTAACGCCAATAGTCTCAATTGTTCGTCTATATCCCAGCTTTCTATCTGGGTTGTGGAAACGTTCAGATTGGAATTGGTGTCGTATGACGCTTGTTCGATTGGCGATTTGGGATCACGATGCTCATCTTCCACCATAGAAACTGATCTCAGCTCAGACTCTTTACGTCGAGGCGTTGGAGTTGGTATCGACGGACTCACTGCCAAATTCAACCCTATCCCTTTAGATCTGGGTGTCGATCTGGATGGCCTTCTTGTGCTTGACAATGATGGATTTCGTGAAACCAGTCTAGAATCTCCAGCTTTCTCCCGTGTCGGAGTCTCCACACTCATCTTCAATGCCTTCAACTCTGGTGACTTGTAAGCGTCCATTATAGTGCCATTCGTGGGTATAACTCGTTCACAACGCTCAAAGGTTGAAGATCGCGTTTTGGAGCCAGATCAAAAATCATAGGCAGTTATTTACATTTAGACAAGCGCAAGCAAAAACATGAGAAACATCGAGATATTGTTGCAGGATCCAGCAATTGCCAAGTGGGTGAAGTGGGTGTTGGTATTGGTGGTGTTGAAGCGTAAGAACCCCGTGCTTTGGGCCAATTTCTTTGCGTTGAATCGAGTGATCAAGGGTGTGTTGAGCGAGGCTAATGACCGGGTTGGCTTTGGTGATGTTGACAAGATAGGGAACGCCGTGTCCAGTGGGATATTGTTCAAGGCAACCATTGACAACCCAGGGTTTCCCAAGGATTACTTGACTTTATACATATGGATGACCTCATTAAAGGTTGCAATATTGAAAGATACCAATGTTACTGAGAGAATGAGAAAGTTTGTTGACAACAAGGTTTCAAGCAATAAGTACATGCGGTGGATATACGCTAACAAGCAGATGATTGTGTACTCGTTGTTATCAGGACAAATCTTATCGAATTACCTCACGCCCACCAAAAAGTTAAACCATCGCTACATGAATAATAGTTTGAAGACGTACATTTTGAATCCAATATGGATCAACTTCAGCTTGGGAGCCCACGACCATACCATCAATTGGTCGGGCTTGGGTGTGCAATACTTGAAAATCCAGGGGATCTTGGCAGTGGTCAATATACTCGCGTCGTTGAGAAAGCGATTCTTGAACAATGCCCAACCAGGTGAAGACTACTGGTTGCGCTTGAAGAATTACTTGTGGTATGTGTTCCACAAATCCAACGCGTACACCAATTTGATCTTTGTACCAAACTTGTTGGCGATCTTATTATTGGCAACAACATCGCCCATCTTGAGCATTTTCAATGCTCCCTACAAGAAGTTTGCCTTGAAAACATACACCAAATCAATTGGATTTTTGGTGTCGTTCGCCACATTGTACGGGAACTCAAAAGGATGGATTGAAGATTTTGGGTACAATCGTCAAAGTTCTGAATCAAGCCCACGTTTGATTTCGCAATCCTTCTTGGAGGGAATCAATATCCATTTGACACGATTGGTGATTTTATCGAAGTGGAGGATAATGCGCGATAACTACTCCGTATTCAGATCTATCGACTCGTCGACTTGGAACCTTTACGAAACTTTGGCAATGTGTTTTGGTACCTGGAACTTGATGAATATCTACGATGACGTCAAGTTTAAGCACGATAAAGTGTCAGACTCGATCAAACAAGATCGTTTAATCAGGGGACTCGAGCAAATCATGAACTGAGTGGGCGGTGCAAGTATATCTGGGAAATTATAGAGATGTTAATGTTTGATTTTTTTGTTACCGTGTTTTTATTTCTAGTATGTGAGCTTACTGGTATTATACATTTATAGGTATATAGCGTGTACATTCGTATGATACAATCAATAACCTGCAGCACCGGGAGCGTTTTCTTTATCCTTTAATTTCTCCAATAAATCCTTGAACCGCGACTTGTCTCTTGAATCGTCTGAAGTGGGGACGGCACCGACCTCATCGACCAATTCGTTAACACGATTCCACAATGTTCCTCTCTTCAAGAACCCGTCTCTCTTTTCCAAATACTTTTCTTGTTCATCTAAAATCTCTTTGGCGTGTTGTTCCTTCTTGGTGTTGTAATTTTCGTAGAAATCGTCAATTGTTTGTTGTGCTTTGGAAATGATATCTTCCTTCTTCTTGGCATTGGCTTCTTCTCTCTCCGAGATCTCCAACTCACGACGCTCTTTCCAGTCGTTCAAGTGGGTGGACTCGTCGGCGAATTTATCTTTTGTGGGTTCGGAAGACCCAAAACCTTCGAATTCGTCATCGTCATCATCTTGGTAATTGTTGGTTGCGGCAGGTTCATCATCGCCTACCTCGGGGAAATTCGATTTGAAATTGTTTATTTCGTCGTCCTCATCCGCTAACGCTTCGTTATCTTGTTCGGTCTGAAATTCGTCCCCAATTAATTCTTTTTCCCTAGCCAAAAAGTCGGAGTCAAACTCTTCGTTAGTATCGGGTAAGTCCTTGTCTATGGAGCCCAACGATGGAAATTTATCAGCCATTGCAAACTCAATCGATACCTTGCTGTTTTATTGGTAGCTGGTATTGACAATTCTGAACAACAGATCATAATTACACGACATTTTCAATATGCGACATGAGTTACCCGCGACATTTTACTATGGCTGCAAATTTAATTAGCGCCAGCTATACAAATGCTATACACACGAACTGAGGTGTCGTTACTACCAACACTCAAATGGATTTTGTCCTCGTTTTCTTCAGATGAGAAGCTCAATTTGGAAATACGGTTTGCTGGCGTTATTTCTGATGGAAGTTGGCTAATGGTAGTTATGTCGTAGTTGGCGAGGTTGACTGTGAGTAAAGATATACTCCCACTTTCAAATCCAATCGCAACAACAAGCTTTCCATCGATAGCATGGCTGTAGCACGAGACTGAAGTGATGGGTTCATCGTATTTTGAGCTACCGACCATATCCACAGTCGAGCCAATGTTCCACACTTTTATTTGTCGGTCTCGAGACACGGAAAAGAATAAACTGCCACAAGTGTTTATAGGCGCCCACGCACAGTCCCACACGATTCTGGAGTGAGCTTTGGGGTTCAACAGAACAAGCTCGAACTCACCAAGTGACTCGTCAGATACTGCCCAGAGACTGAATTGTCGATCTCGAGACACGGCCAAAAGATATTTGCCATCGGGCGAAAACTCCATACTGGTGATGGTGAGATTATGTCCCTCCAATACTTTGGGACACAATTGGTACTCCTTCGCAGCATTGAAGATTCGAATGACAGCGTGCTTGGCACTATTAGACCTACACGCTGACGCAATAAGCGACCCGTTGGGGTTGGTGGCCGTGCAGGTGATCTCGTACCCATGCCCGTATAACTTTTCTATTTCGGGGAATAATGTGTATCTTTGCAAATGATCTTCGAAGGGAGGACAAGCCAAGGTTGCTATCACATCCTCCTTCTCGATGACAGCTTCCTCTTTGTCTTCATTATCTTCAGCTTCGACTGATTCACCTGCCTCCAACTGCTCGTTAGCAGCTTTGTTAGAGAGGCCTAACACTGGCAATGATGCCGATTCTGGTAATTCTTCTTGAGTGTTGACATTTATGCCACACAAATTGTGCAATAGTTTGCTTATGGAGTTGGTCATCTCAAATACACGCAACACTTTCTCGTCACCACCAGATACGAATTTGGTCAGCGAGAGATTGTCGAGACATATCATATCGTAGCCATGAATTTGCGGCCTCGAGAATTCATGCCAGGTTGAAGATCTATCCTTGTTCCAACGCGCATATAATCTGGTTGTTTGGTCTAACGAGGTTGCAAAAAAATACTTCCCATCTTTCGACCAGACGATATCGGTTATCTCTTTATTAGCACCAGTTATACCCAAAACAGATTCAAATGATTTTGCTTGCTCGTCAGTCGATTTGTACACTCGAATTGAACCCGTTTTTCCATTTGCCAATATGTAATGACAATTAGTCTTGGGATCGATGAACCATATACAAGACCAAAACCCACCAGATGCACCCGTTGCAGTAGACGCCCCTTTGATCGACATTTCTCCCAATCTATTGATGCAACACCAAATACCCGACTCTGGGTCCATTTCCCAAACCATCAACGCGGTGTCTGCCGATGAAGATAGTAATTGTAACTTATTCGACTTGGTTGGATTCCACTGTAAACCAGTAACCCAATCGTCATGCCCCACAATCATAGCTTCAAACGAGATAGCTGCACGAGAGTCCCTTGACATGGCAAACTTGTGCTGTTTATTTGACAATAAAATCAATTTAGTTTCGTCTTCGTCTGAATTGTCGATGAAGTCATTCAATTTCAATCTCCACAACCTGATATACCTATCCTGAGAGCCGCTGGCTAGTATATAACTTTTGTATTCTTGGTCACATACAAAAGAAAGACATTTGACCCAGTCTTCGTGGCCAGAAAGTATAGCTGATTGTGTGAATGTATTCAGTGTATCATCTTTGTTGAAGGAGTATATGTATATGTTGTTGTTAGTCCCTGATATCGCCAACACGTAGTTGTTGAATTCATCAATATTCTGAATCGCCAAACTCAAAGGGAAGAAATTAGTCTGGACTTGAAAACTGTAACTCAACCCAGCTTCACCATTTTTGATCTCCCAAACACAGACATTACCATCTGCCGAACCTGTTGCAAACATGCCTTCATTGACAACGGCCAAGCATGTCACCGATTGGGTATGGAAGTCCAAACTCTGATGCAATATATAACTCTCGCCCGATGCTTTCCACACATTGACTTCGTGGTCTTCACCAATACTCACAATATAGTCGCTATTCGGAAGAAACTTCACCCCGGTTATGTCTTTAGTGTGTTTCTTCAAAGTTGCAAAAACACCCTTCTGATTCTCAGCTAGTGGTTTCCACAACCCAATGGTGTTGGAGCACCCAACTGCCACCAATTGTTTTTGTGCATTATAGTCTAGTATCGAAGATTGTTTGTTAGCACCTACAAAAATCGCCTCCTCCGTGGCTTGCAATGTAGACATGATAATAGCGCTTCTTGCTCAAGAGATGCTCTTCAAAGATTTTTGGTTTCGCGGCAGGGCTCAGATCGAATATTTCAGTAGATAACGTGGAGGTGGAATTTACATTGAATGTAATGGTTTCAGCGTATGTGTTAGGTGACAATGGTGTTGATGATGGGGAATTGTTGGTTTGGAATTAGTGGATATGTGAGAATCGCTTGTTGAAACGACGTCTGATGATGTTTATGAGATGAAACCATGGAATCGACTTGACTAAGGTGATACTAACATACAGAGTTCTATTGATACAAAAGGCGACGCCTGAGACAATAACCCAGTTCCACGATCAGTTATTGAATGAGTTGCCTACAGTGAAAGGGAAATGGAGTTTTGCATTCAAAATATATCGAAATAATCCATATAGTGTACCGCAAGAGCTAGACGAATCAGTCGAAGTATCGCCGGAAACGAGGTACTTATACACGCTATCGCCTTCATATATCCCTGACTCCACAATCTCCTTGATAGATAAGAAATCAGTTGGAGTATTCCCGTGCGTCATCGCCGAAGAAATGGGCGACAAAGAGTGTGATATCGCCATACCAGACGAACATTTACGGGATGGTGCAACAACGGGACTAAACGACTCATTCGACTCATTCTTAGGCTTGAAATTGCAGTCGCTTTGGTCGCAAAGACAATTTATAAAAGGCGATGGTGGCCAAATATACCAGCTAGAGAATGATAACTTGATAATCAAGACTTCGAATGTGACGCTACACGGGAACTTTCGTGGATTGCTAATACAAATTGATTTAAATAACAACTTGGCCGATTCGAAAAACTTGAGACAAACTTTCGAGAAGATTTGCCAAACATACAACGTACCCAGTGGGAACTTGAACTGCAAAGTATTGAGCGAACTGAAATTCGACAAGTACGGAGACTTGTGCTTGCAATACGCGGAGATCTTGAACTTTTAACGCAAGAAATAGTAAATAACGATAAAAAGAAAGTGGAACTAGGGGAAAAACAACACACCCAATTCAACAACCTCTACTCTCATAATATTAGCCCAGTCAGATACCCTGATATACAGAATATCGCCAGTAATCATGGTTTATAAAAACGGTTGTACCTGCACACAAGAATGTATATCATCGAGATGAGTTGAAGTTTGAAGCGACAAATCGACCAGATAACAGAGACGATGGCCAAGAGTCATAAAAACGGCAGTCGAGCTAGAAAGCCGGAGAAGAATATCAGACGTGAAAAGGAAGAAGAAAAGCTGGCGAACATTCAGAGACGAATCGATGAGTATGATCCAAAGGTCGATGAGATGAACATTTCCCAGTTTAGTGATTTGCCGATAAGCGAGGACACACTCAGAGGATTGAAGGAGGCTAGTTTCTCATCAATGACCGATATACAGAAGAAAACCATTCCGATTGCATTGAAGGGTGAAGATATAATGGGAACCGCCAAAACGGGTTCAGGGAAAACTTTAGCATTTTTGATTCCCACAATCGAGTCATTGATTCGAAATAAGATTACTGAGTTTGACGGGTTAGCCGCGTTGATAGTATCGCCAACTAGAGAGTTGGCGGTGCAAATATTCGGCGTTCTTACGAAAATTGGTAAACATAATGGATTCTCAGCTGGGTTAGTCACGGGTGGAAAAGACTTGAAGTATGAGAAAGATCGAGTTGGTAAGATGAACATTTTGGTGGGCACTCCTGGTAGAATTGCCCAGCATTTGAATGAAGCTATCGGAATGGAAACATCCAATTTACAAGTATTAGTGTTGGATGAAGCAGATAGATGTTTGGATATGGGGTTCAAAAAACAAATTGACGGAATAATATCCCATTTACCACCAACAAGACAAACGTTGTTGTTCTCAGCTACACAAACTGACAGCGTCAAGGACTTGGCGAGATTGTCCTTAACAAATCCTCACAAAATTGGGGTTTCTTCTGATAATGAATTATCGGCAACACCAGAGAGCTTAGAGCAGTTTTATATTAAGATCAATCTTGACGATAAATTGGACGTCCTCTGGTCTTTCATCAAATCGCATCTCAAAAGCAAGATACTTGTGTTCTTTTCGTCTTCCAAACAAGTTCAGTATGCATACGAGTCATTCCGAACCCTACAACCAGGGATCTCACTTTTGAAACTATACGGGAGACACAAACAAACATCCCGTCTAGAAACTGTTGTCAAATTCTCTCAGGCGCAATACGCTTGTCTTTTTGCAACAGACATTGTTGCTAGAGGTTTGGACTTCCCTGCGATTGATTGGGTTATTCAGGTTGATTGTCCAGAAGATTCGGCAACGTATGTACATAGAGTTGGACGTGCAGCCCGTTTCGGTCGTCCAGGGAAAGCACTTCTAATGCTTCTACCAACAGAAGAATCAGGGTTCATGAAACGATTGAGTTTACACAAAATTGAACCAAAGTATATGAATATCAAACAAAAGAACAAGAAATCTATCAAACCACAACTACAATCACTTTGCTTCAAAGATCCACTCCTAAAAAATTTGGCCCAAAGAGCTTTCATATCTTATTACAGATCTGTTTACATTCAAAAGGACAAAGACATTTTCAAAATAGAGGAATTACCCTCCGAGAAGTTCGCAGCAGCGTTGGGCTTACCAGGCGCCCCCAAGATCAAGATGAAAGGTGGAACTGCTGGTAAAGAAAAGAAGAATGCATCGAGACAATTGATGGAATTAGAGAAGGCAAATGAAGATGGAGAAGTAGTGAGCGAGAAAGACAAAGCAGTAAGAACCAAATATGATAGGATGTTTGAGCGACAGAATCAAACAGTCTTGTCCAAAGAATATATGAATATGACCGGGATCGATGCCCAGGAGAATGACAGTGACGATGATTTCATGGTGGTTAGACGAGCTGATCACACCTTGAACGAGATTCAATTACCAGATATGACTATCCCTGTTTCCAAAAGATCGGCAAAGAAAGCATTATCCAAAAAATTGTCATCATCTAATAACGGGAACGCAACCAAATTGAGATTTGACGATGATGGTGTTGCGCATCCGATTTATGAGTTAGAGGATGAGGAGGATTTTGCAAAGGCGGGTGATGCTAAGGCACAAAAGGAGGAATTCGTGTCAAAAGAAAAGAACGCAATGTCGAGGGCAGACGAAGATGATAAGGCTACAGCAAAAGAGAAACGTCAAGAAAAGAAGAGGAAGCGGAAAGAGGCAGAGAGAAGAGAGTTGGATAACGAAGAATTTGAGTCAGAAATTGGCGTTCAACTTGCAACTGGAGATTTGGAACAAGATATGATCAGCTCTGAAGATGAAGTGGAAGACCCGAGATCAAAGAGACCTAAATGGTTCGATAACGACAAACATATCAAACCAAACAATGAAAGTATTGTGGAGATAGCTGCGCCAGAGACAATTGAGGATTTGGAAACTTTGACTGCAAGATTGTTAGAGGGATGAGTGAAAATTAGACGAAACTTAGCATATATTGAATCAATTTTCGATACATTTTTCGAATTGACTGATGGTGTTATTCAAATACACATCATTAGTATGACCAACTCGTAGATTTAGTGTTAGAAAGCGATTGATGCAATTTTGAGCAATCCCTAGCTTGTGTTTTTCTGTACTAGAGCAAATGAATTCATTTTGGACATAATTCCCACCATTAGCCTGTGATTCGCAGATTTCTTTTGCTCTAGTGATTATACAATCGGGTATGCCACAAACCTCTGCACAATAATTGCCAAAACTCTCAAATCCAATACCTTCTACCATTTTATGCAAATAGGAAATTGCTGACGTCTTGCTGGATACAAGCTTGACATTCATATAGCAGAACTTCAACCTGTTCTTTACTTCTTGTCCTCCCAATAGTTTCAAATGATCTTCAAATAGTTCATGGAAATGAGTGGAGACGATAGCTTTCGGACAGTGTTGGAGATTGAGTAGGTACCTTAAAGTGGAACCGAACAATGCAGGACCATCATGGGAGTCACAACCTTTGCCAAACTCGTCAATAACCAATAGGGATCTCGAGGATGCCAATAGCAAACATTTTGATAACTGGTGTATGTCAATTGCGAACGTACTTTGGCTTTTATCGACGGTTTCCCTGGACATAATTCTTGTAAGAATTTTGTCAATAATTCCAATGGTCGCTGAGTCACAAGGAACAAAGCAGCCAATCTGCGCCATTACGACAATCAAGGCTGTTTGGATCAAGTACACTGATTTTCCTGACAAATTTGCACCAGTGACAACCAATATTCCCTCCGATGCCTGGTCCAATTTGGATAAGCTAACATCGTTCGCAACAAATGTCACAGCTGTCTCAAGTAAGGGATGCCTTCCTTGTACAATCTCGAAGATGCTCCCATCGTCTACCAATTCTGGCTTTACATATTTGCTATCCGACGAAACTAATGCCAACGAACAAATACCGTCAAGCTCGATGAACATCTCGAAAATGCTTTTCAAAGCAGCTTCATTCTCAATTATGACAACTTTGAGCTGCGATACCAACTCAATTTCTCGATCGGAAATCAACTCGTATATATCGCCGTATGATTCATCCAAAGACGATACTAACTCATTCTTGTAATAAGAATCAGAATCAGTGGAAAATAGTAAACGCCAGGTTGCCAAAAGGTTCTGATCTTCGGAAGGCAAATCAGTGAATTCAACATCGTTGTAACAGACAAGAAAGCCAATTTGTGGGATATACACTGTACCCACCTTGTTCTTCGTAATGAACCAGGAATCAACATCTTCCGTTGTCTGCTGTAGTACAGCTTCCAACTCATCATATTTGATCCTTAAATTATCCAAATGCGAATCGATACCCGTCTTCAAGATTACTCTTTTCTCTGATTCAGATTGTTTTAAATCGAGGAAATGATATAGATGCTGCTCTATGTTGGCAATTAGACTAACATCAATTTCTGAAAGCCTTCCTATCAACTGCGGTATACTATTCATTGGAATTTCCGATTTTATTTTCTGGATTTGGTCGATTATGATAATGGCGTAATGCAAAAATTCAATCATCCCTTTCCACTTACTCCAAACTAATTTTCCAACTCTGATTGATATCAACGACGATGGAAATGACGAGACCCTTCGTAGGCCGAGTCTAATTTTTGCAAGTATTACAAAATTATTTTGGTCGCATAATAACCCCACTAAATTCTGGCGATCTTGGATCATGGCGTGGTCGTATAATGGACTGATCAACCAGCTCCGCAATAACAGGCTACCAAAAGGTGTAATTGTTTTATTCAATAACTCGAATAACGAATTTTTGTGTGTTTTACTATTGATCAAGCCATTCTTTAGCTTAGGGGGTAATATCTGCAACAGGTATAATGAATCAACATCGATGAACATACGCTTGTCTAAGCCAACAATCTCAAAACTACTTGTGTAGTGCTGAAATGCTCCACTTCCGCGATGACTTCCAAATCTAGCAGATAGAGCACTAATTGTACTGAGCTGCAAGCTTGTTAGTAAATTACAACACCGCCACCATGATCGGTATATCATACACTAACATTCATTTCTCCAGACGATCGCATCAATCGAAATCGACTATCAGACTCTAGATCTGGATATATTCTTGACATGTCCTCGAGTATATCTCGTCCCAGATCGGTACTGAAATCGACTAGTTTCACAATCTCAATGTCAAATCTCCTCTCAACAACAGACGACTCAAACAGGTGTCGAACTTTATCTGGAAACACATTGGAAATAAAGATTCTCGTGGGAGACAATTGACAGATCAAGTTTCTTATGATTTCCACCGAATCAGCAGCATTCATATTATCCTCAATAATCCTCAATTTCCCTTCGCCAAAATTCAAACAAGAGGCACCCAAGTATCCATCTTGTATGTCAGTGGCCATCCACACCTCTTCTTCAAGCTCTGGTTGTAATTCCTGACTGGTTGTGTCTTTATTCATAATGCGTAGCTCTACAAAAATGGTGGTTGTAAAATGCGACAAATTTTTATTCCTCTATAGATTTTTGGTGATTATAGCAATGGAGTGCCAATAACTTTGTTCTCAATCTCTCCAAGACGTATAAAATCACCCACAACCGTTTTCCCATCCTCGTTAATCATGTCCACGTCGTCGTCTGCGCTCAACTTTGGATTCTTTTGTATTATCACCAATTCTTGTAAAAATTTTGCTGGAGCACCCTGCGAGACAGATAGCACGACATCGTTACCGATATTGATGGTAACTTTCCCTGATTGATGGATGTTGAAATGGCCAATGTGTCCTCGAAGTGGTGCATCTGGATTTGTTGGTTTTTGGTCGCCAGTTTCTTCTTTGACAGGGTTCTTGTCAACGCTGACGTATTTGGGTAACACTCTAGGTAAATGCATTGTGAAATATCTATTGGCTTGCTTTTCCTTTGTGTCTTCGAGGTCGGCCTCGGCTTTCACTTCCGTGGTAGTGCCTAGTTTGGACACTCCGTTGGTCAACATATCAACTATTTGTTGGTAGTCGCTCAAAAGCTTATTCGCTTCTTCGTCTTCGTACTGGTCTGTGACCTCGGTGATTTTAGTTTCTAATTTGATCTTTTCTTCTTGGATTCGTATCATCTTATCTTCCAAAGGCTCGCTTTTGACCTTTGGTTCCATGCTGGGGGTGTTTGATATCGAAACCGGTACCGAGTTATTATCCTGCTTCACTGGTTCTTGGTTTCTATCATCCCTTTCGGGTCTTATGGGGAACAAGACTGTCTCCTCGTCGGCAAACTTGTACCCTGTAGTCATATTGATTTTTGTATATGCATCAGCATCCTCGTCTTCTGATTCCTCGCGTTTCTCAGGCGACGCCGACCTGGGTTTCTCCTTCAATTTCAAACTCTGTATGAACTCAGGTGTGGGTGAAACCGAGTGAAACGATGTATCTGCTGTCAACCCGGTTTTACTTCCATTAGCATTACCTAACGATACTGATCCAGAAGAAAGTGGCCCTGCAAACACCATATGGGTTCCTTCATAGTTGAATCGACCACCACGACCTCGTCCCCTGGTACTGCCTCTTCCCCTGGTCGAGGGAACTCGTGTTGGTGCTTCTGACTTGATCTTTGGTGCATCCTTGGCCCGTTCTCTCTCCGATTTTCTAGCAACTGCCTTTGGTTTGAACTTTAGCGAGCTTTTCAATCCTCCCGTAGGTGTAGGTGAGTTCAATGAGTCCAATCGTTTGGACATGGTTCGTTATTGATGGTTGACGTCAAATCTGGAAATTTTATATGTAGATCGAGTTCGCTCTAGAAAAAAGTCTGCGATGAGACTTGAACCAACTAGGATATAGACAATAGATATGGCAAAGAGACGATCCCGACAAGCTGAGGAGGAGGTAGAACTCGATGAAGTTGACTCTTTCCACTCAAATAAGGACAAGATGTTGCTAGATGAGGCTGGGGAGTACGGTAGGAGACAGGACGATAGTGAAGAATCCGATGAAGAGGTATTGGGACTCGATGAGGATAGCGATGAGGACAATGAACAAGCTGCAAGCGATAACAACGAAGACGAGGAGTTGGGGGATGAAGATGAAGAGGAGGATAGTAAAGGTTGGGGTGGTAAGAAGAACTACTACGGTGGTGATGATGCCAGTGATGATGAGGATGGGAAACATATGGCTGAAGAGGCTATTAAGCAGCAGAAGAAACACTTACAAGATTTGGCCATGAATGATTACATAGATGAAGATATGGAAGAAGGCTGGAAGAAAGTGGAGTTTGAGAAGAATGCAAACGAGGCATTGAAAACCCAATTTTTGATAAGTAAAGAGAGCTCAATAGACAGTCTTGATGATGGGGAGAGGTTGAAACTTTTGAATCAAATATTTCCAGAGTTTGTGCCATTACTACAAGAGTTAACTTCGTTGAAATCAACACTCATGACTTTAAAAAATAAACCTTCAAATCCATTACGAGACTTGAAAACCGCAGCATTATCATCATATTTAGCATCAATCTCGTCATATTTTGCAGTCTTTGTTGACAACTTGAGGACAAATGAGAACTTCAACACCATGAAAGATAACCAAATCATGGAAACCATTTTGAGTTGTCGTGAAGTCTGGAGACAAGCAAATGAATTACCAGAGGTGGCAAATGAAGTAGGTGACATTGAGGTTAGTGAACAAATTGATGAGGTTCCGGAAGCAATGGTTTCTGATTCAGATATTTCTGATGACGAAGTCTCGGAAGAAGAATTTGTCGATGCATCTGAATCGCCCATAAACGATCTTGATAACGATGACTTTGACATTGACACCAGCGCAGCGCGTACAATCAAAAGAGTGCCCAAAACCAAACTTACTGATTTCACCGAAGGAGCCGATGATGTTGACATGGAAGATAAACAACGTCGTAAGCGTACTTTGCGATTCTATACTTCTAAAATCGATCAAGCCGCTAATAAAAATACTGAGAAATTAACTGGTGATTCAGATTTACCTTACAGAGAAAGATTGTTCGAGAGACAACAGAGGTTAGTCGAAGAGGCTAGAAAGAGAGGTTTGGATGATAAAGATAAGAATATCGGGGCTGACTTGGACGACAATGATTTTGGCTCTGATGATGAAAAACTTGCAGGAGAAATCAATGAAAAAGACATTGAATATTACGAGGCTCTCAAACAAGGAAAACAGCGTCAACGAGATACCCGTCGTGATAACCATGAATTAGCGGTCAAAGCAGCCAAAGAGGGTAAGTTACTAGAATTACAAGAAGAGTTGGGAGCATCAGGTAAAAGAGCCATCAATTATCAAATTCTCAAGAATAAAGGTCTTACGCCTCATAGAAAGAAGGAGTTCAGGAATTCAAGAGTTAAGAAGAGAATGCAATATGAGAAAGCCAAGAAGAAACTTGGCTCTGTTAGACAAGTGTACAAAGGGGATGCTAAAGGTCCATACGAAGGTGAGAAGACTGGTATCAAAAAGAATCTTTCCAGATCTGTCAAATTGGTTTGAACCTTTCAGCACCGTGTATAATATAAATTGTATTTAGCAATACTAACTTTTCGGGGCATCAATGAGAATGTATTCATTTAACTATTTAATATACAAGGATTAACGACTAAATGCAATGTCATCAATTCTCAAGATTGATTTCACACATTCAGCGGCTAAAGTGATGGCACTGGTAGTGACCAAGACTGGTTGTAATACATGTTCGTCATAAGTGTTTGAAGCACCCGACCTTCTGACAGAGACACCGGCGTATTTTTCACCCTTTTCGTGTCTGTTTCTTAATTCAGTGACGACGTTTATTGGGTTCAAACCAGCATTCTCTGCTAATGTGGTTGGGATTACTTCTAAAGCTTGAGCAAATTCTTGGTAAACGAACTGTTCAACCCCGGATAATTTATTCGATTCTTTCATCAAGATTCTTGAGATTTCAATTTCTGGAGCACCACCACCAGCAATCAATGCTTTCTCCTTAACGAGACATCTGACGACACATAATGCATCGTGAATCGATCTTTCAGCTTCATCCAAGACCAAATTATTAGCACCTCTAATTATGACTGAGACAGTTGGTTTAGTTACTTTTGATGTTATACCTGTGATTTTGACAATTTTGGACCCTGACGATTCAATTTCTTCCACTAGATCAGCAGAACCTAATCTATCTTCAGTAAAAGCTTCGACGTCTGCGACTGGTTTACATCCAAGCGACTTGGATAAAAATTCGACCTCATCTCTCTCTATGTCTTTGATGACCATGATATTCAATTTGGACAAAAAATGCAATGCCAAATCGTTGACTGCATCTCTCAAAATCGATTTTTGGATCAACAACACGTTACATTTAGCCTTTTTGATTTTTTTACAAATGTTCAACAAGTAAGCTCTTTCTTCTTTCAAGATTTTATCCATTTGCCTGTAGTCATTGACCACAACATTGTTTTCCATGTCTGGTTTGGGAGGCGATAATTGGAATTGAACCAACCCAATTCGGGCCTTCTCCATTCGAGTTGGGCCCCCGGCGTTCTTAACCACATTTTGGGTCAAGACCACCCCGTCAACCAACTCAGTATCATCAATGGTACCACCGACTTTCTTGATCAATCTGATATCGTTCAAGTCGGCATTATTTTTTTCGGCATTGACCACTTTCAACACCGAGTCTACTGCCAATGGCGATAGATATTTCGAGTATTGGTGAACTATTTTGGAAGATAATGAAGTTGATGCTGCTCTCAACAATTGATCTCGATCACTCAAAGAAATCTTATGCGACATGTCTAACAAAATCTCGGTTGATCTGATAGCTGCTCTTTGGAAAGACTCAGCAATTAACGTTGGATGTATACCTTTATTCAACAATCTATCAGCAGCGCCCAAGAACGCACCGGTTAAAATTGTCACTGTGGTTGTGCCGTCTCCCGCTTCGACATCTTGCGCCAACGAAACATCAACCAACATCTTTGCCGCAGGGTGCAACACCGCCATGTGCTTCAAAATGGTTGCACCATCGTTTGAGATAATAATTTGCCCTGTCTTGGTCTTGATCATCTTGTCCATACCTTTGGGTCCTAATGACGTACGGATTGCATCCGAAACAGCTCTGGCAGCAAGAATATTGCTCTTGCGCACCTCGGTCGGCTTTTCCTTGTCCCTGAACGTTGCGTTCGATGGAGCCACTGCCTTTGAAGATAATACCATGGCCTATACTGTGAATAATCAAATACCTTGCCTGTCAATTGGTTTCAAGGTTAAATTGGAAAATTCTCACTAACAAAAACACTACACGTGATGGGTTTAGAGGTTGACAAAGTGAAGAACAAGGAGATATGACAATTGATGGAGCAGTTCGGTTCAAAGATGTTGAGTTGAGTAAAGAGGAAGTGCTACTGTGTTCCTATTCCCGTTGGTATGCGCTTTTCCTGGACTTTTCAGTGCCATCCAAGATAATAAAGCCATTATCATTTCGGTTTTTGCAATATTTGCAAGACGAAAGTATACGGTTGCCTGATGGGAGTGGTGGAGTAGAGGTGAATAGCGAGAATGAATATAGTGACTGGGAGGATGAGCAAGAGAGCGTGGTTGAATATTTCCATAATGACGAGTTTCTTGCTTTGAAATCGAGTATAGAACGAGATATGAGCCTGTTGGGCGGCGCTGTGGCACCTAAACTTAACTGGTCTGCGCCAGTAGACGCGGCCTGGGTGAATGCTGGAAACACCATCAAATGTACCAATGTCAATGACATTTTATTGTTGTTGAAGTCGTCAGACCATATAATGTCGGACTTGGAACATCCCTTGACCGAGGTGAATGAGCAGGATAACGAAATAGCCGTGAGTAATGGCCTGATCGAGTATGAGTTGGTGTTGAGGAAATGGTTGAACATCAACCCAGCGCTCGAGTTCCGAGTGTTTATACATAATTGTAAGATAATTGGGATAAGTCAGCGAGATTTGAACCACTACATCTTTTTGGAAGAGTTGAAACCGAAATTGGCCCAGTTGATCGATGAATTTATCACTAAGAAAGTTATACCCAAATTTGCATTATCGAAATACATTGTCGACTTGTATATCCCCAATCCATACGATAAGGTAACCATCATCGATATCAACCCATTCTCGAGGAAATCAAACCCATTGTTATTCACCTGGAACGAATTACTCGTGGATAAGATCGATCATGGTCATGAGGAGTACGAGTTCAGATTGGTGAACCAACAGAACATGGGCCGGTTCGCCAAAAAGGAGTACAGCGAGAGCCAGGTGCCGTTGGATATGATCGATGCTGCCCAAAACGTCGACTCGTTGATTGAGTTGGCGCGTGAGTGGAGCAAATTGCAAGTGAAAGAAGATGACGAGGCTAAATGAAGAAGCGCAACAAACATTCTTCGATTTCAAGGTCAACTGAATGCAATTTCAGTCAAATATAACGCTAATTAGACAGACATTGTTACTTACAAAGCCATCAAGCGTCTTTACCACAAAATAGACTCGAGCTATTATTCCAGTCAATCTGGAGTTCGCAATAGCAGTACGCTATATACCGACTAATAATGTATTGGTCCTCTTCTTGGCTAGTTGCAGCTTCACGGTATCGACTGTGATAAGTGTCTGATCATTGATACCTGTTAGAAACCATTACACTGATGATTTAGCTCTATGTATAGTGTTTAAGTTCATACAATCGACACACAATAATTGCATTTTTCTCCCCTATTAACTCCTTAACCCCTAAAAAGGGTAATAGTATGATGCCGAGCTAAATTAACTCTCTATTCTTGTAGACACCATAGTATTACAAGTGAGTCTTTGTATCAATCAGTTCATCCCTCAATGTTTGCTCACCATTTTCAATACTTTGGTGTAACCCCAAAATCCCCCACGCCGTTGGCCCACAATGCGAATTGATAAAGTTCGGCAGTGAATAAGCCATGGATAAATAGCAATTGACACTCCATTTAGATAGCTAACGATGAAGACACTTACTAGCAAGAACATACTATTCCCCGAGTATCGAGGACGTTTATTGGAACAGGTGACATACAACCCCAGCAACGACTCGGTGTTGTGGGTCGATATCATTGCCGGGGAGGTGCATCGAGTTTTTGGCTTGGACTGGGCCACCCACGAGATGCTCAAGTGGGAGGGTAAAGATCGCGCTGGGTGTGTGTTGTTGACGACAAACGATGACGAGGTGATTGTGGGCGGTAAATATGGATTAGCCAGGGGCAATTTCAGCACCAAGACGTTGGAGTATTTCTACAAGTTCAATTTCGACAATGGTGATAAATTGAGGGCTAATGACGGTTATGTCGACCCCTGGGGTAATATATGGTTGAGTATCATGAACGATTTTCAGTTTGATATCGAGCCAGTGGGCAAATTGATCAGAATAAAACCCGACTTGTCGGTGGAAACCATGATTGACGAAACCAAGATATCGAATGGGACTACATTCTCGGGCGACAGCAAGCACTTCTACTGGACTGATTCGTTGAACCATATTATTTGGAAGTTTGATTACGAGAACGATAAACTTGTCGACCAACGCGAGTTTGTCGATACGACCTACTTGACCAAAACAATAGGTGAGCCCGATGGGCTCACCATCACCGACCAGGACGAGTTCTACCAAGCGTTCTGGGGCCAATCGCAAGTTCTCAAATACTCAGCCCAAGGTAAACTCTTGGAGCAATTGCACCTCCCAGCCGAGAAGATCACATCAGTGACTATCGGGGGCAAAGAAAACAATATCTTATTTATCACCACGGCGCACGAGTTCCTCTCCGATATCAATGTCGTGATTGATACCAGTAAAGTGGGCGACTTGGGCGGGTACCTTTATGCCATCACCATCAACGATAAAGGGGTCCCCAAAAATAAATGGGTCGTCAAATCGTAATCAATGTATAGGTTTAACTTTGTTCCAACGACATAATGAAAAGATATACAATCTGTGTGGTCAATATGTTCATACCGATTTTCTCAAGAATTTTCATTCATCAAGTACAATATTCTTTGTATGAATTCCTCCACTAACTCGTTCTCTTCAATACCTCCGAGACGAAGATTCGACAACTTCAAGTTCATCACCATTTTCGTCTCGTTCACCCCTTTAGCCTCAATTATATTGTCGGTATTATTCAATATCTTCACTAGTACTGACAAGTGGAATTGCAACGAGTCTTGGTTTAGATACAGTTTGATAACATCGTCTTGTATGATCTTTTCAAACAATTGAACTTGTGAGGAAGATAAAGTAGTTGCCCGATCGGTTACCTCATCGGCTACTTGTATGGCTGCAACTTTAGGTTCAGTTTCCTCTTGTTTGGTGTCGTGCTTGTGGGCGTCGCTTTTATAACACGCCAACCCACAATAGTTGACTAGGCATGTGGGACATTTGTACTTAGAGTCGGTTTCCGAACATATTTGACACTTCATTTATCGAATTTCTAGATAGTTCAGCCGGTTTCTGATGAGATCAGAAAATTGAAATGCCCCAGTGCAAAAAACGACACTTTATAAGCGGCACTCCAAAGGTCGACAGCGATGGAGGAGCCAGCGCACAGGAGGAAGTACTACATGGGGTTTACTTTAATGATGTTGAACCAGAGGCTTCACTGGCTTGGCTCGACAGATTGAGAATCGCAAGATGGACATTAATGGTACCAGATCATACTTGGACGACAATCTAGAATTGAGGATATCAACGCATGTCTCAAGCTAGTATCTGACTATGTCACCAATAAGCTTGAGGTGACGTTGAAAAACTTGAGAAAGGTGGTTGGTATTGCCAGTCTTGATTCTACCAACACTCAATTCAAATAGCTTGACATTACGTCCAAAACACATAAAGAGGAACAGAGAGATGCTCGCCCTTCGGTAAAGAAAGCTAATCAAGGTAAACCAGCATTGTCACCCCTGAAACTTGCAATTGAGGCGGTAAAGTCACCAGTCGTGAAAAACCTCATTTTTGATTCCAGTCAATCGCCAGTGAGATTAAATATAGAGAACCATCTACTCATGCAGTGTTGGAGAACCAAAACACGGAACTCAGAAATCTGGCTGCCAATAAGAGTGATGCAGTGTCCAATACAACATCACCACGATGATCGGCATCTGTTCCTGGTAAACAAACACAGGAGAGGATTGTGGAAGGGGTGAACTAGTCAATAACAATTATTTCGCAAAGTCTAGGAGCCACTTTCGTAGCTAAAATCACTACTGGGAATCAATCGGTGAAACTGTCGACTAACCCATCAAACCAACAACAGAGCTCAATCAAATGGTCAACGTCAACAGTTGAGCAACTAGCAACTCAATCGAATGGAACAACAGCACTGCAGCCAAGTTTGTTTCTGAATCGAAGATTTCGACTGAGTCGTCGGCTTCAACCATGCTCGAATATGAACATCCCAACAACCACTGAAGTGCCGAAGATAAGTACAACTAAGTTCAACCTCAATCGCTTCGAACACTGAGACGAATGTTTCAAATAATGGAGAGGTGTCGAAAGCGTCCACTAAAAGTACAAGCGCATTTGCAGGCCTAAGCTCGTTGAAGCCGCCGACAAATGTGTTAAAAATACAACTGCGATCAGTTTGGCACCATCAACAATAAATTCAACTACGAGATTTTCTGATACAAACACCGGTTTAAGCAACCCAACACTGGCTACATCAAAATCGTCAGCAAGCAATCTTACAACCGGTGCAGGTACATACGTTTCGAAGACGTCTACCTCAGAACCCGCTACAAGCGAACTTGAATCAAGTTCAGATTCGACAAATCCGGCTCTTTCCACGTCGAAGCCAACCACATACAAATACAACTTCGACTAACCCAGCATCAGCGACTTGTGATTCTACCCCAAACAACTCCAAGACAACTACATATGGGATCAACAACCCAGACTCCATTATCGATCATTCTGGGTTGATGTTGATTCAAAACTTTTATCCTCAGATTGTGCTCTGTGGGTCTCGCAATTTCAAAGGACGCCAAACAACGCCTTTGTTTAACACGACGATTATTGACGATTTGGATGATTTTCATTTACCTGACCGTGTTATAAAAATTCAGCAAAGGTTAATATCATTGAGAATTCGGTACTCGCTTTGGGGAATAGCAGCGGTGGATTTCTTTTAATCCGACAAGGTCAGGTGTAGGATAAATCTCGAAAGAACTACTACCTGGCCAGATTTCTTGACGACGATATTCGAATGCTACCCCCATCACAAGATCCAAATCTACAAAATTTCTCGGACACAAACGTATCAGCCACAATCGCGGATGAATGTTCTTCGATTTCTCAATACGTATGAGGGTTTTTGCGAGTTCACGAATAACGATGAAGACTTTGTGTATAAGGAGGTCTAACTCAATTTGGTCCAGATATTTGAGGCCAATTTTTCGATTTTTTCAGTCCAGTTACAGAATTTCATTCAGTAAGAAACGTCTGATAAACTTGGTGTTCATACTTTGTTTCGATTACTACGTCAATCGCGACATTTTTGACTACATCAACTTGTTGATGTGATGTCGATTCATAGCCAATTCAGTTCTTGAGATATGTACAACAAATTATGTTTCAATAACGAAAATTGGACTATCTGTAGAGGTAGTGCAAATGCGAGCTTATAGCTCGAGCTAAATTTATCAAGTAACCCCCTAAGAATTCGATGTTAGATCTAATCAATAAATGCATTCCTTGTGAGATCAGTCATAAAATCTAATAACATTTACTGGATCTAAAGCACCCATAACCTTGAGATTAGCACTATCCTCCCTCTAGTATCACTGATTTCAATTCAACACAGTAGAATAAGACTCGTAAAGCTACGAACAAGCAATCTGCTAGCAAAAACATACATGAATGTTTCAACACAATAGTGTTGAAAGCAGTTCCTAGGATGTACTGCAAAAAACAATTACAGCTTTAGTTGCTGCTTAACCCAAAACCTCAAGATATATCAATGTACATCTCGAGTCTGGTTAGATCCTTACAATCCAGTCCAGTACGCTTCGTGTACGTGTGTTCAAAGACATGTATAGTACACCTTAACACACCAAATACCTTGTGTCTGGCGCTTGTACCATTAGTTAATGCATGTACGTGAAACCAATCGGTTCTGGAAAATCACAGAAGCGTTACTCGAGTGTCAAATACATAACAGAAGTCAAATCAAGGGTATCGTCCAATAGGCGTAACTGTGATTTGTGAATTTGTGTTTGTACCACCGGCATTCATATGTTGATCAGGGGCAGTCGGCATTTGCTGAACTGGTTGTATAGTTTACTTCGGCTTCACACCTTCCCCTTCACTCGAACTAATACGGATAACACACCAATAGCCATAGTGATATCTTTCTATATATTCTACGACATGTCCAATTGTGTTTAACCCCCAATGCCCATCGCCGGTGTTCTGATGATATTATCTTTCAATATTATTCTGGTGCATAATATAACGGTAGA
Source organism: Suzukiozyma glaebosa (assembly GCA_030564305.1). Classification (NCBI taxonomy): domain Eukaryota; kingdom Fungi; phylum Ascomycota; class Pichiomycetes; order Serinales; family Debaryomycetaceae; genus Suzukiozyma; species Suzukiozyma glaebosa. The sequence continues at coordinate 168,027 of JAJLUT010000014.1, forward strand.
AAATATTTGCAACCAAAACAAACATGGAACTAACGCTGAGTTGATTTTTAACAGATATGTCTACATCATTGACTATAACCTTGTCTTTTTTGGTAATGGAATTTGATTGTCTCTTGTTCTCACGCGATCTATGTAGTAGGCTTAGAATGATCTACGAAGAGAAGTTATTTATAGAGAAGGGTAGACGGTTTTAGCGTTGAGACGTGGCGCTACTAACGCTTGAGCATGAATGTTGTTAGACTCAGCCTCACTCAACGGTACTAGAATTCACCAGTGAACGGCGTTAGCCGTTCACAGGACTTGCCATCGGTGTTACTCGATGGAGCAAAATTTTGCTTGCTGTATTGGGTATCATGTAAGGCGATGCTGGTGAAATTACCAATGACAATAGCGTCACTGCCTCCCCCTGGGGTTGAGGGTTTGTACTTGGTGGTTCCTGGCTTAATCTCGAAGCCGAAACCATTCAACTTCGCCTAGTTTTGATGACGCTTTCAATTTCAATCTCAACCTGAAATTGGTTAGGTTTGTTTTTGTTTATATTAATTTCATTCTTTATACCATGACCAGACCCAGAGCATTCAGGTTCAAGCTCTTCCATTACTACTTGATCCCGTTGGTAGCGTTGGTGGTATGGTGGGGCATGTTGATCGCGTTGTTGTCGGCGTGGTACATCCAAGGCCAACCCATCTACTGGTTTTTGAAATACGATAACAAACCAGTTTACATTAGTGACATTGCCGCCACAAGCTTGCAGCCGTTGTTCATAAGCTGCACCGGCTTCCAGGCCATCTTCTTTGTCGGCACCTTGGTGTGTGACTACATGTTGCGCAAGCGAGGCAAGTTGCAACGGTTTACTTCGACCAAACAGCCCAAGTTCGCTATGGTGTCGATAGTCTGGGCTGTCATTGGCCAGTTGGGGATCTTGTTTGTGTCCATCTTCAACACCGACTCGTTCCACAACGTGCATTTGTCGATGGTGGGGGTGTTTATCGTGGGCTGTTTCTTGGCCTGTTTGTTCAACTTTTTCAACACCTTCATATTTGGGTTCTACCCCAGCCGCTTGACCCCGACCCACGAACATGTCATCTTTGGTAAGCACCGCTGGGCCAACTTGTACATGGTGTCGTTCTTGATGAAGGTTTGCTGGTTGCTGGGAGCAATTGCGTTTGCCCTTTGTTTTGGTATCTACATGAAGTTGAAGAACCGCCGAATCTCGGCCATCTTTGAATGGACCATCAGTTTCTTTTATGGGTTATTGTTGGTGATGTGGTCGATGGATCTTTTCCCCGCTGCCATCAAGGCCTATAACAAAGAACACCCTGAGTACGACTACGACAACTACGAACACCACTCCGACAAACCTGACAGCTACGAAACTCCCGAACAGGTTCGATACGATTATTGAATGTCCCGATTAATCAGCGACAGCTGAAATTGGCCCCAAACATATAACCAACGAGATTGGCTCATGTCGGTTCGCACAAAGCCCCAGCATACCACAGGTTCAGGTGATTGGAGATTGATTTTTGATCTAGTGTTAAATTTATGAGATGATCTACATAGAAACAAGCATCGAATGTCCAGAGCCCACCAATAGACATACAATAGTAGAGCGAGTACTGCTGTATTTTCCAGTGATAAATTTCAATGATTTTTCCATACTTACAATACTAATTAGACAGCTAGAGATTTATAGCCACAAATCGAATAACAATTCTTTATAAAAAAATTGCCAAACTTTCACCCTAGCCCACCTTGATAGTACCAACAAATTCACAGTCTTCAACTACACACTCCTCAATAGTCGTGTTACGTCTATGCCAGCGGAGATCCCGTTTCATTTATATACCAGAATCTCGAAAGATGGATTTATGATCAAACTGATAACCTATGGGCCCCTCTAATTTTTGCTTGTTGTTTGGTTAACCGGCACTGAGCTCCACTCTAACAATACCTGTCACCCTAGATCTTGACCCGACGATAGGTTGGTGACCAATTTCATGACTATGTTGTCAGCGTCAGGTTTGGTGACTTGCGATCCGGACACGGCTCGACAGGGCTCATCCCGTAAAAATCTAATTGAAACCTTAAACCTGAATCATACCGAAGTTGCTTCGAGTGGATGATGAGGAATGGCCACAACAACAGAACTAGACGCACATTCTGACAAGCAATCCTTAGACGATACCACAATAGACCGCGAGCTCAAGATTGGCGATGCGATGAGCGATGAGCTACGAGTGGACTCCACTCCGGAGGACCCAAGCGCTAAACACGAAACCACAAATTACCAACTACCTTCGGTAGATGATCCGTCGAGGTTCCCTGATGGGGGCAAGGAAGCGTACATCATATTGTTGGGTACGTTCTTTGGATTCACGGGGGTGTTAGCGTTTGTCAACTCGATGGGGGTGTTTGAAAACTACATCTCGTCTCGAATCTTACCCGATACACCAATTTCCTCCATAGGCTGGATCTTCTCAGTGTACAGCTTCTTCTCGTTTGGAGGCACCTTGGTAGCGGGCCCGGTGTTTGATAAAATTGGTTGCCGACCGCCCTTGATCGTGGGTACTACATTGATGATGGTGGGGTTCATGTGCATGTCGGTATCGACCCAGGTATGGCACTTCATCTTGAGTTTCAGCGTATGTGGTGGTATGGGTACCGCATGTACATTCGCCAGTTACCTCGGCGTCGTCACCCACTATTTCTCGCGAAAACGAGGCCTAGCAATTGGTTTGAGCTACACGGGGGGTGCCTTATCGGGCCTTCTCTTTCCCATCATGTTTAGATCATTGTTCCCCAAGTTGGGATTTGGTTGGTCGATCCGTATTGGCGCTTTTATATGCTTGGTGCTCTTGGTCGTGGGTACGTTAATGGTAAAGGATAGACACATAGAATTTCAAAAGGATCAAATCGACCATAAAGAACCAGTGGTCACCCAAATACTCAACTCGTTCGACTTCAAGATCTTTGCAAATAAAGTTTACACATGTTTGGTCTTGGCCTTATTGGGAAATGGGTTTGCATTCTTGGTCAGCGCCACCTATTTACCCAGTTACGCTACTACATTCGGCTACTCAGAAGGAAACGCATACCTCCTACTAACTGTATTCAACTCACTTTCGATCCCAGGACGGTTGATCCCAGCTTGGTTGGCAGATAAATATGGCAGATTCAATTCGTTATGCTTGATTTCGCTATTATCGACATTGGCATTCTTCATTATTTGGGTCAACCGACCAGTTGGTCACACTTTGGGTGGATTGTTTGCATTTGCAGCCGTATTTGGGTTCAGCTCGGGCTCAGTGTTGTCACTAACCCCCGTGGTTATTGGGCAGATCTGCAAAGTCGAGCAAATCGGAAAATACACTGGTACTGCATTTTTTATACTTGCATTCGGTGACTTGGTGGGTATACCTATTGGCGGAGCCATCACTAATGCCAAAACGCGTGAATCGTTCGATTGGTTAGTCATCTTTGTGGCGTTATGTTCTGTTTGTGGCACGATTGGCTCATTCACGGCTCGATACCTTTATGCCGGTTGTAATTTGAAACGGGTTTGAAGCATTCAAAAGTTTTATAGAATATCATAATAGATCTATATTTTCACGATTGTAAGCACCTTGATTCGTAGTTCCGTGTATCAACACCCCGTGTAGTCTTATCCGATCGCCTCTCATGATTATCTTCCATATGCTCAGCGTTAGCATGAACTCCATAAAATCACCATCCATTTTTCTGCTTCTTCTTCGCTTCTTTGTCGCTGGTTGCTTGTTATTTTCCTCGTGTTTACCGTCGATCTGGAATACGTCGTGTTCCTCCACCCCTAGTAAATCGTAGGCCCACGTCGATTTCATGTCCAATCCATTGATAAGCGCTTTGCATTCTGATAGTCCGACCGGAAATACAAGCTTGGGGTTATCAGTATCGAGATCTTCCGTCAAAAGGTCGGGTGCATAGTCTTTCAATATCAATAATAGCTTGCGACAATGCTTGTTGGTGATGTGGACAGTGGCTATTTTGATTGATTTATTGAACACTAGCTTAACTTGTGAATTGGTACGATTGAGAAGATCGTAGTTGGAATCTATTTGCAACAATAAGTTTCGTTTGGGTTCTTTGATGATGTAAGGTCTCGTGTATCTCAAGGGTGTTTCAGTTGACTTGTCTTTTGGTGAATCGTTGGTGATCCCTTTGTACTGAATATCGTTAATATTGATCAATATCTCTTGTATATCGGGAGTGAAAGGATTATTGATGATTTTGTACTTGATTATACGTTGCTCTAACTCCAAGAATCGGTAATATTTACACTCCCGTATTAGTAATTGTCGGTGGGAGTCGTCAGTAATGATTGTGTGGTTTCCCAGTAGTATTTCCATCAAGTCAGCAAATAGTTTTGGCGACCGATTCGGTATCATTGCTGGGTATTGTGGCGGTGGGCGTAGCATTTTCTTTCGTTCTATCACCGATAGACTGTCCACCAACAAGTTGTCATAATTTACTGTGAAAAAATTGGGCGAGTTTCCTGGACTCTGTAATAACTTCCGGGGGATTTTGAATGACAGATTGCCCACAACTGCAAAGACGTCACCTTCTATCAATATCGACTGAAGCCGTTTTAACCCAAAATAGTATGAATCACTCCAAATATTCACCATCTCGTACGCAGTGTCCAAATTCAAAGCATACCCTTGTAAATGATTATATATTCTTTCAAAAATCTTGGGATCTCGATCAATGAACAACACCTTATCATCGTTCTCTGGCACCAAAAAGAACTGGGTGAAATATGACGGAGCATCGCTGGATAAACTCAACCCACTCAATCGGAACAATTTGTATCCTACCTGGATCGAAAAGATCTTCTCATGTTGCAACACTTCAGTCGGTGCTGGGTTGAACTCCTCTGAGGTGTCCACCTGAAGTGGTTGGTCTGCCATCGCTCCTCCTTCACCGTGTTTGTAAAATTGCAACCAAAACTTTATCAGTGTGGTCCATGATTTTTTGTCTGGGGTTCACGCTGAGTATAATCTTTGACATCATCGACAGTTGATACCAGCCACACACAAACAAAAACAGCTGGTACTTAGGGCTAGTATTAGTCAAATACACATCCACCCATGGCCAACAGCAGAAAAAGCCGGGACTTCAAAGGATGCTGGACATGTCGACAGAGGAAGGTCAAGTGTGATTTGCAGCGACCGTACTGCAACCGGTGTGAAAAGGCTAAAATGAAGTGTTTGGGATATCAGATCAAGTTGGGGTGGTCAGCACCATTGACGGTGAAGAAGAATGAGTTGATACAAGGTGCAGAAGAGAATTTAGACAATTTTCAACGACGAAACATTGAAATAGTGACATTCCCCCAAGAAATGTACTACTCGACATACGATATGTTGAATGCCAAATTGGAGACGTTGGAGAAGTTTGGGGGTACAGTAGGACCCTTTAGTGTGTTCAAAATCACGCTGGAGGTCAAGCAGATTGAGGATTTTGAAAACTCATTGATCCACACAAACCTAATAAACTATGCCAAACTTTCAATCTTGGCAATCAAGGGAATTAACTATCAATTCAACCAACAGAATATGTTGCATATTTTGTACCCGAAATTTTTCCCCAACCTCGACTCCGATGACTGGATACCAAATAAAATGATCTTGAAGCGGCTATACACCGTTGATGATCTGCTACACTTGACAAGTCTATTGCGGGACTTGTTGAACTTTGATTCAACCATCTTCAGTTTCAATCGCATGTACTTTAAGCCAAATTATTATGATAGTTTGATCATTCCGTTTTTGAAACAAATCTTCCTGGAATTCTTTCTTTACAACTTTACAAATTGGAAGGACGAGTCTGACGAGAAACTAGATAATATCAAGCTAGCGATTGTGTATTTGGTCCTCTCGCTATCATCGTTTCACAAGTCCAATAAAAACATCCTACAATTAGATCAGTTCAACAAGTTGGCGATTGAACTACGAAAACTAGGAGTTATAATTTTGAACAAACACTTGGATAGTTACGATGATGATGAAGATGATGAAGATAGGATCGTAACAAAACCATTGAACTATGAATATGAACAGTGCCTACTACTTGCAATATTGTTGCAAATCGAAGTCGATGCTTGTTTCTCCGTTTACGAGAATTATGAGTTGATGTTTGCCATTGCCGACAACATTATCAAAAACAAATTTGTCAAGTATCGATTGTCAAATCTAGTCAAATTTTTGATCAATGTATTCAAAATATGGTACATACTATTTGAGTCGACCCAATCGGTGAATATGTTCAACTATGAAATCAATGAAAGAGACGAGATTGTGAATTATCGAGACTTGAACGAAAATTACGATCTTGCTGATTCAAATGATGAGAATGACGATGACGATGATGACGAAGAGGAGGAGACTTTCAAACCAACCATAAAGAACTTGATCATATCTAACAAACCAGACTACTCACCGTTATCATTCTCAATCTCATTCAATAAGCGTGAGCTCAATGGGTATAACGAGGCGGCAATGGATGAGCAGCAAGCGCCCAAGGTCACTCAACCGATGCATAAGGTTCCCAATTTCAAACTCGACGGTTTTTTTGATTTGAGTGTTGTTTATTTGATGTACGGTCTACCCAAAAGCCTATTGGATTTACTACACGAGATAACGCATTTAACTAATCATAAGAATATATTCAGGAGAAAGAATGTTTTTCCTCGAAACTTCCCGCGAATATGTGCTGAAACCTACGACAAACTTCTCAATTGGGATTTGAAAGAGTACTGGTCATTGGATTTGTCCATCTCAAGTCACAAACAGTTGTATCTATATGCGAATTCGTTCCACAAAGCGTTGATTGTCTATTCGAATAGGCTCATTCATGAAAACCCCGTGGGAACGTACCAGGATGTAATAATAGAGTCATTGAATTATTTGCAAGAGTTGTTGGAGATCAAGAACGAGTTCAATATCAAGCCGTTATTCTGGATATTGTTTGTATGTGGATCCGACGTTTTGGATAAATCGTGGCAGCTAAAGATCAACAAAATCTGGAACCAAACCGAGAATTATAACCAGCAGTTTAACTACTGGCGCGGTAAGCAGATATTGTATGAGATATGGAAACGACGCGAAGAAGGCGACGAGATTGGGTTTATGGATGTGGTTAGAGAATGGGACAATATACTATTTTTGGGCTGAAATAGAATCAATACAATAATCGCACGAGTGCCGCCATATCGAGAAGTGCGAGGGTATTGGGTGTTGATTATTATCTGACGTATTTTTGCCAGTATAATAAACGCTACCCCACGATTCAGAACTCACTACATCAAATGTCAATAGCCAGAGGTAGCTTCGATCCTTTGGTATCGATCTATACTGGCCGATGACGTTACCTCATGATTCTAAGTAGTAGCCTCTACTGGAGCTTCAAACCCATTTTGCAGAAACATCTTGTGTCGATCTTCAACGATCAACCATGAGAGAAGGCCGAGAGAGGAAATAATATGAAGTCAAGATCCATCTCAGTGTCAGCGCATTTTCGGCATTTCAAATACAGGTACATGCTGCTACGATACTTCGCATGGCTAATTTCCAGTATGATTCTGTTTACATTCATCCAAACAAACCGATAACGATTATGCAAACCCAATTCCAACCACTGACGGTTCGACTAACATAAACTTTTCACCCTAGAGTCGACAACAACTACATCAATGTGTATTATACTTAACAATAGACGCAAGTCAACAATGGAGTGACAGTCGGCAAATACTAAAGCCGACGGAGTAGTGGAAGGTGGTGAGTGAACACCTGCCAAAGTGCTCAAAGTTAGCTACAACTTACGATATCACCTTGGTTTTTAGCTTTCTCTTTGTCAGTAACTGGTTGAATTTACGATTTCTTTTGATTTTTCCAGTGTCTGGCGTTTCTTTTTGATTTCACCAGTTTTTCCTTAAATCCTAATATTACCAACGGATAAAATCATCGGCAATAAATTGAACCGTGGTAAGTTTGATGGGTCGATGAATGGAATCTGGCACCAACTCACAACCATTATTTGATCTTGATCTGACATAGTTTTTCTTTTTTCACTCTTTATTTTTATCCCGGCCAATTTGTCTGGAGAAATTGATCCTGGAGAAATTTAATTTAATTTTCTTTATGACGAAAGAAGAAGATGATCAACCCAGGAAGAGGCTGAAGATAAGCAGGGCCTGCGACTGTTGTAGGAGGAAGAAGGTGAGGTGCAATGCTGAGTACTCCACCAGTTTGATGAAGGTGGTCAAGGTATGCATGAACTGCGTGAAGAATAACGAGGAATGTACGTTTTCAAGAATACCTTTGAAGCGAGGGCCTAGCAAAGGATTCGACACCGCAGGCGCCGGTGTTGCTATTGCCGGTGTTGCCAATACTTCTACAACTACTGGCAACTCATCGAGAAATGGGAGTTCCCCAACTTTTGCAATAAAGCCAGCGGCAGACGTCATGTACAGTGTGACGTCGAGTTCGGCCTCAGGCTCAGGTTCTATGTCAGGCTCAGGTTCTATGTCAGGCTCAGGTTCAGGATCAGGCTCGGGAACTGGATCGGGTACTGGCGTGTTTGGAGTTAACCCCCAATTGGGCACGGCTAGTAACCCTTCGATACAAAAACCGGCATTTCATTCTCCTCCAATTCAACAACTCTCCCATATACCTTCGAGTACTCCATCTATCAAAGGCGGGCACCTCAGTGGACACGCTAGTGGCCATGTAAGCGGTAACACCAGCTCAAACAGTCTCAACACCATAACTAATAATATCACCGCCAGCACCGCCAATACCCCCACCACCACTAACGGTATAACACTACCATTCCCCTACAAATCACCTCCATTACCGGCGGCTAACACCAATTCAAACGCAGTACCACCAATAATATTGCCGCCCATAGTTTACCCCAAAGTGCTACCCCATCCCCAATTCCACCAGAAACTCACCGAATCTTCGCCATCATCGCCATTATCAAACATCGACACCAAGACTACAAAGTCACCTCCATTATCAACTCCATTCTGGAAAGTGCCCTACGAAATGCCATCGAACCAAAACAATAATATCATGATGGACTCAAATGTCGGAGACCATAAACGAAGATCATCTTCTATAGACTCGATCTCGTCCCAATCTACAAACGGATCTCGCTTTCCCAGTTTGATACCATCCATACTGGTCAACTCCGACAACATATCTGATTCCGAAGACGATTTCTATTCGCTAAATTCGAAAACTTCAAGGTCAAACTCTTACATAAACTTGAAACAACCAAGCCAGTCGCCACGAAACTCCATAAGCTCGTTGAGCTCGTTGAATGGTAGATTAAATAAGAATCTTTACATCGGAAATAATATCATTCCATCAATATCATTCAAAACAAACTTGGAACACAACTTGTCTGTCTACTATAGCACTTTCCATCCAAACTTCCCCATTTTGCCTTTCAACAAAAACACCTTGTTGAACAATATCGACGATAACCCCAATAACTCCAAATTAGTGGAGTTGCTAAATCAAGCATTATATCATTTGATCAATTTCAAGACCAATTCACTACAAGATCATGTGGCAATGATACAAAAGTGCACCAGCTTGTACCCATTCAATAATTCCAATATCCAGATCAATGATTCAATCCTAATATTGTTTTTCTCATCATTGATATTGATTAATTACTCCATTCTTTTGAATGGAGATATTTACAACCTCAATATTGCAATAGCATGTTCAATCTTCAATCAGTTCAAAATATTGGAAAATTTCATCGATTTCTTGAAACAGAATCAACATCAAAATCAAAATTATCAACAACAATTGGATTATGACAATATAAAGATCTATCTACCGAAATTGTATTATTGTTTGATCATTATTGACAATTTGTCAAGTTTAGCTTATGGGATTCAAACAACCATACCCACGCTCAATTCGGAGTTAATCAATATATTGATGAAAAATCTGTCCATGATAATTCCCCACAATTTACCCAACTCGTTGAATCTGGATATTTTCAAGTTTGCACACAATTTCAATGAAATAATCAATTTAAGGAACCAACAGTTGATTGACAACGTGAGAAAAACCCCGCAAATATTTAATGCATCACAATTGCAGTCGACACAAAGTGAGTTCAATAGATACTTCTTTCAATTGATACAGGAAAAATTGGATTTATTTGATTACATTCACGAAATCAATCAGGCAATGAAAAGTTCAGGTTCGAACCAAGACTTGGAGGATACCTACGAAACTATTATGGATAACAATATCAAATTGATAAGATTGTTGAAAAAGACCTCAAATCTGACTATAAATTTCTCGAATTTCATCAGTAATAGCACCAACAATAATAGTCATCATACTGCAGCCACCAGCAATGGTCACCAGAGCATCAATCCATTTTTGAATTTATCCATAAGCCAGTTGTTCAAATTGATCAAATTAATCAAACTAATAGTCGATAATTTGATGACATTATTGAATCAAATCGAAAATTCACATAACCAAGAATTGTTGAACCGATGTGTCAAAATCAATAAAGATTTGTCGATATCTTACAATCTTTTGAATTTAAATCTCATAAATCTACAATTGGGAACGGTTTTTTTGAACTTGCTAAAGAATAAGATCCATAACTATCATATGGATTTTGAATTACGAAAATCGAATCAAAACAAAGAAAGCTTGAAATCCAGTTTGAATACTTGGAGTTTCGAATTTTTGAACAGTATCGTACCATTTATTGAACGTGAGAATGTTGATGGTTGGTACTGAAATGTAGCGAAAAGTAGCCTGGTGCTTGTCATGTGGTTGTTCAATTCTTTACTGATAGCTTTATATTTCGACGCACAAATTCATAGACATATAGCTAATGCAGAGTCGATAACGACTTATGTAGACGATAAAGCTGGGGCTACAATCTAGACGATTCAGTGCAACAAGGCACAAAAGTAACAAGCTGACGTTTCTTCTGTTTAGTACATATATTGATGATTTAGTAACAGTTGGTACAAGTATTCTATGAATTCAATTTTATTTGTGTGTGTCAATAACGCGAAGTTGGGCGTTAGCTTTAGTCAACTTTGATCTGGGAGAAAATGGTTCTCACGAAGTAAAAACTGGACAAGAAACCAACTGAACCACAACAAAGAAAAATGAGTAACGAAATAACTACTGAATAGCCAACGTACAATACAAGCGAGGTGAAACCAGCTAATCCCTGACTTGCGGTCAACAATAACGAATGAATGAAAATGTGAATAGCACAACCACCACCAATGAATAATGACTTCCATTGCCACTTGTAATTCTCTGCACATAAAGTCGAGTATATCATGATGATTGTCAATAACGATGTAGTTAAGATCATCAAAATGAAACAGAAGAACAAGAACCCAAACATATAGAAGATTCTGTTGAACCATATTGATGTATATATAAAATACATCTCAACAGCGATAGAACCGAATGGGAAAAAACCAGAAATCAACATAACCGGGAACGTTCTCAAGTACCATGGTTGGGTTGGGATTTGCCTTGGAATTTGATTTGTTCTAACTGGCACTGACAATAAAGGTCTCTTCGATGCCAATACTGAACCAGCAACTGCTAATGGAATTGAGACGACAAACCAGATTGCAATAATGGCAAATAATGTGCCAAATGGAATAGCACCAGATGAATGCACGTAAATCAAAAAGAAATTCAATAAAACTAATACCCCAAATAAGATTCCTGGAACTAACACTGGAGTCAAAATCATGTTCAACTTCCAGTTGTCTCCACCCCAAAACTTGTAAAGGTATCCTGATACGAATGAGGCAACTATACTGAACAAGACGTAGAGTATAAACATGAACGTTGTTAAGGCACCACGATTAGATGGAGATAACAAACCAAATAATGCAAACAAGATTGTGATAAATGTCATGGCAAATATTTGAACCCCACTACCCACTAATACTGCAAGTAATAATCGATTCTTTGGCGGTCTGAAGACGTCACCATGAACTAATTTCCAACCACTTTCATCAGAGATATCGTCGTCCAAATTCACATCGTTATATTTGACAATGTCGTTTTTCAAGGTTCTCATGAAGATATGAGAGATAACCACACTCAAAATTAATACCAACACTGAAAAATTGACCAACGAGAACCATTGAATTTTTGGGTCGTAAACATGTAAGTACTTATCCCACCTAGTTGCCCAAGGTGTTGCAGATTCTTCGAAGTTTACTGAATAGGTGAATACGACTTTAGTCTCAGCCTTCTTGCTCAAAGTGATCTTCTCTAAATTCATGTCACAGACCTTGTCGGATGCAGTCTCGTCGCCGAGTTCTGATCTGTCGAGAGATGCAGGTTGAACAGTGACACCTACCACACGATATTGACCTTCAGATCTTCTATGGTATTCTATGGTAATTTGGTAGTGATTGTAAAGATGAGCATCATTGTTTTCATCAATTTCTCCAATGTTGAAACCCGTACCATGGAAAATTTCCTTGGATCTTGCGTCCCTCACAATTGCCGACGCTGGCAAACCATCAACAATCCAATTGTGCTGGTAACCAGCTCTGATATTTCTATTCACAAACACAGAGTCATCCTTGGAGTATGTGGGGGTACACAATCTTTGACAATCGACATTCTTCAACATTTCAATCTTAAAGGGTGAGTTGAAAATTCGATCACCAAATATAATTGAACCTAAAGATTCCAGTTGCTTCACTGGTCCATTCTCAGGTTGGCAGAACCTGAATTTAGGATAATAATAGTCATACGAAAACACGTACGCCTTCGATTTCTCCTTACCTTTAGTTGGTGTGTGAGATGGTGTCAAATGATTTACCAACAATGGAATTGGATCTCCCTGCTTGTAATTAGTAGGCGCTACCCCCGGAAGATAAAATGCCTCTGTTAATCCAATTAGGTATATTAGTGCAACAATGCATTTATATAAGCTCAACATGATGGATTAATCGAATCAACGCAATTGACAAGTAGCTTTCCATACTAAATTTTTTTAGCTTAATTCAACCAAAACACGACGTGTACTTGATAAAAAAAATTGGCGTTTAGCTTTCATCGTAAGGTTTTGCACCTCCTCCAAATAAACTAACACTTATGTGGTCTTCGTTTGGAGAAGCTGATCTTCTTTTGAACATTGGTGATTTCTCTTATCTCTTTCAATTTTTCTTTTTGGAGTACTGGATCTGACATGTAAGCTGGTCGCTCGGCAGAATAGTCACATTGCAATCTCAAACGAACACATTGGTCGCAAGCTGGTTTATTCTCGGGGCAAGCTTTGTGACGCACCCTGCATGTCCAACACCCAACTCTCGATCTGGGACCTACTTTTTTTTTACGATCGACTTTCTCGAATTCTTCATTGAAATCGCAATCATGGAGAACACGTTTTCGAGGTTGTCTGCTTTCGTTGCTTAGTTTGCCTTCTATGATGTATTTGTTTACAGTTGCGGCTATCTTGATAGGTGCCTTGGTTGATTTAGCTTTCTTTTTGGTTTTGAGTTTCTTGTTTTTGGACACCACCTTCTTCTGTGTCAATCTTAGTTTCGTAGGCTTTTCTTTGTTTGAACGATTGGTCGAGTGACTTTCGGCAGCAAAATCATCATGCTCCGAATCAGGTTTGGAGCTGACGACAATCTCAGTGTCGTCAGAACAAATTAGATTCAATCGTTCATTAACAGTGTACTTGAACAGCTGCTTTTCAACACCATGATGTTCAATCGAATCGTCATGCGATTGATTTGTCCAGTAGTTGGCAATTCGAGTCACGTCTCCTGGGTTGAGCATATAGTCTGAAGTATCTGGAGGCTTTTCAGATGTTACAAATGCCTTGTCGATTTCTATTTCAGTACTGTCACGATTGCAGACAACAGGAGAACTGTACAACGCTTTGGAGGACTTGGACTCGTTATATATGCCTAGGCCTGATTTGGGCGAGTTGCGACTATATCTCCACAACGAATTGTCAAAGTTGTATTGCGTGAACTTTGTTTTGATCAATGAACTTGATGATGGATATCGTTTCTTGTCACTCGATGAACTGCCGGTTCTTATTGACGACTCGCGTCTGGTAATCAAGTCTCGTAAGTTTTGATTCAGCTCGTTCGAAATGACTCTAAGCACTGGACTCCATGTATTGTCAATCAATTGTATCGATCTTGGTGCCTGGGAGTTGGGATACGACGATGAATTCGTCGATGTTTGAGAGTTACCAGCCTTGGTAGAACATGCCATGAATATGCGTGAATCATGCAACTGACTCCCTGAAATTTCTACCAGTGATTCCAGATCCTTTGTCCTACTTGCCTCTGACTTGGCCTCCAACGTAAGCTTCCCTGTGATGGACATTGTGGAAGAAACTGATTGTGCAGCCAGGTTTATTTGATGTGGGAATAAATTCTTGCGCGTTAAAAAACCCCTAACCACATTTTTGGAACATGTTCCGTTGATGAAAAGGGCGTTGCAATCGTGACATTACAGGTTTCTAGTGGCATTTGAGGCAAAAAGAACGTATAGTCATAGTGATACAATGTGTTGCTGACACTGGTATTGACATCTTCAGGCTTGAGGGGGTTGCTGAGCAAGTTGTTGTGGGCCGCTACCTCAATCAAAATGGGAGACAAGAGTGAAAGATTTTGCAAGGCAACAAGTACTTTGAAGGTGACTTTGTTGGATAGAAATGAGTTTTTCGTGAACGACATGAGTTTGACTGTTTAAGGCAATCAGAAGAAACCCTATTTTGATTGATTAAGTCGATCGAACAGATTCATATCGTTGCATGATTCTGGTAAGAGGTTAATGCTGACCAATTAGTCTTCTTGGTGGGTATATTAAAGGGAGGGGTGTGTAAAGTTGCATCTATCAACTTGACCTCGTTCAAGGTGGGAGCTTTATTTCATATCGACAATCATATCAATTACCTCAACAGCACTATATCACGTATTGTGCTGATCTTGAACGTCAGTGATAATTCTTTATTTGTGGTTATTCACTATTTGTTCATCGCCGCCGCTTTGGCTACAAATTTGAGGTCGCTTAATTTTTGGAAACTGAAAATAAGAAATCAAGATCAAAGTTGTGTCGCTGGCCTTGGATTCCCATTGGAATAAGACATAGATGGGCTAGACTCGGTTGTAAAGTTGATTTTGAGCAAAATCAAGGAACTATGGATGGCTATTGCTGCACCCTTGAATTGCCAGCTGCCTCAAAGGTAGATAATGAATTTGCCCAATCGTTGTCTGTTGGATTGATGTATCTCTAGATGCAATTATTGTTTGAGCTCAGGCTGGGTTTTCATGTTAAGTGCATGCGCTAGACTGTTTAGGATATATGAGGGTTTTTTGGCCACTGACTACCCCATGTTTCAGCTCAGTTTCATATTCAAGCAGAGATTCAGTATAAAGTGGGTTGGGATTTCGAAATATATTATCGGTCAGTTGTGGTTACTGACATTATGAACAAGCTTCCAACTGAAATACTTGAAGAAATCTACTCCCTCGTAGACTCGCCGTCTTTGATGAACTTTGCTCAAGCATCAAAGCGAGACTCCAAGTACCAAGATGCTATCAACTTGATGAGAGATAGAGAGGGCTATATAATGGTTTCAAACGTGGAAGGTAAAGTGGAATCCCCTTGTTTGCCTTTTCCCAAACTATACGCCGTACTCGGCGAATATTCATTCACAACAGCAATCCCAATTTTAAGATTTTACAAGAAACTTATTGTTGTGTTCAATTTGGTTGGCGTTACAGAGAACGATCGCGATGTATTGATACAACTCATGAGAGATCACCAGAGTAATATTGACAAAATTACCTTTTTCTTCGATTATATGAATGTGGATGACTTGCGGTTATTTGATTCTATCGAAGGCAAGATTGCCCAGTTGATCGCACCGTTCTGTGATGTTAGTATTGATAAGAAACTTCTTCTACAGAAGTTGACCAGTTTGGAAACTATTAGCACTGATTGGAATAGTTGCCCATTCGATTTTTCGGAGTCAAGATTGACGTCAATCGTCTTGTCGAATGCCCAAGTAAAAACAATCCCATCATCGGTGACAAGTTTGATCCTTTCCGGTTGTGATCTTTCGTCGTATGTGGGGCCGGTAGCGTCGATGGAAATGATAATTTTGAATGGGTGTGAAGTGCCAAACGAACTCGCTGCTAAATTTGTGGATCTGTCCCTGTCTACATTAATCACCTACATAAACCTCAGTTCTCACGACAAATTAGACTCAAACTATGAAGCTTCGCAATTATGGAAATGCCTTCAATTATGCGCAATGGGAAATGGCCTCGTTGACGAACGTAATTTGGAGCCAGTAGTCGAGCCAACTGAGCAACCTAATATGGACGGAATGAAGATTGGAGTTTATTGCATCGTTGATACCTTTGCACATATGTACGCTTTCAGTAACCTTACAATTTTGCATATCTCGTGTTTGCTCAGTGGTGACGTCCCAACCAGTTTGAGGTTCCCTCGAAAATTGAAAAGTCTTGTTATAGAACTGACAGTGATTCTCAACCCAGACTCTTATCTCCATTGGGAGTATATTGAATTACCTGACCAGTTACAAGCGTTAACCTGGACTAACAGTGGTTTGAACTACATGCCGGTAGATTTACCCGAATCTATTACCTATTTGTGTCTTTCAGGTAATCAGATTGAGAATGTATCAGACCTTGGACATCTAACTGAATTGAAACACCTAAGATTGAATGATAACAAGATTGCCCATTTGCGATGCAATGCTCCTCGACTACTTGATATAACAATTTCGGGGAACCCAATAAAAACGAAAATCATTCCGAGACATGCCAAAATATTGTCAATCAATGAATTATTGCCTTGTGAGAATACGCCACAATTTCGAGAGTTGTTGTTCTAGTTCAATGCTTCAAGTGCACAGCCGGGTGTACTGAAAATTAAACGCATTAATCCGACCTTTATCGGTGAACTACAGTTATAGCTTGCTGGTTGTGTGCTTTGATGATACAACACAACGCAGAGTGAATTGTTGGTGTACCCCGGACGGCATATTCAAATGTCGTATACACTTTTGATATTTTATGTCGCTCTATTATAGAGATTTAATAGTATGTTTAAATTGGTATTCAACTTACATCAGCTCCCACTGGAAATACAAGAGAATATCTTGAATCACTTGGAGTTGAAATCGCTAATAAGGTTTCTCTGCATCATCCAGAGCTATCCTAAATATCGTGGAGTTGTTCGTCTCATTACAGAACAAAAACGAGACCTTCCAATCTCTTATGCTCATGTGCGAGATCCGTCTCATTTTGTATCTCTTGAAGCTGCTATACCAGTGGTGCAGATCTTCAAAAAGTCGAACTTGGAAATATCATTTGATTCCACCTCGGGGGTTCAATTGACCTCATTCAATGCCAATCTTAAAAAATTTGACACAAGATAGGCGAATTTCATTTGACAAAAGATTTGGTAGAATCTCAGGATTTACCATTCATCTATGCCATGAAGGATAAGATCACAACGTTTCACGGAATGTTGCATGACGTGCCCGCGATGGATATATTGAAAAGTTTACCCAATTTACGGGAGTTAGGCACCAGCTTCGAAGCTGTTATTGAAGCTGACCTTTCCGAGTTCAAGCTAGATCGATTGGAATTGTACTATACAGATGTTCACAAGTTACCATTGACTTTACCCAGACTATGGTTGAAGAATTGCACGATATCGAACTACAAAGGGCCAACGCCATCATTGAGAACCTGTCGAATAGATGAATGCACAATGACCGACGAAATCACAACCAAGATACTCAAGCTGTCTAGGGATACGTTATTGGATTTGGAGTTAGGACTCGAACCATTGACATGGAATGTTCACAATATCTACCACATGTCCTAGAATGTCCTAACTTAATTCGTATGGCTGTGGAGGAATTTGACGAGCATTTAATCAAATTGATCAGCACGCCACCAAAATTGCCCAATGTTAGATTATTTCATGTAGACTGTATCATATTGACGATTGCTTCAACGTTGTCGGTTCATTTACTGATTTACAGACCCTTGCAATAATCAAATTGAGACTCAGTGCCAGACCTTCGAAACTTCAATTTCCCAAACTCATAAAGTACCTCCTGATTGCATCCGTGGAATTTGCCGATAAGCGAACTCGTTTGACGTGGGAGATGATAGATTTACCAGCGCACTTGGAAAGTTTCACATGGTGCGACGTGGTTTCGGAAATATTCCGAGGAAGTTACCGCAGACGTTGGTGTACTTGAATTTGAATAACAATGCGATTGAGAAAGTTCCCGATTTCAAAGAATACAAAAACTTGGAGCATTTGAGATGGGGTGAGAATAAGATCAGGGACTGGATAATCAAAGCACCCAAATTGAAGTACATCTCGTATCATTGTAACCCTATTCGAAAGATGAGTTTACCCAAAGATACCGTCGAAGCGCCCTATTGATTGACGAAGGAAATCCTTCCACCAGTACGTGTGATTTAGCATAATGTTTGATGTACGATTATACTCTCACTGCTCAAATTCACTTCGACCACCTACCATTGCTCTATCAACTTTGATTCTAGTTATTGTGTAACAATGTATGTTTTGTTTTTCGCACGTAAAGTTGACTTTACCTCAATCGGTGTTGACGCTGATCCAGAGTAGCATCCAATTCAAGTTCACTAGTAGAAACTTGCACCCGTCAGTCCATTCTGCGTTCAGGGTGATTCTGATACTCTTACCGCCCACCAAGCCCGCTGGCACATCAATTCTGTAGGGGAGTTCTATTTCCAGGTCCAACGATCTGATTCTCGATTCGATCAAATGGACCACGTCTAATAGTGCCAATAGCGAGATATCGAGTTTATTGAAATTGAACAATCTGCCCAAAGAAAACTCGTTCGACGTGTACAAGTTCAATTGCGACTTTGATGGTTCGTCATTGACTTTGCCCATTTTCACAATGTACGATTTGCTGCCGACGGGAACCAATTGGTAGTTTGGCAATTTCAAGCGTAGTCGCCTGGTGAAGAATTTGAGGAGTAAAACCACTTGGCCCAAGGCGCCATTGATTTCCTGGTTGATTATCTTGTACCCCAAGCGGTACGAGTTGATCATGGGCGCCGGGTTGAACTCTATTTTGTATAAGGTAGTGTAGACATTGAATCCACGCAACTGGTCGAGGTGCGCCAAGTGGTGTTTGTAGCGCGAGTTTTGTTGGTTTAGTTTATATTTAGCTTGTTGCAAGTTTAAGTGGTGGATATTTTGATTTTTGTAGATGGTATGGAGCTGTTTGGTGTTTAGGTCGTGCAACTGGGTGTTGTAGGCGGCCAAGTCTTGTTGTAGTTGTTTCTTTTGCACTTCTAGCGCTGTCAATTTCGCCAATGCCTGCGCCTGCGACAATTTGAGTTGGTCTAATTGGTGTATCGACTGATTGAGCTTAGTGTCGATATCTCCTTCGTCACCATCCAGATGGTGTTCGTGGCCATGTTTTAATCGTTTGAGGAAGCTGATATATTTGTCGCGTTCCCAGTTGGTTTGGTCAAACTTGACTTTATAGTTTTCCAACAACAAGGTGGCGCACTGCGCCGACAAGGGGTGATCGATCGAGGAGTGGGACGAGAGGATTTTGAACACCTTGTCCAACATTTTGATTCTGCCTGAAATTGTGGTGGCGGCGTTGGCGTTATCGTCATCCAACACCACGAACGAGTTATCCAAATCGATGAAACTGGTTTCACCATCGGAGTCTTCATCATCTTCCGGGTCATTGTCTTCCCCCTCCTCCTCATCCTCCTCTTCATTCTCGCTGTCTAGTAATTCATTGTACAATGGTTGTTCGTGTTCTACTTCGTGGTACAACTGCAACTTTGCCGAGTCCAAGTAGTCGCTGGGGTTGATCAAGAGGACATCGTCGTCCAATGGTTTAGTCTTATTGAGAAGCACTTGTTTCTGTTTGTTGTTCAAGCGTAGTAGACTCTCGTCTAGCGTTAGCGACGTGTCACAGTCCTGACAGTCCATGCCCTGGTTGTTTGCGCGATAAGAATAAAAATGATAGTACTAAACAAAGATCAACGGAATTTTGAAAGATTATTGTACCAGAGATTATTGGACAATGGAATAGCGTAGAAGACAATTGTACACATTACTACACAACGAAACAGTGATTGATAAACACATTGTACAACTCTAACCTTTTCTCTTGGCTCGAGTTTCTAAATTGAGCAACAGACGATATCAACCAAAACACTACACAACAACAATTCCAGGAATCAAAGGTACATGAGTAGTATTAACTAAACTCAAACTACCAATGTTTCCCTGTGTCATACAACTCACCTCCATCCATTCTTCGCCAGGGCATTCTCTGGTTTCCCCCAACTTACCCGGCGTGGGATTTATAACGATGAGACGCAAGAAAAATCTTTCACTATCAAACAACAAACGATAACGACCATTGACAATGAATAACTAGTATGTACATGCCTATATCTTTCTTGATGACACTTACGATATTGCTTTAGACTCGTCGATGTAAGCAATGATTTCTCAATGACTACAACGGTATCTGAAAAGATTTACACTGTTATAACTTTAGGTACTAACCACTCAGTGAAATATGATAGAAACAACACCCGATATATAAACCCAGTGCCACTCCCAACACTACCGCCCGTGTTTGTCCACAACCCAGTCTCCTGGATCTATTTCTTGTATAGGTATTTCTGCACCCGGCCCCAGGTCACCATGGTGCCCGTGGTTTACCTGGCGCTGACGTTTCGAGTCACCGACACCACCCACCAGTTGCAGTTGTGGCAGCAGGGGTTTTTCGGCAAGGGGAACTTGTCGCGCTCAGAACCTACGTGGCATGCCAGAACCACCACCAGACTAGGCATTGTAAATGTAGGGAGAGCACCTTTGGCGCGCGAGGACATCACCAGTAAACGACGTGACGACAGAAAGAAGTTCAAGCTGTCGCGACAACAACTACACGACTTGACCATCAAGGCAAAGTTGCTGGGTCTTAGCGACGACGAAACTAACGAACTAACGAGGTTGACGGCTGAAGTCGACCTATTGCGGAACCAACCGGTTGAGTTCAAACGGGACGAGCCGGGACTACGCGATGAGGATATGGCGTTGTTGGAAGCAGGCGAACTACCGCAGTTGGAGTACTTGCAACTACTGCCGGTGGAGGTATTTTTCTTGCTGTTTGGCTTGAATGTGGTTGACATTGACATGTCGTTGCAACAGATTTTTGAGGTGTGTTGTGGCGGAGATGTGGCCCTGACTAACGAGTTTGTGCTTCACTACGTGGTGTACCACCACTACCGGTCGATGGGTTGGTGTGCCCGCTCGGGTATCAAGTTTGGTTGTGACTTGTTGTTGTACAAACGAGGGCCACCATTCTCACACGCCGAACACGCAGTGTGCATCGTCAACGACCAGCAACCAGTGGACTGGTTCCAGTTGACAACACTAACCAGAGTTATTGGCACCGTCAAGAAAAACTTGGTGTTGGTGTTTGTGTCGTGTCCGACAGACGTAGCGTTTAATCAAGTATACCAAACACAATACCACGATGAGAAACAAAAATTCCGAGATTTGTTCCAGTTGTATAAAGTATCAGAGATCGTGTACAAAAGATGGGCCCCAGGCAGAACCCGAGACTAACCCAAATTGATTTGTCTAGGGGTTTCAGGTAAATGTCATGATTTGAAGATATGAATCTAATTCGAAATTACACAGATTACGAATCGAGTCAAGGTTAATAGCCAGGCTTTCAGTTGATGTAAAAATGCCACCATCCTTTAATATGATATGTGATGCTTAATTCTGGTATTAGGTTACACCTACTGCGAGATTTAGTGTTTTTAGATTATACATACCTAAGTAGCTACAATCATGCAGACGCAAATACTCAACGAAACGAGTAATGTTACACCACCTTTTTCTTGTCGCCAAAACTATGCATTCTCCACCTTTTCCTCGAACTGGTCGATCGAATTGAGTCGGTATCCAAGCGTTTTGGGCTGCCTCGTTTCCGTTGGCTGATGTATGTAAATGTGGGAGTCTTGTTGTTGGCATCGATTCTGATGGTTACGGGCGACGAATCGACACGAGGGCTGAAAACGGTTGAGGTACCCGAGTTTGACGAGCTGGCGACTAACTTGAAGCTCTTATCCAATTCTGGTGGTGTAACTTCCTGGGCACGCTTGTTCATTGTGGGGTTATTGCAAATAATATTGTCCGAGTTCGAGTCCACTTGGCGATGAAAATGATTGTCAGATTGGTTCTCATCGCCATTGGCGTCGGCAAGCGTGTCAACATTCTCAGTTACGTTGGCACCGCCATCTAATATGTATTCAAGGTCAGCATCGTCGACTAAAAGCGGCTGATTCGAATGCAAGACATTATCTTGGTTGGCGAGCGATTTCCAATGAGCAATAATCTGGCGCTGGCCATCAATGAGCATTGCCTGATGCTCGATATGGTTTGATTGGTAACGGATAATGTTTCGCAAGTAGTCTCGTTCTTGCGCTGCCTGTTTTGCTTGTTGGAGTCCCATGGCGTTGGAGATTGTATTGTATGAGGTTGCAAAAAAGTTGGTGCTTGGTGATTTGGCAGACTCATGTGCCAGTCCCGGCACCGATGGTGAGCTTTTGTAGCTGAAGCACGAGGTTGCGAACCCCTTGGAGTTGAAGAATGATAGCATTGTGTATAAAGGGTGGTGGGTCTACTTTTGTATTTGTGGCAAAATGTAGTACATTTTGCAATTTTGCAGCCAGTCGCAAAAGAACACATTGACGAAATGGCAACTACCAAAAGATATATTGTGTAATTACAACAAGCAGAGAAACGATACTAGTGGGTCAA
Source organism: Suzukiozyma glaebosa (assembly GCA_030564305.1). Lineage (NCBI taxonomy): Eukaryota > Fungi > Ascomycota > Pichiomycetes > Serinales > Debaryomycetaceae > Suzukiozyma > Suzukiozyma glaebosa. Next base: position 190,985 of record JAJLUT010000014.1, read on the forward strand.
AACCTTACAGGCTTCAATGGAATCACATATGAATGTCCCAGATTCAACAGCAATAAACTATAATTTCATGAAAAATATAACAACATTACCACCAACAAAAAACAAAATTATAACAATCCGCGACTGGCTCCAACTACCATATCCCTCCATTTGAGTTTCCCCATAACTTTCGACTTGTCCCGTGTAATATCAAGCACAACCCAAGTTGACCCATACACGACCCTAATATAGTACATACCTTACTTAGTATTGTTTTGCTAAATTTCCTATAGACATCCTGCCTCTATGGCCAAGTTGGTAAGGCGCCTCACTAGTAATGAGGAGATCCTCAGTTCAACTCTGAGTGGAGGCATATATTTTTTTTTTTCTGACAACTTAAACAATGTGATAGTTCATGTAACTTACACGTCAACCAGACCCAATTTGTAGGTGTTGTGTTTATGGTTGTGTTACCTACATTAGTTCCAATACCAGTCCTCATCATTTACCTGTTCCAATGAAAATAAACCCACGATTGAAAATATGCGATGTCATTAAAAATAAAATTTATTTAAATAGAGAAATATTCCTCATTTTGAAAAAAAATCCACAACTCGCCCACCACCAAAGACAAAATTCACTTACATAAGCAGACACTTCATCAAAAGGTACACCCACCCACACACACACATACCATATTTGCAAAAAGATGTCAACCATATCATCCATTATCAATAACGATGAACCAGATGATCCCCCTTACCAACCCATTATTGAGTCCACACACAACATCCCGGAAGTCACAGAACCCAAACCAGAACTAACGCTCGACTTGCAACCCGAAGATCCTGGATCAAACAAGATATCACAACAAACAATCTTGACGTCGTTCGAGAAGATCAAAACCCATTTCCCCGCTGCCAGGATAAAGAAAATCATGCAGTCTGACGACGAAATTGGTAAAGTCGCCCAGGCGACCCCCATCATCGTGGGGAGAGCACTAGAGATCTTTATGACCAACTTGGTCGAAGCAGCAATCGTCGAGTCAAAGAAACAAGGGGTGAAACGAATATCAGCAAGCCATATACGCGCAGCAGTGGAAAACACCGAGCAGTTTGATTTCTTGGTTGAAGCAGTGGAAAAATACCCACCTTTGAAACACTGATCCTCATACTAACATATTTGATATTTCAAAGATTGCACGCTCATGGTATAATTGCATTGGTACTGATAGCATATTCCATAGCAGTTTGTGTGGGAATTGGAAGACAATTTGGAAGACAAGTTGATTCATATTTGATCAACCCTTGCACCACACAGACAATTGGTTTGAATCGAGCAAACAATGCACTAGTGATACCATCGGCAAAGTGAACGTCAAGTCTGAGTCTGGTTCGTTCGATGACGTTTCGTACCTACTTTGATGGCACGTCCAACCTTTCTGGTGCCACAGGCATGATGGCCTGGCAATTAGCCCAACATAAAGTTGGCGCGAAGTATAATGATCTATTGTATGGTTGCAGAACACGATAGAGTGGCGAGAATGTTGCTTCGTTTTCAACGATGCTTCTCGTGCGATTACGCGTATGGTGATTTTCGAATTACCAACATCATCTACTTTCATGCATGTTAACGAGTATACAAACATCAGTGCTTGGATTTGAATGATAATCACATCCGTCCAGCACGACCAGACAGGTGCAGATCACTGATGAATGATGGATACTAGATCGCAATACATATCTGCGATCTAGAGGTTGCAAGGCACTAATGTATAGTACCGCTAACACTAGTCACACCTTGTTAGTAGCATATCATTGTGTGCTTTGTTCAAAGGGTTGTTTTTGGACAACTAAGTATACTACAGCTATAGAGTTTGGTATGATATCATAGCTTTGCACGTGACGTATGTATAATGTATATGTATGTGTATATGTATAATGACCTCCAACCACGATTGCTAATGAGCCAGATTGCCTATGAGAGTTGTAGAGTTGTACAAGCTGCCGTAGTTTTTTGTATAGTGCCGATATTTGCTCCTGACAATTGGCGTGGGAGACGCTGCTTGTTGTAAAGCGTCTCGGCGAAATTTGTTCCGCAATAAAAGGGTTGGAAAATTTATGTTTTGGTTTAAAAGTTACGCATTTCAGTGGGGGGGGATTAGTAGATAACAATTTTTCAACAATAGTTCTTTTACAATAAAAATGGTGCTCAATAGATCAGGTACCAGTTTGACTTCAAGAAGATCGTCGTTCTTCAATATTCCCGTACAACCTCCTCAGCAGGATGTGTTTTACGTTGGGGTCGACGTAGGAACGGGTTCGGCTCGTGCGTGTGTCATTGACACCAATGGGGTTATTTTGGGATTGGCAGAGAAACCAATCACTAGACACGAGTTGAAGGCAAACTACATCACCCAGTCGTCGACGGAAATCTGGAATGCCATTTGTTTCTGTGTTAAGCTGGTGATTAGAGACTCAGGTATCGACCCCAGCGAAGTGTTTGGGATCGGCTTCGATGCTACTTGTTCGTTAGTGGTGATCAACGCCAAGGACGATCTGCCCGTGGGTGTAGGACCCGATTTCACTCAAGATTGGGAGAATATCATATTGTGGATGGACCATCGTGCCGAAGACGAAACCAACGCAATTAATGCCACCAAGGATAAATGCTTGAAGTACGTGGGAGGACAAATGTCTATAGAAATGGAGTTGCCCAAGATCAAATGGTTGAAGCATAATTTGCCGGGAGGAATTGATAATTGTAAGTTTTACGATTTGCCCGACTACTTGACCCACAAAGCTACAGGCTCCGAAGCTAGATCTTACTGTTCAACCGTGTGTAAACAGGGGTTTTTACCCTTGGGAGTGGAAAACTCAGAAACTGGTTGGTCTCGAGAATTCTTGTTATCGGTCGACTTACCCGAATTGGTGGAAAATGACTTTGCCAAGTTGGGAGGAACTCCACACACGGGCCAATGGTTATCAGCAGGTGATAAAGTAGGCAATTTGACTCAACAAGCAGCTCACGAATTGGGGTTGACTCCAGATTGTATTGTTGGATCCGGGGTTATCGATGCGTACGCCGGTTGGATTGGTACCGTAGCGGCCCAGGTGGATGTTCCCGGTGTGAAGACAACCACGGGTGCCAACCTTGACTACGCTTGTGGAAGGTTAGCTGCTGTGGCCGGTACGTCTACGTGTCACATCGCCATGACCAAGGAACCCTGTTTTGTCTCGGGAGTTTGGGGACCATACAAGGATGTCATGGCACCCGGTTATTGGTTGGCTGAAGGGGGTCAATCGTGTACTGGTGCATTATTAGCCCATGTGTTAGCCAGTCACCCTGCCAACCAACAATTAACTACCCAAGCAGAAGCGTCTAATTTGTCTAGATTTGACTACTTGAACATGACGTTGGAAAATATGGTTGTAACCAACAAGTCAAGGTCGGTGGTGTCATTGGCCAAACATTGGTTCTTTTATGGTGATTACCATGGGAACAGGTCTCCCATTGCCGACCCCAACATGAGAGCATCCATTATTGGTGCGTCGATGGATACATCGGTCAATGATTTGGCAATTCAATATTTTGCTGCTTGTGAGTTCATTGCCCAGCAAACGAGACAAATTGTCGAAGAAATGGAGAAATCGGGCCACAAGATCAGTTACATTTACATGTCTGGGGGACAATGTCGTAACGGGTTATTGATGAGATTGCTTGCAGATTGCACTGGGTTACCAATTGTTATTCCTCGATACATCGATGCCGCGGTTGTGTTTGGGTCGGCATTATTGGGAGCAGTTGCGGCCGAGGACGTGGTTTATGATCACATCAACCATAACAAAAACCGATCTCGAAGTTCATTGAATGTCAAGTCATCACAAACCAACTTGGAACAACATTCACCATATACTGCACCTACTGCATCGGCGTCCGGGGTGAACATGGCGGCGTTGGCTTACACGGTGGCGCCACAAGGAACAGGGGGCGGGATGACTCCCATGCAAGAAGAGGTTGATTATTTCAACCAGCCTACTGCCAAGCCAGATGAGTCCGATTCTGAGGAAGAAGAATCAACCATCTCATTTGGATCTAAACAAACGCATCAAAAAGATTTGAGTCAGAAGTTATCGAAAATGGGAATCAAACCTTTGACCGAAACCAAAAAGACCCACAAACCAGCGGCCAACATAGGCGACAGATTATGGAAAGTGATGCAGCAGATGACGGGACCAGGGAAGGTGATTATGCCTAGCAAGGCTGACCACCCTGACCGCAAATTGTTGAATACCAAGTACAAGATCTTTTTGGATCAATGTTTCAAGCAACAAGAGTACCGAAAATTGGTTGATGAAACTGAAAATGCATAAACAACTCCAGATTCATGAAAATGAAACTGGGTCCATTATCAAGCCAATAGAACAATCAGATAAGAGATTGATATCTTGCTCGTAAACCTCGTGTTTAGCCTCCTCCACAGTTTATAAAACAATATAGATCTATATGTCAATAAAGCTTGTTATTTGACGCCGCCACTTAAACCCATAAAAACACAATACAACAATAAAAAAGACCCCACATTGAATTGTTTCTACATTCACACGATAAGTCCGCACATTCTTACAACCCCCTAGACGTCAAACAATGGTATAGGGTCAACAACCACTCGCCTCTGTCAATGTTTATGCTTGATTGTGTACAGAAATATGACAAAATACGCTATAACACGTGACCGGAACCTTTTCGATTTGAATGTATGATTAGATTGTGTGATAAGGTTTCGAAGGACACGGCTTTCCACAATCGGGGGGAGGATCTAGGTTTAGATAGCGACAATCAAACTAAATCATCAGTGGACAAGGCTCAACGGAAAAGTCATAGAAAATTTTGCAACCATTTTTCAATTGTGGTTCAAATGCGATTGCGAAATTTTTATGGCCTCAAAGTAAACTTGCTTTGCCATTGATGTAGCAGAGCAATTGAATAGGAGACTATTGGTTACAAAAGGTCGAATGGGTTTAAAATTGTTTTAACTACACTTGCTTCACCTTCTAGAAACCTCAATTCGTGGAAAGGTTTGGTTAATAAGCATTTTAATCCACACTCACGTGACTCATGCTAATTGTGGATTATTGCAACATTTTCAATTTTAATTTATAATGAAATTCATGGCCACAATATCGTGAAAAAACTATCCTCCTGTTTACAGCTTGTGTCACTTCTCATTGCATATCACTTCACAACCATTTGAAACTTTGGTTATAAAGATAACCTGAAATACCCGTTGAAAAACTGAAATAATCAGAAAATAATAGTCACTCTACAAGATTAGTTACACATCATGTCTGATCTCATCCACAAGATTAAGAGCATAGCTTCTAATGACAATCACGATGAGTCAGTTGTTCCAGACTTGCAACAAGCAAATTACATTGAAGATATTAGAAGTCTAAGATCGCACGATTACATTAATCCCACTTCAAACACCAAGTTTGATAGTTCTAGTAACGTGGTTCCTGAATACTATGAACGAGATGTCACCGTGGTTGATTTCGGCAAAAAGTATTTCAACAACCCCTTAGGCAAAATCAAGGATTACTTTATCTCACTATTCCCAATCGCACAATGGATCTTGCACTACAATTACAAGTGGGCTTACAGTGACTTGGTTGCTGGTATCACTGTGGGTGTGGTGTTAGTGCCTCAATCAATGTCGTACGCCCAGTTAGCAGGCTTGGAAGCCCAGTACGGGTTGTACTCGTCATTTGTCGGGGTGTTTATATACTCGTTTTTCGCTACCTCCAAAGATGTCTCGATCGGCCCGGTGGCGGTGATGTCGTTGCAAGTGTCCAAAGTTATTGCTCACGTCCAAGCACGAGCTGGTGAGAATGCTTACCCTCCAGAGGTCATTGCTACTTTCCTCTCGTTGATTTGTGGTGGTATTGCTGCTGGTATTGGTATCCTTCGTTTGGGTTTCATTTTGGAGTTTATCTCGATCCCAGCAGTTATGGGTTTCATGTCGGGTTCAGCTTTCAGTATTATTGTTGGTCAAGTGCCAGCATTGATGGGATTCAATTCCAAAGTTAACACCAGGGAAGCATCGTACAAAGTTGTTATCAATACTTTGAAAAACTTGAAGTTTACTACCAAGGATGCTGCCTTTGGCTTGATTCCGTTATTCATCTTGTATGTTTGGAAATTCTCGACCGACTTTGCTCCCAAAAGATGGCCCCGTTATAAAACTTGGTTCTTCTACTTTCAACAATTGAGAAATGCCATTGTCATTATTGTCGCCACTGCTATTTCCTGGGGGATTGTTCACCCTAAGAAAGTGGCCTGGAAAGGTAACCCCTCGAAGTTCAAACCCCCAATCAATACCATTGGTGTTGTGCCTAGAGGTTTACAAAACGTGGGGGTCATGACAATTCCACAAGGTATTATGGGAGACATTGCCGGAGAATTGCCAGTGTCTGTGGTTATCTTATTATTGGAACATATTGCTATTGCCAAATCGTTTGGAAGAGTTAACGATTATAAAATCAGACCCGATCAAGAAGTTATCGCTATCGGTGTTAATAACTTGATTGGTACTTTCTTCAATGCTTATCCAGCTACTGGTTCGTTCTCTAGATCGGCTTTGAAAGCTAAATGTGGTGTCAAGACTCCATTGGCTGGTATTTTCACTGGTGCCGTCGTTTTGTTGGCATTATACGCGTTGACCGATTCATTCTACTATATCCCCAAAGCTACTTTGTCGGCGGTTATCATACATGCTGTGTCTGATTTGATTGCTAACTACAAGGTCTCGTTGAACTTCTGGAACATTGCACCATTGGATTGTGGAATTTTCTTAGTATGTGTTATCATCACCGTGTTTTCATCAATTGAAAATGGGGTCTACTTTGCCATTGCTGCTTCCTTAGTTGTTTTATTATTCCGAGTTGCATTTCCAAATGGTCAATTCTTGGGTCGCGTACAAGTTGCTGAAGTTATCAATCCAATCATTGAACAAACCAACAAACCCGAGGACACTTCTGGCGACTCTACCTCGTCAGACATTGAGATTCATCAGGTTTTGAGCAATGGTACCAATTACCAATCTACTGATAAATACAAGGTAAAAGATTCATTCAAGAACTCTCGAGTATCAGCCCAAACGTTGACTCAAAATAATCCAAATATAAGATGGCACACAAAATGGGTACCGTTGAGTGGGACCAATTTGAACAAAGATCTTAATATCCAACCACCACCACCTGGTGTGATTGTTTTCAGACCAGGTGATTCATTTGTCTATCCAAATTCCTCGAGACAAGTGGATCGAGTTTCTGATGAAGTCAAACGAGTAACAAGAAGAGCTGTCGCTTACGATTTTACCAAAGTCGGTTCTAGGCCCTGGAACGACCCTGGTCCATTAAGATGGAAATTCCCATGGCAAAAACATAACAACCTACTCAAGGATGAGCTTGAACAGGAAGATACCAGACCTATTTTGAAGATTATTCATTTTGACTTTTCGGGGGTATCGCAAACCGATGTCACTTCAGTTCAAGCCTTGGTTGATTTGCGAAAACTCGTCAACAGGTATGCTGATCGTGAAGTTGAGTTTCATTTCTCAGGTGTCGTTAGTCCTTGGATCAGAAGAGCATTGTTGAATGCTGGGTTTGGTACTTATGGTGAGGCTGGTTTAGTTAGTGAAAGTATTTACGTCAATGTGGCTGCTGATCACAGAGACATTGAGGCCGGTGTCAACACTGATTACTTTGCGGCTATTGGTACAAATACTCCCTACTTTCACTTGGATATTCCATCGTACTAGATCGCAAAAGTGCTGGCATTACTTCAATTCACGAGCTTATAGACATTTAGATTAATTAATATTTATAATTAGTTTTGTCGTAGAGATAGTTGCATAGTATTCACTTTTGAAACGGCATTAGACTAATTGTTAATGTAAAAATCGCCAATTGTGGTATTTTGGGAAACGCGTTGATTTGAAATTTAAATTGGGTGATAGTTGACATTTTCAGTTACATGCCAAATTTGATATGACTACGGATATCGCTAACATGCCAATAGAGGTGGGGGCAGATATTATAACCACGGAGAATAAGGGGACAAACAATGTTGCATTGGTTGAAACTCCAGAGGAAGCTCCAAAGTTAACGAAAAAGGAACTACTAAAGATCGAAAGACAGAAACAACGAGAAATCGAACGCGTAGAGAAGGAACAGAAGAAAGAAGAAGAGAGGAAACGAAAAGAAGAGGAGAAGATAAGAAAGCAAAAGGAGAAGGAGTTCGAGCGTGAGTTGAAGAAGCAAAAGTTAGAAGAGGAAAAAGCTGAGAAAGATAGAAAGAGAGAGGAGGATAGATTGGAAAGAGAAGCAAAGAAGGAAGAAGAACGCTTGAGGAAACAACAGGCCATTGATGCCAGAGAACAAGCCAGACTAGAAAAGAAACGTAAACTAGAGGAAGAAAAGGAAGAACGAGAAACACGAAGACGTAAATTGGAAGATGATAAGAAACGTAAAGAAGAGTCCCAAATGAAAATATCCAACTTTTTTACTGTGAAAAAACTACCTTCAAGCCAAGCAGAGTCTCCACGAAAAGAACAGACCCAAGAGTCTAATTCAAATGACTACGAACGAGAGTTTCTCCCATTATTTGTTCAAAAAAATATGCAATTAGCTGACTTGGGTCAATTGACACTGGAAGATTTGAGCAAATCAAAGAAGTCGTTTGACGAATTGCTAATTACTAAGTCGAGCGATGGGTTTCTGGATGCCCGTGAGTTTTTCAATTCAAAAAAGATTGGTAGTGCTGTCACACGAAGCTTTAAAACCCCTGACGATATAATTGCCCTATTGAATTCATCCACAGCCACAGAAACGGAGATTCACCATGTTATCACCCAGCTACCCCCGATTAAATTCATCAGCTTCTATGAGAATTCTAAACCACCATATATTGGTACCTGGTGCTCAGTAGAACACCAAAAGACTAAGCTTTCAGCCACAAATCCCCTCGACACATTGTTGACAGGGCTTGATTACGACTACGATTCCGACTTGGAATGGAACAAAGAAGACGAAGAGGGTGAGGATGTTGATGAGGACGACGATGAGGAAGAAGAAGATACAATTATTGCTGATGAGGATGATTTAGGATTTGTAGAAGACGATCAGCAAAATAACCAAGCAAAACGCTTCCATTCCATGAATGTCATTGTCAAGTTGAACGACGGTACTAACGACGAGTTTTTTCTGACTATAATCACTACACCCATGGACGTTAATATTCAAATACCCATAGATCCATTCAAGATCAGTAGCACTGAGTCACCCAAAAAAATCAATCAGGTGAATTCTATAGAACCCAAGAAGAAGCCATTTGTTGGAGACCCGAAGATTACAAACCAGATTGTGACCTTCTACGATTCCAATGAGTTTGGCTCATTTTCTATGAGTACCATTCTCGAGCTAGTCATGAAAAATTTCCAATACACTGACAAAGCATTGATACGAAATACTTTGCATCATGTTTTGAGGAAGGACAAACAGACCTCAACTTGGGTGGTAAAAAAGTTGATCAGAGACGAACTTGGTTCAGAATCCAAGGTATAAAGACATTCAACAGTATATCAGGGGCATTGGTTATAGGTAATAATAAGTTTATATAGGTTCAATTTTGGTATAGATTGAATTTTGTTTGTAGAACGCGCAACCAAATAAAGTAAACACATTTGAATCACTGATATAATTATAGGCAAATGGGTTGCGCTAGATGATAGAAAGTGTACCAACTCCAGCAATGAGTGGTGAAGATGATGCAGAGGATAATGTGTTTTTCATTTCTACGCAAATGCAATCGAAGCACGATGAAAATGTGTTGCGAGAGAAAGACGAGAATAATAAGAAGCTAGCGATATCAAAGCTACAAGGGTTCAAGAACCAGAGTCCAAGCAATTCGAAGAAACTTTCAAGTGTCAAGAAACAGAAAGATGAACCGAAGGCTAAACTAGTGGCGAAGACACGCAAGAAGTCTAAATCAGCTAATAAATCAATGAGTGCAATGGTACGCGATAACTTCGAGAAGACAAAGTCATTCCCCTACTTTTCGGGAGACCAAACAAAGATCGATGATTTTATGTTACGACTCAGAAAAGCTGAGGACGTCGAAAGCTTGACGCCGAAGTCGTCGCTGAAATTATTCTCACAACTCGAATGGAACCACATACTACGATGCATCAAATTGAAGTTTCCTAATTTGACTTCCACTCGAAAAAGGAACTTGAAAGTGATAACCACCAAGATCAACGAATTCGAACTACAACATCAGAGCGAAGGCGGCATGTGGAGCCAAGCTAGTACACAACCGAATAGTAAACTAGATTGCGAAGAATTGAAATGGTTGTATGACTTGACTGACGAGCAGATGGCGAATAATACTACGATCAGCGAAGATGCTGATTTTGAGAATAACAGGTACGTTATGATATTGTCCCAAAATAAGAAACCCGATGAGAACAACACATCTATTCATCTCGAAAATGATTCAAATGTGGGGGAGACCTCACTGATAGTAATAATCCTGGATTCTGAACTGGAACCCGAAGTGTTGGCGAATATTGACGACCATGTCGATATATCTTCACGACAGGTGGAATCTGTTTTTGATCCGATGATATCGTTTCAGAGTTTCCCATTTGCTGAAGTGAAGCTAAAGAATAGCATAAAACATATCCCAGAAGAAGCTCCTATTTTTGAGGTAATCAGCAGTCTGCCAATCCTAGATTCTAACGGGTTCAACACTCAAGAGTGCCCAAGTGACCATATAGTCGTCGCGAGTAAAGAAAATACTAGCGAAGAACTCAACACCTCCAAAGTTTTCAAAGAATTCTTTGCTTCGTCATCAGAATATCAACGTCAGGTGGAATCAAATATATTGATTACCGAGCCAGGTTTGAATGATATCGCTAATATACCAAATCTGCAATCCATATCGCAACAAAATGAGGTTATAGATTCACCATCGTCATATCAAGGAGCCACTGGCTCGCTGTTGCGATTAGAGATTGTAGACTCGCCAGAGAAATCAAAAGTGGTCTCAAAGTCATCACCATTTGTATCACCAATCAAGCGAAAACTCGACGACTCGCCTTTCAAGACACCAACAAAGAAATCAAAGCGACTATTGGATCAGATCAATAGCCCCCAATTATTTTCTCGGTATGAAAGTAGTAGTCTAAAGGAAATGGGATCCCCTGTGAGGTCAGCAAAATCAACACCAAGACTTGCAGCGAGAAATTCCTCAACAATAAGTAATAGCTCTCCAATTCAATCACCATTGAAGGAAGGACCTCCCGTGAAGTTAGTCAAATATTCTTCAAATCTACAAGAAGAAGAACAGGAAGATGATTGCATCATATCAACCGGCGAATCAATTTATTCGACAGCTAAGTCACAATTGCAAAGCCAGTATAGTACTCCCGAATTGACTGGTTCGAAACCTAAGTCCAAGCTTCTAAATACGACAAGATATGAGGTACGAAGCAATATGATAATCAAGGATCATTACAATTCACAAACTAAAACTGGCGTAAGAAAAGTAGGCGCGAAAGTAATTGATCTTGATCTGGAAAATGAGATTGCAGATTCTGAGGATGAAGAAAACAGTTATAGTATCATTGAAATCATCCGGGAGGTTGATCGCGAAGCAGAAGACAACCAGGAAGAACACGACGACAATGAGCACGCCAACACGTCTATATTACAAGTTCCATCAAGCCCGAGTGCTACGAGCAACATAGTTGTCGAGGAAAGTCTTGAAAATACCACACAATCGCCCAAGCAAATACCGTCTCAGTTATCCCAATTAACAACAAAACAGCTCAAGTCGAAATTAGCGGAATGGGGATTGAAACCGGTCAAAAGTCGAGCCAAAATGGTCCAAGTACTTGACGAAACCAGTAAGTTGATCATTGAGTCAAGTCAAATGACTTCGGAGTCTCAGTTTGATATTACTAATTTATTCAGCCAGTCGCAAACGAGCCAACAGATCAAGAATAACATCAATGTTGGCTTGAATCTGCTAATCAAAAATGATCGATACTGGCACGAAAAAGTTATCAGCTATGACCCCATCAAGGCTGAAGAGCTACAAGAATGGTTGGTTTCAATTGGCTATGATATCGAACTTGATATTGTGAAGCGATATTGTGACGACGTAGGAATAACTACAAGGCAATGATCTATATATGGCTCCCTTAGTATTCAAATGTACATCTCTCGATCAAGCGCTACCAATTATATTTTTATATATACTTTTTGTAATCATCTTCGATTTTGTTATCTAGCAACTGGATGTTGATGTAAGACATAACCTTCAAGCCTATCCCCACGTCCAACGCAAATGTTCCCAAGCCGTAAACCAAATTATTCAACCAACCGCCATATGCATCATAAAGGATGACCTTTGCTGCCCAGTAACCATGAATTCCCCAGATGACAAACATGATAATGGTAAGTGTAGTTAATATAGACGCATTAGCAGCTCTGGACAACGAGATCCTCTCATGTTGAGCGTTGAATGTTGGTTTAGAAACAACCATTCTTAACAATGTAAGTTTAAATGTTTCGCGAAATTAAATCAATGGCGTTAATAAGAAGACGCTGGTAACTGCATATCAATTGTTCCAATTGATGTTGAAACGTATGTAGACCTGTCCTATTTGAATGAAAGTCACACATCCCCAATTGAAACGAACGAAGTATGGCCATTAGTCGCTCATATTCAATGAATCAATCAGTTTCAACCCTAGAAAAAAGGTACAAGTGAGTACCAGTTACTGGAATCTCTTGAAATATTGTTAGGTTCTTCAACTAATACATATACTACACTACGTTGTCTCTGCTTCAAATTCGGTAGAACCAATTACTCGAATGCGACTATTTTATGCTCTCGCACAAATAAAATGTGACTTTGTAACTCAATTCATTCATAATCAACTCGATGATAATATGGCCTCGATATATGGATATGATCCTAGCTTTCAAGTAGAGCCACATCACTACTCCGACGGGGTGCCCGTCTTTATGCCAACAATGGAACAGTTTGAGGATTTCTACAAGTTCAACAAGGCCGTGAACAAGTATGGCATGGAGTCCGGTATAATCAAGATTATACCACCTGCCGAATGGTTGAAATTGAGCAAAGAGTGTTATGACGACAAGAAACTACTGGGGGTAGTCATCAAAAATCCCATTGTGCAACACATCAATGGACAGCAACCAGGGGTTTATTCGCAACAAAATGTCGAGAAACAACGAACTTACAACATCTACCAATGGAAAGAGATAAGTGAAAAGTCAAACTACCAGCCTCCGGCGCCAAGGGGCAAAAAAAGAGCCGATTCAATATTGATTGATGCCGATACTGATAAAAATGATAAGTCGCAAAATTATAACATAGATGTATCGAGTTTCACGAAGGAAAGGTGTGAGGAGTTGGAGAAGAACTATTGGAGAACACTAACGTATGCTGAACCCATGTATGGTGCTGATATGTCGGGGTCATTGTTTCCAGACTCAGTCAAATCTTGGAACGTGGCCCATCTACCGAATGTGTTAGACCTTCTTGAGGAGAAACTACCAGGAGTCAACGAAGCATACCTTTATGCGGGTTTGTGGAAGGCTACTTTTGCCTGGCACTTGGAAGACCAGGATTTATATTCTATCAACTACTTGCATTTCGGAGCTCCCAAACAGTGGTACTCTATTCCGCAACAAGAAAGACACAAGTTTTTCAATCTTATGAAAGATACCTTTGATGATGAGTACAAGCACTGCCTGGAATTTTTGCGCCACAAGACGTTTCTCGTTAGTCCCCAATTTTTGGAGAAGAACCAAATCAAATACAACAAAATCATCCACAAGCAAAACGAGTTCATAATAACATACCCTTACGGATACCATGCCGGGTTTAACTATGGCTATAACTTGGCAGAATCGGTCAATTTTGCCACTGACGACTGGTTCCCTATGGGTCGAGAGTCTAAACATTGTGAATGCATCTCTGATGCAGTGGCAATCAATATCCAACAATTGTATTGTGCGTTCAGTGGAGAAACGTATGTTTACAAATCCAGCAGCGAAGACGGCGATGAGCAAGAAGATGATGAGTTAACTGTGGACGAAGACGAGATATCAATCACGAAGGAAATAAAAACGAAAAGGTCTCCAGTCAAACGAAAAGTGCACAGACACAAGCCATCACCCACTCAATTCGATTGCTGTTTGTGTCCAAATTCCTTCAGAGGTTTGCCGTTGCAAGACAATCCCTTGTTCCAACTTTTAGATACTGACATAAACCGCCAAGTACATCAAGCGTGTGCCAGTATGTTTCCCCAACAGTTATCGATCAACAGTGGTCAGGCAATTGGGCTCAATAACATTTCAAAGCAACAGCAAAAGTTGAAGTGCATGGTTTGCAAGCTAAAAGAATCAAATGGAGCATGCTTCCAATGCTCACATCCCAAGTGCACACGAGCTTATCATGCCACTTGTGGCCTTACAGATAACGTCTTGTACGATTTTGCCAGTGGACTAGCTCAGTGTAAGTTTCATCGACCAAAAGAATTACCGAAAGCTGAGAAATCAGCGATCTTAGCGAAAGTGATACCGAATAGTTGGGTGCAATTCACCATGAATAAAAACAATTACTTTGGAATGGTAATCTTCAATTATACTGATGAGAATTCATTCATGGTGTTGATATATCCAAAATATATTGATTATATGGAGATTCCGTACGACCAAATCATTTCTAGTTATGATCCAGTGGACATATACCAACGTCTTTCAAACCCTAACAAGAGAAAACCAGCTGAAACAGAGTCGAGCCATGGTACTAGCTTCATCCACTACCAGGTGCAAGCAACACCACAAGATTCATACACCTTAGAACCACAGCAAACTCGTAATAGCACATCTCCGTGTTCAAAGAAATCTAAACCAACTAGCATAATGGAAACACCACATTTAGATCAACGTCTACCCACGATTATTGATCTTACTGACTAAACGAATAACGATTTATGGCAATATATAAGTACATAGTGTAGTATAATAATTCAATTTCTCGCGCCATGTTTTTGTAGAGAAAACAAACTTGAAGCAGCATCTGATGTATGCGTGGATAGAGATGGGTTATGGCAAATAGAGGATACACACGCAAGAGGAATGCAGAACCCATAGAAATAATATCTTCTGAAGATGAAATAGAGGAACTCGAGGACACTGAGGATGATATTAAACAGGCTACCAAACGCCCACGAATTGCACAACACTTTGGGAACGTTGTCAAATCAAGCAAAGTCGAAGTCAAATCCAAGTATATCAAAGATAGTACTACCAATGATACAGACAGAATTCAATGGCTAACTTTGTATGAGCCTAAAGATATAAACGAGGTATCGATAAATCCAACGAAATTGAAACAAGTGAGAGCAGAATTGATCAATATGGTTAATGGTTCTTCACCAACCAAGCTATTGATACTAACCGGCCCATCTGGATCATCGAAATCGACAACAGTCAAGTTACTTGCGAAGGAACTACTATGCGACAGAAACTCAGATTACATCACGGAATATTTTGACAGCATTAGTGTCAATTCGACCAACCAAACATGTCAGTTTGAAGAATTCCTCAATGACTGTAGATACAAAGTTGGTCGAAATTTGTCAGTAATACTAGTTGAGGAACTACCAAATATATTCCACGAGGAAACATTGAAGAACTTCAGACAAGCGCTAAGTCAGTGGGTATACAGTGATTTTAACCTACCGCCACTAGTAATATGCTTGACAGAAATTGAGTATAGCGGGGATATGAGTCGATACTCGTTCAACATCGAGAATAATTTGAATGTTGATACTTTGTTGGGAAAATCGCTAGCTACAGCGCCGCAAGTCAAGATAATAAAGTTCAACTCGATTGCAAATCGGTATTTGAGTAAAACAGTGAATAATATTGTGCAGCAAGAGCGCAAGCTATTCGATTTGGTTCCTAAGACTCAACTAAACACCATTCTTGAAAGGTTGATCAAGATTGGTGATGTTCGATCTACAATTGCCAATTTGCAAATGTGGGTAACCAGTTACGTGACTATTACTACGAAAATGGATCAATCGGACAAGGATAAGTTGATTGATGTTACCAACTTACTCGACTCGAGCTACAATCGAGAAAACCAGATTAACCTATTTCATGCTATTGGTAAAGTACTCCATGCCAGTACCAATTTTCTGGATAGTAGCTCGCAAGATTATTTGTCAGTCGAACAAGTTTTGAATGACTTTCATGAAGGAAACTTTCCCATCTTGAATTTGTCGCTTTTGGAAAACTATACTCAGTATCAAGATGGAAACTACTCGTTGGATATAGCTAGCAGTATAGCTAATGACTTGAGTATCAATGATATGATGACAGGAGACGCGAACAAGGAAATTGGATTGAGGTCGACGAGAAGTCATTTGAGACAAGTTGAAAAGAACAAAGGTAAGACTTATAGCCACCGAACCAAATTCCCGAGACAGTTCAAAATGATTAGGCAGTATCGTAAGACTCGAAACCAAATCCTCCAGTATCAGCGTTACATCAACCAATATAAAAACACGTTCGAAGATTTGAATATGATTGATGGGTACTACTTGCCGCTCATATATAACAAACGGTTTCAAACCAGGTATCGTTACAACCGATTGGGCGGACAGTTCAGAGAAATATATGCTGACGAGGAGCTACCTATCGATGACGACTACCCCGAACAGTTTGAACTAGACCAATTTCAAATTGATATCGAGAATCAAGTTCGCCATGAGGATGACCAGGACGACGATGGAGAGTTGAGCGATCCCATAGATGAATTTGACGATTCAACTAACGCCAGCGATGATGGAGACTTCCTGGACGATCCAGAGTTGGACCAGCTAATATCCCAAGGTGGGATATGAAAGTGAGAATGTGAACATGAAGTGTTCGCTACGTTGTTTGCTAGCGAGTCATGCAATGATTGATTGCACTTGAAAGAGTCCATAAATGGCCATCATACTCGTCTCTGATAATAATGCTACATAAAATCAATTGTTCCGATCGTACCATTTTCCGCTATGTATTGGATATAGAAAGAATATAAACTTGGTATCGATGGATACGATGCCGGAATTTCCAGCGACTTGCGCTCTCCGCTCTGGCGATGCGTCGTTTTATCAATATTGCGAGTGCGTGATCGTTAATAGCTAGTGTACAAGATGGGAGCCATGGGGTTTCCTTTTGATTTTAATGTCTGTAATTTTTTTTTTCTCTGTCTTTTGGTTATGCTTATACGGTATTTTTGATGGCGTTTTCGAAAAAGTCCAGATCTTCCTCGATACTTTCTTTTATAATGTCCAATCCACCTTGGAACTCTCCGTTGATGTATAATTGCGGAAACGTGGGCCAGTCGCTAAATTTCTTTAGTCCTTGTCTGACGTTATCGTCTTTTAAAATATCGAAAAACCCGAATCGCACCTGGTGTTCTCTTAATATTGCCACCAACTGTCTTGAGAAGCCACATTGTGGCGCTGACGGCGACCCCTTCATGAAGAGCATTATGGGAGCTGCAGAAGTCAATTTGGTCAATCTTTCATTGATTGAGTCTTCGGACTCGACTGCGTTGGTTTTGTGGGGTGGTGCAGCTGTGGGTTCCGCGGTTGCTGGTTTATCAATTGTAGTGTTGGTGGTGGGGGTGGTGGGGGTGCTATTGCTGAATTGGTTCAAAGCTTGGATGAATTCTTGCGGGTCGGCTCCCGATAATTCTTTCAATATAGTAGCGTTTCTGATCAAGATGAAGTATGGCACTGCGCTTACTTCAAAGAGTTCTGATATTTCTGGCAATTCGTCTGCGTTTATTGACAAGAACACTAATGATTTATCGTGGGCCTTGGAGTCGGCCAAGGTTTTGAACACCGCGTTCATGGTTTTGCAAGGACCGGCCCATGGTGTGTGGAAGTAAAGGGCGAGTAAGTTCAGTGGGTCAGACTCTGTGTACTCTGTGAACTGGGAGTGGCTGGACACTTCGATGACTGCCATGGTGAATAAAGTGGGTTCGCTTCAAGTTCTAACGCCAGAACCGGAAAAGATTTTATCATTAGCTCTTGTCACGTGTGAGAAGTGTCCAAAACAAAATTACAATTTGACAAAAGTTTGACAAATCCTGACAAAGCAATGACTAATGAAAATCGATGAGTAAGATTCACATTTGGACAAACATACAACCACTATCATATGAATCAAACTAGTATCAAACTGTGTTTTAAAATATAACCTCAACTCTTGAACATTGCATAATCTACACTAAACCAGATATACAAGTATCACTCGCACTCTATCACATATACACAACCCTAACATTACACCCATAGTGGAGCTAGTCTGGTATCTTCAAGTCTAATTAACTACATGACTTAAATATCTATCTGATTTTCCACAACAAAATCCTACATCACTAAACGCAGACTCAAATACATCCGTGTACCCATAGCGCCATCTAACCCCAAAAGAAACAGTTCACCTAGCCATGCTACCACCCATTTCTATCTCTACCATCCGGTACCGGGGTGGTAGTGTATACAACCCCTCCAGGTTTTTTTTCGTTTCCAACGGTTTTTAAATTGAGACACAAGTCCGAATGGTCTTGGGCCAAGTGCGGGGGTGTTTTTTTTTTTCGGGGCATGGGTTTATTTGTAATTGTGGTGGTGGTGGTGGTGGTGGTGGTGGTGAGGGAATGATGGATTGAGGGTTGGGGGTATTTTTTCAATGAGGGATAGAAGGGGGGGGGATACATGTAGTAGTAACACTGTAGTTAGTACACTTATACTCTTTGTACCAGTGTTTGGTTAACGATAACTTCCTGGCACCATTTTATACTTCCTGTATATACCCAATTGTTGGATTTGATATTTAAATCATCAACTAACGATTAACTAGGTTTACTTACCACTACACACCCACCCTCACTGCAGGTCCACCACACACCCACACTCACCAACCACACCTTACCGCTGTTGCCGCTGCCACCGCTCATCGCTACTTTTTTTTTTGATAGATTGCCTTGCACTCGATCCGTACACCCACTGTTATTTGGTTTATACGACTCAAACGAATAACCATAATTAATACGTTATACCCTGGCACATCATCATCTCAGGGTACCTGCAACTCTAGGTTTGGTTCATTCTTTATGATACTTCATGCTTTCAAATTATTCACTACATAATCATTCACTAAATCACACCATGAATGAGTCGAATAAAAATTCAACTGCAACATCTGCAACAACAACAACAGCAGCACCCGCCACCACAACAACAACCACGACAACCAAAAAGAACATCCCCATAGAACTCACAGCATACGGTACCACCCCTTCGGGCAAACCACGTCTCTTTGTCTGCCAAGCATGCACTCGAGCCTTCGCCAGACTAGAACACTTGCGCCGCCACGAACGCTCACACACCAAGGAGAAACCATTCAGCTGCGGAGTGTGCCAGCGCAAGTTCAGCCGACGAGACTTGCTCTTGCGACACGCCCAGAAACTCCACGCGGGATGCTCCGACGCCATCACCAGATTGCGCCGCAAACTGCTAAAGCGAGCTGGCGCCGACGACGACGACTCGGAGTCAGTGGGACACCACTTGGATGACGACGTCATCATGACCGACTCGCCCCACACCCAGTCGGCGTCGCCGCAAAACCACCACCACCACCAGCAAAACGTCGAGTTCAACTTGGACTTGTTCTCGAAAAATAACGACGCCAAAGTCTACAAACCCAAGAAATCAACCAGCACGTCCAACTCGTCGTCAAACTCAATCACCCGCAAAAATTCCATGCTCCAACGTCAATTGTTCAACAAACACAAACCGTCGGTATCGTCAACAACTCCAACAAGAACGAAACGAGGTACTTCGTTCTCAGCCCAGTCGGGCGCCAATTACGCCATGGTCCCGGACTACACCGATAACTACCCAAACCCGGAAAACGTCGAGTTCCTGACACCCCAGCTAAACGCAACTTCAATGAATGACGAAATCAGCTGGTTGAATAACTTGTCGACAATCCCAGGCATGTTGAGCGATAAAACATACACCTCGGCCGATCGTGATAATACCAATAGCAATAGCAACAACAACAACAACAACAATAGCACCCACAATGCCACCAAGAACACCAGCAACACCTCCGCCACCAATCAACACAAACGATCGAGTTTGACCGATTTGCGACAAAACTCATTGTCAAGTTACACCGAGGGGTCATTGTCTCACAAACCATCATTGATCAACGATATATCCCACCACGGCTCCTTCAGCTTGTCCCACGACCAATCGTTGAACCCGTCGTTCAATAACCTCTCGTACATGTTACCCACCACCACCATGGGCAACCATGATTTTCAAAAGGGCATCAAGGAAAATAATAGAAAGGATAAAGTCGATTTCGGGTACTCGTTCTACGATATTCCCGAAACCATGCTATCAGCCAAATCGTTCGACTCAGTCACCAAGGATATGGAACATAATAGCCACATTAACAATACCAACGGCAACAACAACAACCTCGACGGTAATAACAACCATCAGTTCAATAGCCAGACTCTACAGGAAGTACATCAGCAGTTCAAAGCTTTGGCGCCCATAAAGCAAGAAGACGACCAGAATGGATTTTCCGATAACCATCCCACATCGCAAACATCGAACCAAAACTACGACTTGAACTTTTTGAATGATATTGATAAGTTGACCCACGAGTTTGATGTGAATTCGAAATTCATGCCCAATGGGTATTCGTTTTATGGTGATAACCCGTCAGTGGCGTCAAGTGGAATCGAAGTGAATAGCCCTCATATTTTCTCACCCCAAGTTCCAGTGAATGCTAGTGGGAACATGGTAAACCAACAACAATCGCAACAACAACACGATTCTGCGGTCATGGGGTTGAATTTGGACCAAAACCAGCTTATACATTTGGAAAATTGCATAACCCATAATGATTTAGATTTCAGTAATGTGCCGCACCCAACTAATCAAAACTTCAACTTTGGGCTTGGTAACAATAATCATGATCACGAATCCATGCTCAAATCAAAAAGTCACAATGCTGGCAATTATTTCCGGAATAAGCTATTCACAAATAACATGAGGCATATGATCAATAAGTCGTTGGGGAAGTACCCAATTTCTGGAATAATGACTCCATCAATACCATCAAATGAGAAATTGGAACTATACTTGACTACATTCATTCAGGTCTTTTTGACCCATTTCCCATTTATCCACATTAGTAAACTTAATGAATACGATATCATGAATATGACATCGAATGAAGATCCCAATAATGAAAGTGCTAGAGTGTGTCTTCCGCTTTTGATTGCAACCATGGGGGCATTGTTGGCGAACAATAAGAACGATTCGGAACATCTTTATGAAGCTTCCAGAAGAACAATTCATATTTACCTTGAAAGTCGCAAAAACTCAATGACAAATGATGACAAGAAGGAAAAGTCTACGGTCAATCCTTTGTGGTTGATTCAGTCGTTGACGTTGAGTGTTATCTACGGATTGTTTTCTGATAACGAGAATAATGTTTATATAGTGATTCGACAATTGAATGCGTTGAATTCGTTGGTCAAAACCTCAATCAAGAGTGATCGAAGGATACTATTTTCAATTAATGGGGAAGATGAAGAGATATTCAACAAATTGAACCCTGCTGGTATCACGGGTAACTCAGATCCTTTGGGTGGATCAAGTTTGTTCAGTAACAATTTTAATGATGAATTGAAGTTCAAAAACAATATTAACATTCAATCGCAGACTCGTATTGTCTTCATGATCTATCGGTTGACAAATTTCTTATTGATGATGTACAATGTGCCCTTGACATTAAGTATCAACGATTTGCAAAATATTGCGTTGCCAAATGAGGACGATGAATTGTTGTGGAGTTTCAAAAATTCCCAAGACTTCCAAGAATATTGCCAATTTACTAACAACAATATCAGCCAAGGCCAAGGTCAGATCAATTTAGATGACAAATTGAATGGAGATAAAATCATTTACAAAGATTTGTTATTTAACTTGATCAAATTGGATGATTCTAACCAAATGGTGGATCATCAATTCATCAACTCTCAGTTGATGCGTTTGAGTAAAGTTGGTTTCATCAGTTTGGTTCATGGAATATATGAAATTCAGCAATACGAGGATATGAAATACTTGGACGTGTTTTCACTATTGGATTATATCACGAAGTTTGTCCCACCAACATCCGTCAACTATGAGACACATAGGCATTACCACCATCACCAGCAATCACAATTGCAAACAAATCAACGCCATGAGATTCCTCACGATTACGAGAAGTTGGACTTTGCTATGTTGGCCAATTACATCAAGATCAATTCATTAATAAATTTCAAATTGGTGAAAGAACAATCATGGTTGAGAAATTTTGACGAGTTGAGCAAGAACTTTAATATGTTTTTGGTTGAGCACAATCCTAACAATCCTACTAATAAATTGGATGATTATTCGTACTTGAAGATTGTCGATTGTTGTATTATGATCATCAAGTTGATTTTGTTCAAGTCGGAGGACATCGTTGATGGTTCTTTGAACCGAGCTAATTTGATCAATGTTGGGTACACCAAGCTGGAACACAATGAAGAGAACACCTTGGAATCGTTTGAAAAGGATATCCACATATGTATATTTGATGAGTTGGACAATTCCCACAACTCGATACATTCACAAATGCTTTTCCATGTGTTTACCATATTGTCGTTATTCTCGATCTATGTGTTGAAAAAGAATAATCCCAATTACAGCAACTTGACGGATAATTCTGCCGATGGGTTGTTTGAATTGAATCGCCGATTCAGTATGGTGCTAAAATTATTGGAGAAGATTGAGAGTTTCTTGAAGGCAAAGTACAACACGGGAAGTTCGGTGAAGCTTGAGCAAGATTTTACCAACTTGTACCTTTTTGGCGCCAACAATGGTAACAACAGCAACAACAATTCTGCCACCAACGGAGCCACTACCAGTGAGTTGCTCGATGATATGAATGGAGTAGGCGATAATAATATGAACTATTCGCTAGAAAAGACGCTATACATTTTGAAAGTAGGAGAGTCTGTGTTGAATTATCTATATGATACCAACGTCAAGATCTCAATCTACAAGAAGTTGAGTGGGAGCATCTTGCACATTCGCAAGTTTTTGACTGATAACGAGAGTCGGATATTGTCGTGAACAAAATGCCACCACCACATTTCAAACGTATAATCAATGGTTGAGCCATTATTTATTTATTTATTATATTTATTATGTTATATAGTCATGAGTAATGAAACAAGAGTATGACATGTGAATTAGTGTACGTGAATCGTCCCACACTGGGTAATTTGGTTGCGAAAAATGCTGCAAAAAAAGTTACCATCCAAAGTAACTAGTGATGATGGTGGGAAATGGAATGAAATTGAATCAAAATGATTCAAGGACAACATGTATAGTAGAATAGACCATGATACTTGAGGAGCCACTTCAATCAAAGCGAAACGCAATGCTGATTCAGTCTCAAGTCAATAACAAACCACCACCCCTCACACTATCAATGCGAAATCAAGCTTTCGTGATCAGAGAGTACCAATTATCAGCCAATGCTACGCCAACAACGACTTTTTTGAGTGCTAAAGCTTAAATGTCTGCCCTTACAGGTTTCACGGTTTCAGTTCATACTAAAGAAACACATAACTATACACCACCATCACCAGTTCACCAAATCACTTCATCAGAATGCTGCTTCGACTCAGGTTGGTGCCAACAATCCATGTTCCTACTAAAATACTAAAACCACTATCCAGGCGTCGATCCCATCGTGTCTGTTCATGCTCCAGCTCACGAACACCACGTTACTGCCTGACTACCGCATGAAATGTAACAAACCACTTCGTCGGAGTGCTACTCTCAGTCAAAGCGGTGCTCACCACCTTGCTAATAGACTAGAGTCACAATGCAGATGTATCGGTCCCGAGTTTCACTGCTTATGGTCCAGTCTGTTACAAATAAACCCATTACTGCCACACCACCACCTCAACAACATCAAACTCGATCAGAGTTCATTTCTCAGCTCAACCCATTTGTTGTATACTGAATATGATTGTAAGTCCACATTTACATCAAGAATATGGTTGAGCAAACCCCAAAAAGGGCCATTACTTGTTCAATGCTACTTCCGACCCAAGAGGTGCTAACAATCCAAGCTAGAGATATTATCCCGGTATCAATCCCACGACCCACAACCCCACCACTCACAACCCCTAGCCCGCACTCCACCAATTCCAAAGTCATCGCTAATTCAAAGTTACAGTCCGGGTCTGTTTACGCAAACCCACATCACCACAACCCTTCACCAGCCATTAATCATGATTTAGAAGTACCCAAATATAAAATCACTAGTGATCAATGGTACGATCCAAAACGTTTTACACCTGCTAGCTACTCAGAAAATAGACCAGTCAAGCCTCATTTCAACCTAATCACCAAGAAACAACTACAACCGCATACACCACGATTGAAATCATACCCTACGATTGCGAAGCGATTGTAGTGTTTACCACTCGTTCGCACCATATCAATACAATACTCACCATGTTACAAAAACCTCGTACCCACATCGTTCCATCACTAGCCCCAGTCATACTGCATTTGCACACCAAGCGCCAAGCGACAGCTACAACTGCGTGTACTCCAATTGCATCGCAATTAATTGCTTTGCAATTGTCGTGGTAATTGGAGAGTTTGCCCAAACCGGAAATAAACCTCGATTGGGCAAGATCAAGACGCTCAGACCCAGCGTTCACTCCGAAGGGTTAAAAGCAATTGCTACGATAAAAATAGGCGTATTCAAAAAGTAAACTCCGATAGATGCATGGTTGAGAATTTTCACATGCACTCACGTGGCCCTCTGGGCCAAAAACCGTTGAAGTGATCAACCCGATTTGCTCGATTGGGGCACTGGACTCATCGCCCAAGTGGCGTCAGCCACTTGGGCAAGAGTAACGGAGAGAAGAATAGTTGGGATATGTTGGTGGTGGGTGATGTTATGCTGGTTGATATCATATCGACAATCAGCACTATTGTTTCTATTGTTCTTCTGTAGTCTGATTAGACACTTTTTGTGGGTAAAAGGTGGGTATGGTATGGTACCTGGGTTCTGGGTGCGATAGCCATTGTTTGGGTATGGAGTGGGGGAGGTGGGTTTGGTTGGTTTGTGGATATATATGGCGTATATGGTCGTGCACTTTTCCGAAAGACCCCATCCACATTTAGAAGTATTACTAATGGGAACTAGCTTTATTAGTTCCCACCATTGTCGTGGACCTGGTCATTCTCGAAAAAGTGTCAAGCTGAAGGTGCATATATCCCCACCACTTATAATACACCCTTTTGACCAAAACCCTGAAACAGTAAGGTGAACTATGGAGGGGTGATACTCCCCATCAAATAATAACTTATGTTAGATTGTTACACTTTTGGGTTACACCGTAACTACGACTGTTGTTCCCATTTTTTGATGGTAATAGGGACCTCATCTTCATTCCTTCTTTACCTTAATTCCCCAGAATGACAGATATTTTATATGCAGGTGATGAATTTGGGGAATTACGATGGGATGGAATACGAAATGACTGATGGGATACGAAAGGCGTGTGTGTGGATGTATCGATTGTATAGCTAATGAACTAATGAACCAACCACACAAAGTATGGTTGATGGTATTGAGTTTGTGGTTGGTGTTGAGTTGCTACTGGATGGGCTAATCGCCCTGTATACAGACCATTGTCAGATATTTTCCTACCGCTGCAGAGAGGAGATTTGGAACACGGACATCGCCATGCAGACGGTGCCCACACGCCGGGATATGTAACAATCGGTTTGGCAACCAGTCTGGGGTTATAAAACTAATGATTTACTCTTTCTTGGATTTGGTCAATCAAGACATGGATTTCGAACAGGCGTACACCATGTACAACAGCTTGCAACAGAAAAATGCCATCGTCTCCTTAGACCAGTTACAGTTGGCACACACCACCCACGACCCAGCATCGTTTGGCGAGTTTAGAGACTATGAGTTTAACCGTATGGAAATCATTAATGGGATAAATATCAATCATGACGTGGTGGACTCGATGAATATGGCATCAACAGACACGCATATACACCCAGCACACACTGTCAGTCATGGCCTCGGCCATGACAATAATAGCCATGGCCACAGCCAAAATCAAACCAACCACAATCAAAGCCAAAATCACCACAACCAAACGCAGCTCCAGCACCACCATTCTCAACCAACCCTTAACCCATCCTCACTCAACCCTCCTGAAGAGGAAAAATTTTCCGACTTTGATCAGTTTTTTAGCAATACCGAATCCGACGCCTTGGAACGTTTCTTGGACAACTTGACCAACCCTTCGGGCTCAACTAACCCCATGAACTTTTACAATACCGAAAAACCCACCAAACCAGTCCAGTTTGACACCATGTTTGACTTGCACACCATGAAGACATTTAAGTCAAACGACCACGAATCATTGAAGAAGGAACTCAATGAAGCATTTAGCTATCCTATCGAAAACTTTGCCAAACATGACTCGTCCCATACCAACAACCACAACCAGTCACAACACCAACAACAGGTTGAATCATACAGTTCAAGTTCGAGTTCGCCCAACTTTCAATTACCCACACCTAATGATTCACGCCAGATATCGAGCTCAAATATCATGTACAACTACAAGAATGACCAGTTGAATAGCCCCCCAGAAGACAAGAAACGATTAATGATGGATGACGACGACTTTTCCCCAAAACGCAGACGAAGATCGTCAAACAAACATTTGTTGACCTTGGAACAAAAACGATTGAACCACTCGCACTCGGAACAAAAACGACGCCAGTTGTGTAAGTTGGCCTACGAACGATGTCTCAAGTTGATTATCAATATCGAATTGTTTAATAAGTTGCCCAATAATCTCTTGAATAAGAAATCAAAACGCGCCAAGTTGAATAAAGAAGGGTTGCCTAACTTGTCCAAACACTCAGCCTTGATTAGAATCAGCTCCGAAATTATGTTGATTTACAATAAGAATCAAGAGTTGAAAAAATTGATTGAAGAACACAAGTATCGGGGGTAAACAAGAACAGCAATTTTGCTAGCCTGAATATTTACACTTGCCTCTGTTTGAGATTAACAAATTTGGCGTCACTAGTACAAACTGGCTAACTTGCCAGCTTGGCCTTTTTATGAATTTGCCATTTTCCCATCTCCCCTAGTGCATAAATCACCACCCACAATTGCTGGATTGCAGAATATCAAACATTCCACGACTATAGTTTACGCTAGTTTGTCATGCAATGGAACCAGACGACAATCACCCCACAAAACAAAAATAGCTACATGACGATATGGTTACATGTCCAGAGCAAAGATCCAATTCATTCCTATAGAATAATAATACCTTTGTATTATGATTAATGATTTCAATTCTAATATAAATATAATTACCTTTAAGTCAAGTCCATTTTACAATACACAATGTAATTTACCGATACAATGTAATTTAACCAACAATAAAAATTTTGAATTCCACCTGCGAGTATATGCTGGGGAAACTGCCTGCAAGTTGGTGTATTGTTTCCGGTCACTGCAAAACTTGCTGTGGCTACGGAGTCAGCTCCGTCGATATATAGCTGGAATAGGAAGGTAACGTTTTTGCATCTATACAGTCGAGTTGATTGTTTGGATCCTCTTACCCAAACCGGTAATAATCTCTGGCTTATCTCCTCCGGAGTTGTCGTATAAACTTGAGGGTACATGATGTACCAACCGTTGGGTAGATGCTTCAATTTTGGTAATATTGCAGAATGGGCTCAGGTCTGATGCCGTCAATCCTAAAGCTTAATGTTGGTCCATTGTCTCGAGCCATACATTTTTCGTGTCTTCGTCTAATTGTGGGCAAGCAAGATGCAACCGCAGGACAGCAAAGCCACGTCCACCGGAGATAGTGTTTGAAACAGAATTCTAGCCAGTCAGGGCAATGTTGAATCAATGTAGCAAGGTTGCAGGAATTTACGGGAAAGCCAGAAAAAAACCCAGGTCGATACGTGAGTGGAGAGTGTGTTGGCCGTTTACAATTTTGGCTTTAAGGTAATAGGCGATCCACTGTTGATAGTTACCAAGCAGATACGATATCGCTGGATTTCTAAAATTCCAAACTTTCGCGTGTCAAACGACCAGTAGCCACAAGTTCTTGTTATACCTGTCGTACGAGGTACAACGATGGAAATTATATTAGGTTTCTCCGCATTTGCAGTGGTTGCCTTTGAGCGGTCTTTAAAATGTCGTGCAAACGATGTCGTTGGAAAATGAGAATGTCGTTCACCTGTCTGAAAATTCGACAACTGTTGACACTTTCTGCGACACGACGCGGTACAACTTTTCAAGCTTGAAGATTGAGGCTGCTCAAGGTCAACGATGGTGGTGAAATCAGATAGTCCTGCTATCCCGGATAACTCACCGGCACATGAGTTGAAGATAGGTACATACGACCAAGTGCAAACACTTGCGAGACAACTACCCATAGTCCTCCCAAATCAAGCACCCGAGATCTACCAGACCGACTTGTTGCAAGAATTACGAACAAGTTACAAGTACATATACGTTGTGAACTGGTTGTATCATTCCCGAGGATATGTGAAATTACAAAACGAGTATTTTGATGTTGATATATTTGAGTTGGAATTGTTGAATCATTTTCCCAACAACTCGTACCTCTTGAACTCGGAAGATAACGATGACTTGGAAAACTTCAACAATAGCTTCATCAGCAAGTTGAAATTGCAGTTGATATCCACCTTACAAAACTCGAAATTGTCCAGCTTGAAGAACTTTGAAAAGATTTTTCGACTTTGGTTCGGCGTCGATACCCCCTTAGGCGGAGTAGAGGAAGAAGATGAGGAAGACCAAGAGGACAAAGTGGTTACTACCAAGCGCAAATTCTACGACGATGACATTAAGTTTGATAACCTTTTGATTGCAGACAAGTTTGAAATTTTGTATCTCTTGATTTCGTACATCACAAAATATTCAAGTTACAGGAATTGGATCGATAGAAATAATTTACTGGTTGATGAATTACGAACAAATTCGTTGTTTAGCGAAATTATCAACCCAACCAAGACCCAGGAAGATTACTTGTTGTTTTTTGACAATTGTCGCTTGTATAAACGAACAATCAACTATAATACATTAATTATTCCCAAGAAAAGAAAACTAGCTCCCGAGTATCCAAACGAGTTTTATAATCAATCACAATTTGACATAAAGCCAGTGATCAAATTTGAGTTGATTTACAAGAATATTTACGAATTGAATGACTTGTTGAAAGACTGGAGTAAGAAGAAGACAGCCAAATTTAGACTATTATACAAAAAGGTATCCAGAACTTCCAATGTAGATATGATATTCGAGGCTGAGGTGAAAAAGAGAAGGTTTATCAGTAACAAGAAGAAGGAAATTCAATTGGCCAGTTTATTAGCCACCAGGAAGAGATCTTCAAGATTGGAAGCTAAAGAGAAACAAAAGCTTGAAGAGGAGCGCGTACTCCAAAAACAAGAAGATGCCGAGTTGCATTTGGGCTCCAAAAAGAGATTGGAAAGAAGAAGAAGAATGAAATTTCAATCGAATGACGGAACACCCGATTATACTGGTGGATTATCGAGGGACGAGCGTTTGAAATTGAGGAAAGCTACCCCTGATATTGAAGAATTTGAGGATTATAGCCATTTGGGTAATGACGAAGGTGCGTGGAGCAAGTATCAAACCCCCATATTATCGAGCGAAGCACATCCCATGGAAGTAGTTGAAGAGATCAAAAGAGAAACTGTAGATTTAGACCCTGAGTCTCCTGATGTTCACTCAAGTAATGACACGACACATGAAGAGTTCAATGTGTCTGTGGCACATTCTATACCAGAAGTACCTGTGCTATTACAAGAAAATCCTTCAGATACACAATACGAGCAATTAAACCAAACTGCTTCACTGCATCCACAGTCCAACCACATCGCAGAACCACAAACGTATGCGCAAAATGGACCACCGCGCTGATTTCGACTATATCAGATCTTTACAATCTGCTTGGTATCAAACCGTTTGCGAGGGATGCTCAATGTAATGGGTTGCAACAATGTTCAGTTCAAAGCGACCAGTTAGGGACCTCCGATATCCACAGCAGCGTCTTGCGCTTCAGCCACAAATTGTATATAACTTTTGGCCATCACCAAAGCGTGCCTACGACAATACACAAGCAAATAGCTATCGTCATGGTTCCTCTTTGCATTCTTGGTGCTATAGGATAGTTTTAAGTATTCGATCAATTTTGCATTCTCTGATAGCGCTACATTCAACCTCGTTTGAAGGAAGTCACTCGATGTAAGAACACAAAATCTGCTTCGTAAAGTTCACCTGCTTCACCAACTGACACGGCTACTTTCGAAACTTTCGGCCTTTGAAGTGGTTAGAGATGAATTTGGCGTCGAACCAATGAGGCGTTTTGGCCACTTATTTGTGGGCCATTACATTATTGCCCAAATGTCAAATATGTTTTGATTGCAAATTGTGGTTCCATAACAAACTTGAAATTGGAAATTAAAATGAGTCAGTTGGCCAACTTTCAAACAAACTCTTAGCAGCCAAGTTTATAGAATAGACAACAATGCTAGCAGATACCCCTGAACCTCCATACTACTTTGTATCTTTTACGTCTCAACTAAAAGAGATAGATAGTAACTTTTATGGACAAGTAGGCGAAGAAATGGTGAAGTTGGCGAAAGTTCAGGAAGGGTTTCTTGGGGTCGAAAGTGCTCGAACTACAGCTGGTTTTGGAATAACTTTGAGCTATTGGAAAACAAGCGAGAACATCAAGACATGGAAAGCAAATGCTGAACATTTGGTGGCCCAAAAATTGGGTAAACAACAGTTTTATAAATATTACAAAACACGGGTTGGCAAAGTTGAACGCGATTATGCTAACGAGTGAGTATGTAAATTTGTCTAGTATACACATATGTAATGTAATAAAAATATAACTTATATTAAATTAATGATTATTGTAACCGAAATTGAAATGAATAACCATATTCAATTTTTGTATATGCAAAAAACTGGGGGCGATCTACAAATTTAATTCATTCAAAATCTGACTGGCCAAGCTTTTGTAATTCCAGGTATTACCCAAAAGCTTTTTGAATTGCACCCCATATAATCCCACTAATGGAACTTTGACAATATGAATTTCGAATTTCAATGGGGAGCGTTTAGCCTTGTGACTCGAGACACTCGAGCTGCGCTGGTGTCTCGCTCTTTGCTCGATTCTTGATGAGATCAACATATCACTTCCACCACCGATGTTGAGACCATTCAAGGAATCAACCGAATCATCTTCCATTTGTTGTTGCAAATGTCTGATCGTTTCCTCATCGTATTCATATTCGTCAAATAAATCTTTGCGAACCTTAGCAGCTGCTGGAGTATTTGGTGGTAACAAAGTACCCGAGCCATTCTTCTTCTTATAAGAGTTCAAGATTGAATTACCAATAGAGAATTTTCTTCTATGGGTGCTGCTATTAGAACCAGTAGATCTGTGACTCGATTTACTAACTGAGCTTGGCGATGAGATATGAGTCGAATCAAGCCTGAGCGATGGTTGTCTGCTTGGCGTTTTATGTTCCAAGGTTTCATTTGGACTCCTTACCACGGAATTGTGATCTTGCTCAATGGATAATGATGTCGACTTGAAAGCATCTCCATACAACCTTCTCTCTTCGCTTGTAATGTCATTATCCTTCTCGTCATCATAATAATCTTCATCAACAACGTCAGTATGCAAGATTTCATTTTGTTCCTTCAATGAAGGCGCATGAGCACAAACAAAACCACCTTTCACTTCCTGAAATTTGACCCCCAACTTACTGAGCACTGTGATAATATTGTAACGAATGACTGGTAATGGCTTGGTTGAAGTGGTTTGTACACTGAAAAATCCTTTCAAAAACAACGTTTTACAATGCTCAATGGAGGGCATTGTGTTGGGTTTAGCATGATTAAATTGGTCAATTATCTGTTCTTCAGTCAATTGTGGGACTTCTTGATATTCGACATCATCAAGAGTAACATCATCGAAGAAACCATCAGCATTATTTGGATCACCAATCAACTCATCGCTGTTTTGAGACAACATGTTGTTTGGTAATGGAGGATGATCTGTATTATTCCTGTAATCATTTGATTGTTTTCTACTATGTCCACCAACGGATTTGGCCCTAGCAGTAGGATGCAATTTTCTCCCGGTGCTTACTATTGGCCTGGTGTTCGAAGTGTGATTGTTGTGGTGATTGATATTCGGTAATGGAGGTAAATACTCAACAGGAACGTAGCCATGAAACTTGTTTTTATCATTCGATGTGGATGATGATCTATTGTGAACCTTTTTGGCCGCAGGTTTCTTCGGTTCTGGATTTTCTGGAGAGTGTAATCTTTCCTTTGCAGTAACTTTCATACTCACTCCACGACGAACCATTGGGTCAATGTTACCTGGGCTGAGTGTCAAATCAAGATCTTGATCTTGGTCACCAAATGAAATGCGAGGAATTCCTGATTCTGTAGGGGAAGGTGTATTCGAATTAGTATGCGCAGGTGATAAGGAATTATGACGTTGCGGTGGTTGCAGTAATTGTGGGTGTTTCGACTTCTTGGTTGAAATCTTGCGGAAAATGGCATTGATCCCACCTTTAGTTGATCCGGGATCTAATGTTTGCAATTCTGGACTGTTCTTTCCGTTGTTATGATGCTGTTCAGGTAGTGGTGCTATCAACTCTGGCACATTATTCAGTACATTTGTTAAATTCTTTTCAAAGTTACTTGGAATCGTCGATGTATGAACTCGTTCTGGAAATGAGATCGGTCCAAGATTAGTGGGCTTAGATATTTGCTGCACTGGGGTATGAATCTGTTGCGGCTTTTCATTCGAGCTTTGAGCACCTTGTTGCATAAGAGGGGTCGATATTGGTGTTTTCATTGGGGATTGTAAATTCTGTTGTTGAACATGCGATTGCTGAGAGTCCTGTTGTTGTTGTTGTTGTTGTTGTTGTCCGTAAGATAACAGCTGTTGATATTCAGTATCCTTTGATGTGTTCATTTGCGATTCATTCGAGGCATCCTGTTGTATATCTATAGATGCCTTCTTCAAAGGCTCATTGATTGTGGGTGGTTGTGGCTGTGCTGGTTGCGAATGTGCCGATGAAGGTGCCTGTGAAGCTGGAACAAGCTGTGGTACTTGTTGACGCGCAATTTGAGAAACTTGCTGCTGCTGTTGTTGGAGTTGCTGCTGTTGATGCTGTTGCTGCTGTTGTTGTTTCTGTAACAATTGCGATTTGATAGCTTCTTCCTTAGCCCGCTTACGTTTCTTCATTTCGTCAACCAAGTAGTAAATTGACAATAATGGGTGAAACCCTCCAGTTGGATCGGGTAATATATGAGCATTTGATGCAGACGAGTATTCTCGACCTTGTTCTGTCAACTTCATCCAGTTCTCACAACTCATTTGATATTCCAAACTGGCCAAAACGTTAGTTATCTCATCGGTAACCGATTGAACACTGCCAAGGTCAAAAGATGCGATAGTTTTGATGATTTCAGGATCCAAAGGTAACGTCAATGGTGTTCTCTTGGGTACATAACTCATCACTCGAAAATCAAATCCCTTATTCATCCAAGGATGATTCAACACTTCGTAGAGAGTTGCTCGTTTCACAGGATCAACCACCAACATTCTTGACAATAACGATATGCATTCACGCGACAAGAAATTCGGATACTCAACATTGCCTCGTTTGATCTTCTCATGCAACACCGAGACCGATTGATCGTCAAACGGAACTTTGCCACACACCAACACATAGAGGACAACCCCAAACGACCATACATCCACTTCGGGTCCAATGTAGGGTTTAGCCGATAGTAACTCTGGCGCTGCAAAGTAGAGCGAGCCACAGTAAGTCTTTAGCAATGTTTTTGGAGAGTATAAGTTTGACAACCCAAAATCGATAATTTTGATATCACCCTTCTCGTTGATCATTATATTCTCAATTTTCAAGTCTCGATGGACGACGTTATTCTTGTGGCAATACTCCAACGCCGAACCAATACCTCGCGCAAACTTACGCGCGTGTTTTTCCTTGAGCGAGCCATGGGCGACGATATAGTCTAACATCTGGCCTCCATCGACGTACTCAAACAACATGTAGTAGTGGTTGGTCATGGGCACCATTTCGTACAAGCGGCAAATGAATGGGTGGAATAATAAGCGACCCAATGCCCCTTCTCTTATCGTTCGTTTATCTCTAGCTACTTCCTTCTCGAATTCCTTCTGTCTTTGCATGGCCTCTTGAGCATTCGTGGGCGCTGGGTCCTGAGCGTGGGCGCGTTGGTATAATTTAGCGGCTCGTGGAATGATTTTCACAGCACAAATCTCTTTGGTTGAGTTATGCTGGGCCAATTTGACTTTACCCATTGACCCTGCACCAATGGTTTTGACAAAGTCCCAATCGCCAATAGACTTTCGATGGAATTGTTGTTGGTTTTTCGGTTTATCTGACGACGAGGGCGATGCAGTTTTGGTGTTGTTCTTGCTGGTGGCTTGTGACTTTTCGTTTGGGGATGCGATTGAGGCCGGAGGTAATAATTCGGGTTTATTTCGCGATGAAGATCGTTTATGCGATACCAGGGCCCCGGGCACTGGTTGTGGTTGATGTGGTTGTTGTGATTGTTGAGACAGCGCTTGTGTCTGTGTGGGAGTCTGTTGCACCTGCTGCACGTTCTGTTGCACGCTTGAGTTGCGTGAGTGGTGATCGGTGGTGGTGTAATGGGGCGATTCTTCAATGACATTTTCAATCGACTTTGTCGAGTTGGTTTGGCTGCGCAACGTGCCTGAGATGCTTCTGAGCATGCGAGGAGTGGCTGGCTGGCCAGGATTGGGCTGCAATGTGTTGTTCCCCCTTTCTCGGTCCCGATCTTTGTCGGTCATAGCCTGCGACTGTTGTGGTTGCTGATACGTATCACTCGATTGGTGGGCGGGTATCGACCTTTTTGGATTATACTGGTAATCGTAGGAGGCATCCATTGTGAGCGGTGACAATGTAGGAGCCAGGAGGTAGCGTCGTCTTTTCTTGTAACTTGTGTATGCTGACACCCAAACTAGGAATTGATAAACTTGTGCCAAATGGTAATCGCTTGCCAGAATTTTAACCCTCACCTTTTGCGTGAGTGTCAAGCCCAAAAAAACTTTATTTGCCAGAGCCCCAACGCTGGGAGGTGGGCAGATGGAGTGGAGTGGGTGGGTGGGGGACAGTGGGAAGAGAGATAGGGAGTGGTAGAGGGTAAGTGTTATACGCTACAACCATTCTTACTTTTTTGTCGTTTGTTTGTGTTTGATTGATCAATTTTCTTTACTTCTAGTGTAGACGATCGCATCCCCAAGAAACTAGCAATTGCTGCGAAAAGTAAACAGACGCTGAACAACTTATAGTTACAGGGTTTTAGATAAGCGTTGGGTGATGGTGGTGGAGTATACAGCAATGAGTAGATGTTTGTATATATTATTTAGAGATTATGATTGGTTATTTCGACTTGGTGTTGTGAAGACAGTGAAGAATTATACTTACGAGGTTTATAGATACGATAAGTTGGTCGATAGAGTAACAGCATTGGTTATTGATAGGGTATTGATGATAGGGTATTCATTATTGGGTATTGATCACAAACAGACTGTTTGAGATGTTAGTACAATCGATCGAAAACGATCGATATACTGATTTTTAGTTAGTCCAGTTATTGTACTCAGTGTGGGAGACATTAACCCATGATGAAAGTACAATTAAACGTTACTTATCAGTACTGTACATGTTACACAAGCACCAGGTATACCTGGTGCTTGTGTAACGCGTCAAAGCCCATAGCTTGTGTGTCTTATTATATTATCATGTTTATTGGTTTATATAGGGTAGGGTTTATACATGGCACACCTTAATGGTCTTTGTGGTGTTTCAAGTGGGTTTGGTACTCCCAGGTGTAACCCATGATGATGATGGCTATGGCCAAGTGGATCAAAGGTTTGCCCGAGGCATTGTCCCCGTCAAAGTAGGCAGCCTTATACTTGCTCAAAGGGTTGGTGGCCTTCTTGGCTGCTGGTGCTGGCCCTTGAGGCAACTTCTTGTAGAATGAAACCACATCGGCCATTCTTTTGGCATTGGGGTTAGAACCAATGTTCTGGAAAGTTAGTACGAAATTGAAAATACCTGTATCTACAAAGTAGATACATAATGCAATTGCTCAATCTGTGATATTCTGGATAATACAGTAGGTTCTACTCTCTCTCCTCTCTCTCTACTCTCTCTCTCTCTCTCTCTTCTCTGATCCTCTCTCTCATCCTCTTATCCTCTCTCTCTCATCCTCTTATCCTCACTTTTTCTCTTTCTTTCTTCCTTTCATTCTTCCTTTGTGTACATACCTTGGCACTGGCGATCTTAGGAGGAATCAACGATGACAACTTTCTTCTTACAACAAACGACATGGATGGTTGATGGTTTCTTTGGTTTCGAGGTTGGTGAACAATTTTTAGTGCCAGTTTTTCGGTGAGTGAGAAACTGATTTTGATTCGTTGTGAGTGGGTCACGTGAAGGGGGAGATGCTAAGAAGAAGAAGAAGGAGAAGAAGAAAGGAGAAGGGAGACAGGGGAGACAAGAGAGACAGGGGAGACAGGGAGTATGTGATGGTGGTTGATCTTAGGTTGTGTATATTTTTTTGTGTTTTACTTTCATTCCATTTGGTTACTTTATATTATACAACTATTTATCTAGATCTCACTGATGAACAACACTAAAAAATGTTAGTATGTGCAATTGGAATTGGAAAGAGTGTGTTGAATGAATGTTGAATAAATGTAGACTCAACGTCACCTTGGTTGTGTGTCAACGGGTCGTGCAGCTTTGCACGATCATAGTAGTCTGTCTTGGCTTGATGTGATATAAACTGATAAGCATTGTGTACAATCAAGACGGTTCTTGTGCTAATGTCCACATTTGCATAGGTTGTGTTCAATCGTTAATTGACTAGTTCAACTGGACGATTTAAGACTTTGGCTGCAAATCCACTAGAGAAGCCACGGCTTGACAACCCGATGCAAGACAATCTCTAACCATGGCAGGAATTGTGGCCCAATCAACAACTCCCTCACACTTTGATTGGACCATCCTCGCTAGTCAACTTTTGTTCGTGTGTGGTTCGATGGTCAAATTATGTTCTTGTTCTCCCCTGTCTGATCTTTTTTATCCAGTTTATCTGCCTCTTCTTCTTGTCATTCACTTTGATTCAAATTCTTGTCATCGTTATCGCTATTCTGTAACATTCCCGTCCCCAATCGTTTCCTCGAATTACATCACTGGTTTGATCGCATTCCTCACACTCTCCAGTTCTTCTCCGTATACATACCATTGTTTCCTCTGATGAACACATCCTTGTATGTTCTCTTCACGCTCTGGTCCACCAATTCTCGCGCCTCATCCAACACCACATTCATGTACCCATCAATCGACTGCAAGTTCCCCGAATACTGGACCCCGTTGTGCAACTTGACAATCACGGATGATCCTATAATCTCGCTAAGGAACGCAGACGGATCGGTCTTGATAACTTCGCTCATTATCGTTTTTACCCTGTTGGTCCTTTGGGTTTTGGCTTGTTTGATGGCAGGATGAAAAAATGTACTGCACAATTGATTCACAACCATATTTATGTATATATATATATACGGTTGATTATATATTGGGTGGTTACTATACTGTGTGGTCTATTCTATTCTATTTTATTCTCTTGTCGTAATGTATCAACGAGTCTAATAACGTGAACAACTTCACTAACTCTTTGATCCCAAAAGTGTCTTCGTCTGTTGGTTTGAGCTCGTTATTCTCCAACAACAAGTCCCGCTTCATGATCCCCACCACCAAGGTGTTGAATGTCTGAAATAGATCCCTTGCTTGGAATAAACTGGGTTTGTAGCTGGGTCCCATCGATAAAAGTATTGTCGATATCAACTGGAAAATAGGGATGAGAAACTCGAGGTACGAAATGTGTTTCTCACCCGACGGGTCGCTCGACATATCACCCAAGGTAATAGGCGTATCCAATATCAAACTGATTTTGATCTCTTGCAGTTTGTGAATGTCGTCGATCCTCAAGTCTAACCCCAAATCAGGATCTATCTTCAAAATCTTTGATTCTTTCAATATTGAGAAAAGCTCATTTTGCATCAAGGTCAAAGCTCCAACTTTAGACTGGGCCACTCGGATGAAAAAATAGAGAGTGGACTTGAACGCAGTCAACTCATACAACAAAGTGTCCATAGTGACCCCCGACTGACCCTTGGAACTTATCTGAAGCATTTCGTCGGTTCGCTTGATCGACATCACCAACAAGAGGAGCGAGTTGTTTTGAATCAACAAGTCTAAAACAAAATCAACCTTGGTCAACGATGTTAAATGAATCAAAGTCTCAAGCAACAAAATCGAGGTTATACGCGATGACCCTTCTGAATAAATGGCATCGTTGCCAATGACCCCAATGAATTTCTTGTCAATGGATTTGATGATATTGGTGGTTTGTTTCACTAACTTGTCGTTGTCGAAGGCCTTGGTCAAAAATTTGTTGGCCAACACATATAGGTCAGATCGCAAGTTAGGCGTCGAATTGGAATTGAGTATGCCATTTATACATGTTTTCAATAATGGAAACAACCGCTGCATACCAATGACAAATTCTCCATTTGTATCATGTAGAAATTCCTGATCATACATGTCAAATAACAACACACTCAAGGATATTAGCTCTTCGGTGAACGTGATGTCGGATTCTAAGTAATCATTAATTTTTGGTAATATTACTTGCAACACTTCAAGTATAAAATCTTCAGAATTCGTGGTGTTATTGGTGATGGAAACTTCAATCAATTGACACCATGAATGTAAGCATTCAAGTTGGGTTTTACGCAAACGAGCCGTCACCGAACATTTGACCACGAAATCCCGAAAACTGTTAGCCTCAATAATAACGTTCTCCGAAAACGAGGCTTTAGCATCTGCCGTGATCAAGTTTGAAGTCTGGCAGACCACCTTGTAAATTTCATTCAACACCGGTAAATCAGTTTCATCGGCTTTATTAACTTGATCCATAATCAATGGCATATTGTATCGTTGTTCGAATAATTCCATTTTCCTAGGTTCGAAGTTTTTAAAAGTGTAGTTAAGGATATCCAAGAATCCCAAAATACGAGGAGAGCCATCCAAAAACACCTTATTGTCCAGTAATAGCGAGTTGTAGTACTCCTTCTTGGTTTTCGATTCAACATGATGAAATTCTAACGACAAGTATTGTAATACCAGATTCCTATACTTGATGAACGATACAAGCGTGTCGAAACTCGACTCGTCCTGAATGAATGCATTATTCACTCCATCATTCAAGTCTCCATCAAATTTGTGTGTATACCAAATCGTTTCCGAGTCTATTTTCGGTTGCAATGCTATTAGCTTTTCGAATAAAGTATCATGATTTCTTAAATAGCTCAATGTTGCATTCGCACTAAGCGAATCACGACTCAATGTGACTATGATTTCCAATATCATTGCAGAGAGTTTAGCTGGAGCAAGATCGATGGACTGTGCGTTTCGATTATTAAAGTCAATCTCGCATAGCAATTTTAGACTAACATCTAGTACTTCTAAAAGCGACTTCAATAGATTGTTTTGCAGCGTATCGCCAAAGGCGATTTGGCCACCTCTTATCACATAACCTAAAAGAAAGTGGGCTGTTGTAGGAACTTTTGCACTCGATCTATTCAAATCGTCGAGAATAAATTGCAAGATTTTATACTTGATTGACAAATTGTCTGATTGACTCTCAAACTGATCGATGAAAGCGTACTTCACCCTTGTTGACTCGTCAATAGTTATTAATGTTGTGAGTAACCTGTTTTTTTTCAACAATGGATCATTTGACTTAAACAGACTCTTCGCAACAAATGAATCAGATTTATTGATTTTACTCATGATCGATATTGAAGAGTCAGCAATTTCTGCGTTCGACGATCCCACATACAACGCAAAAAAAACAACGGTTGACAAATTAAACAACAAAATCTCATAAAAGCTGCTAATACTGAAGGTGCCAACATCTTTTGGTATGTATATGTTTTCAAATATGGTTCGAGGGGTTTTCAATGCTAGACTCATGCTTGTGTTCAAACCAGGATGTTCGTGACTATCAATCGAGTCATGGTTCTTCAAAATCGGTAGTAATCTGTTCAAAAATGTTCCTTGCAACTCTAGGAGTTGATCGAATACCTGTAACGCCTTGCTAAGAAGATCCTCCAATCTATCTGATACCATGTAATCCATACCCATATTGACGATTGAGAACAATGTGCTGTATACCTTCTCATCAAACAGATAGTTAATCAACGCAAGCGAGTGATGTAACTTGGTGAAAGATTGAAAATTTAACTCTATCCCTGGGATCAATGAGTCAAATACTTCATCGATGCTATGTAAATCCTTTACCGCTTTTGGAGCAATATTCGTAAGGAACTTCCAATCGATTTCGGTCATAGCATTATGCATGATGTTTATGATCACACTTTGCAAGATCTGTCTATCCGAAGCGTTACTCACCTTGTGTGTATTTGCAAATACTTCGGTCGCCAAATATTCCATATAGGGCCAAATGCCAATGCTGTTGTTATTTCTGTACCCAAAGCCAAGATCTGCTGGGTACAAAAGGTTCACTTTGGCAAACGCTTCGTCATTGTTACGAAGAGGGGTCAACAAGTTTTTCAACAAGAGTGAGAAATTGATTACTTTTGTGAATTGAGTTAAATTGATCTCAAACCCTTGAGTGATTCCAATCTTTTGATTTATCGTGACCTTATCTTTTGGTTGAGTTTGTAAAGTTTTATTAGAGGCATCAATGTCACCTTCTTCACCCAATGAGTGATAAACCCATCGATCCAAAATCCTCCATAGATTATACCTTAATTCTAAATCATCATCATCCGCGACAAAATCTCCCATCAATCCAAAGAATAAATTGATCAACACTGTATTATTTTCGTCGCTAATTTGAACCGCCGACGACTCCAATTTTTTGTTTCGAAGCTTGTCTCCTTTGATAGTATTGTCAAATTTCAAGTAGCGTTTGATCAACCCACTAAATCTATCAAATGCAATATTTTTGATATGCTTTGGTCTTTCCTCTACTGAGCTCAAATTCCTGACGATTGTTGATATCAACTGCACAAATCCAGAAATGAACAATATCGAATCCTCTGATAATTGAATTACTATCTGCAATCGTGCAGATTCTTCGTCTTGGTTAGAAGAGTGTTTAGAAAATAACAATTCCTGACGTTTTTGTTTTGCCTTTAGCTGTTCAGTCACATCATGATCATAATAATCGTTCAACGAATCGATGTAATAATTCAAGGAATCTATGATCGAGTCTATGGATATTATCGAGAAATCATTTTTCTTCAGACTTGTGTTGTTGTTATCAATCAATAGGTCCCACACTCTTGTTGATGCGTCATTACCAGCTGAAGACAAAGATCCTAGAACCAAGCAGAACGTTGCCGTTATTAACGGTGACGAGTTGTTTGATAAACCCCAAGTAATCAAACCTGTGGTATCATTGATGGACTCATCAGACCAGAAGGAGGTACATAACTCGGGTCTGTTATTATAGGTATAAGTGAATGCAAGATAAAATCGTTCCAATTCTGATTTAGTGGCAATCTCATCAAGGTCCAAGGAGTTTGGTGACAGATCGTTAGAATCCAGTTTCTTTTCATCCTTATCAAATTCTACTTGCTTCCTGTTTATGGAGGAAAGCAAAAAATCCTCCTCGCTGTCCCTCAATGAAGTCAACACTATGGCAGCATTGCTGATGAAATTAGTAAATAAAAGGTGAAAAAATGGGATTAGCAACAGTTCGTTGAAGTTGGCAGATATTGTTAATGTAGATGCATCCCCAAGTCGGCAGACATTCTCAAATCCTGGTCTCGAGTTAGCGACATTTATCAACTCTTGTGCTGACGGGTATTCGAATTTGACGGGATGTAATCGAGGACATGTGCGCTGCAACAATGATCTGAAGTCATACAAATTTCTCCATTCTAAGGTGTCTCTGGTTTTCATATTTGTTGACTCTGACGTATAACTCAAAATTCTTTCCATCACCCCATAGTTGATCAACTTCTCAATGTAGATTAAAATATCGGCTTTGAAGTCATATTTAGCTGTACGTGACGTACTTTCTTTACACCAACCGATAAATTTTATGAAGAACAAAAGATAGACCACCAATTCGTATCCTCGCAAATTCGATTTAGTTGAATCAATCAAGTCATCCTCCGATGCTACTAGCTCATAGTCGGAATTGATCTTTTGTGTGATGTGGGAATACAATTCTGCCACGCTTTTATCGTCATTGAACTCGGTGACTAATTTGAACAATGATGGGAGATATTGGAGGATCAAGCTGTCTTCCTCTGTCAACGATTTACTTATATGGGCGACTAGTTTATTGTAGATTGATAATGATTGGAATTTGTCAGCATAAGTATCAATCAATGAATACAAGATTTGACTTAGCAACTCGTGAACTTGGAAAAGTTGTGATTTAGTGAAGGTGATGGTATCAATGAATGATATGCTATTGATGTTGTCGGTTACTTTCTGCTTATCAATCGAGTCGTTGGTGATTGATAATAGTTCATATATTTTATCAAAACTCGATATTATGGTGTCAAAGAATGTTTGATAGTCTGTCTGATTGTCGAGTAGTAAATGCAAATTTTTATTGGATATTATGAAGCCAACACAGTTCAAGATGTACTGATATCTTTCAAAGAACAACAGCCTGGCACTCTCTCGCAAGTTCAATCCTTTCTGGAAACTTAATTCCTGGGATTGGTATAGCAAATCCGCTGCTGCGAGTTCATCCAATTGGAAATCACTCGACACAAATGCTACTATTTCAATGAATTGTCGATTGAACCTCACTTCCTCGCCATTGGACAATACATGGGATTGTGATTCATTCTCGACCAGCTTGCGTGAAGCATCGTTTTTGCCAGGGATCAATAGTATATTCAAGAAATCCGGTTTCAAGTTGGGTAACAACTCCAAATTGACCTCGTTTTCAAATTTGATTGAAGTGTAGCATTCCTCAAACACGTCAGTATTCCAATTCAACTTAGAATTGGAACTGGACATGATCTTTTACGGAAATATGATATGTCTATGGTGGTGATTTTAGCTTACCTCAATACAAATTTTCACAAAACATCAACAAT
The DNA here is from genome assembly GCA_030564305.1 of Suzukiozyma glaebosa. Lineage (NCBI taxonomy): Eukaryota > Fungi > Ascomycota > Pichiomycetes > Serinales > Debaryomycetaceae > Suzukiozyma > Suzukiozyma glaebosa. Next base: position 234,596 of record JAJLUT010000014.1, read on the forward strand.
CCTGCAGAGAACACGATTAATATTGAAGGTTGAATTGATCAACATCACTGGTACAAACAACAGCAATAGCACTGTTTCTTGTTCCAACTGTTGATCGGCTACAATTGTTGTTCGACTACAATTCACTTACACTGGTCTCAATTTTTTTTTCTTTGCTATTTCTTAAATGACGTTAACTATAAATATAATAAATATCTAACCACCCAATTTATTCCCTTAAGCATCTGGACCAGCAGCTCTAACTTCAGAAGTAGCCTTGTCCGAGTATTTTGTAAAGTTTTCTGAGAATTTTCCAGCTAAAGATTTGATTTCGGCATTGAAAGAATCTTTACCTTCGGTCCAAGCGTTGGTAGGATTTAATAATTCCGATGGGACACCAGGACAGCTCTTTGGAACATTCAAGTTGAAGACTGGGAAGTTTTCGTATTCAACCTTGTTCAATTCACCATTGTGGATAGCGTCCAAGATGGCTCTGGTGTATTTAAGAGGACATCTAGAACCACCTTTGGCAGCGGAGGCACCAACCCAACCAGTGTTCAATAACCAAGCGTTGGCATTGTGTTGGGAGATTTTGTCAGATAATTGTTGCGCGTATCTCATTGGGTGCAACACCAAGAAAGGTTGACCGAAACAAGCTGAGAAGGTAGCTTGTGGTTCAGTGACACCTTCTTCAGTACCAGCCATCTTGGAGGTGTAACCCGAAATGAAATGGTACATGACTTGAGCATTGGACAATTTGGATACTGGTGGTAAGACCCCTGAGGCATCACAAGTCAACAAGATGATATTGGTGGGGTGTTCGTCAGCCAAACATGGGATTTTGGCCGATGGAATAAAGTCAATGGGGTAGGCACATCTGGTGTTTTCAGTGATGGCCGACGAGTCGTAGTCAACAACGTTGGTATCAGTGTCGTAGACGACATTTTCCAAAATGGCTCCGAATTTGATTGATTCGAAAATTTCTGGTTCCTTTTCTTTGGTCAAGTCGAGACACTTGGCGTAACAACCACCTTCAATGTTGAACACACCATTGTCGGACCAACAATGTTCATCATCACCAATCAATTTTCTGTTTGGGTCGGCGGAAAGGGTGGTTTTACCAGTACCGGATAAACCAAAGAATAAGGTGACATCACCTTTTTCATTACCTTGGTTACAAGATGAGTGTAAAGTCAACACTTTGTGGTTGATAGGCATCAAGTAGAACATGACAGTGAAAATACCCTTCTTCATTTCTCCGGCGTACTCAGTACCCAAGATAACCATTTCCATGGCCTTAAAGTTGATTTCGACACTCGTGGTCGAGGTCATACCTTTGGTGTGGACGTTGGCGGGGAATTGACCGGCATTGTAGATGGTGAAATCGGGTTCGCCGAAATTTTCCAATTCTTCCTTGGTGGGTCTGATCAACATATTGGTCATGAAAAGGGCGTGGTAAGCTCTGGCACAGATGATTCTCACTTTGATTCTGTATCTGGGGTCCCAACCGGCATAAGCATCAACCACGAATAATTTTTCACGGGTTCTCAAGTAATCCAATGCTCTTGATCTGGAGATTTTCCAGGTCAATTCGTCAACTTGTTTATTTACAGGTCCCCACCAGATTTCGTTGGTAGAGGTTTCCTCGTCGACAATTCTCTTATCCTTTGGCGATCTCCCGGTTTTCTTACCTGAGAAAGCCATCAAAGCACCAGTGGAAGAGATGGTGGTTCCCTTTTCCAACAACCCATCTTCGTATAATTGGGCTGGCGAAGCATTGTGTCTGATGGTGGTTTCATCAGTCAAGCTCAATTGTTCCACCACGGGGTTTTGAGTCGACTGGATGGTGGGGTGGCCAGCGAAATTAATGGACGATTCAACAACAGAAGGACGAGCCATGGTTAAAAGTAATACTTGTGGGTATATATATTCACTACTAGTGGAGGGGGACCTGGGGGTATTTATAGTAATTTCCTCGGCACTGAAATTGGTCGTTCTCCCATTGGTAAATCTGGGGTAGGGGGACAAACTCGGGAAGGACGTTTTCGGAACCACACGCTCATGTGAGAAACCCCGGCTGTAACACCCGGACACCAGGAACTGATGGTTGGTACAACCTATGAAGTACACCTAGCAATGGGTTAGAGGGGTACACCTGATACACTCACCAACACTACACCCACCTATACTACAATCAACTACACCCACTAACTACCACCCACACCCATTTGTCTGGCTCGTTTGGTGCGCTTGGTTGCGGAGAAGTTTTTGGGTTTACGCCGCATGGATTCGCTGGCGTTTCAGTGTTGGGCCAGAGCCAAAAGCAACTGAGTGGTATGAGGTGAGATGAGATGGCGCAGCTGATGGTAGTGGTAGTGGTAGTGGTAGTGGTATGGTGGTTGTACTTGTACTTGTTGTAGAGTGGGTTGTAGTGGTAAGACTAATGGTTGCAAATCCCGGTACTGGACTGGGTGCAACTTACATAGGTTAGGGTGGGAAGATAATAGGGGTGGGACGATAAAACAGTGGGCTTTGGGTGTATGTGTCTGTGTCTGTGTATACTAGTGGATAAACAACCTTTCGGTTGTATACATCCATGGCTATCATTTCCATTCATAGACTGCCACATTTCTAAACGCTCATCTCGGGACGTTCTCCCGGAAACAAGGATATCAAAATTTTCTGGGTCGATGGAAGCGACTTCGGAGACGGGGTTGGCGATGAGAACCACGCGTACACTAGAAGTGGTTGAAGGGAGTGGTACGATAGTTATGTTTATATTACATATTATACATAGTCTAGTTCACATAAACCAATCAGCGTACAATTGGAAAGAAAAGATGTGTTTGCGTCGGATCAGGTGTAGTTGATCACCAAAGTTTTGTCAAAAGTGATTGTAAATTGTTTGTCAGTTGCAGTTTCAAAAGTCTCGCTTCAATTTCTCATCATAGTATTCATGATAATACTTCCACTCCTCAAACCCAATCTCCTTGACCCCGTTCAACGACTTGTCGTCTTGTATACCAATAATCATACACTTCTTCATCGGAGACTCGCCTTCATGAGCACTCGACTTCAAAAAGGTTATCCCCGAACATATCAACCCATAACGGAAAATCTCCGTTAGATTCGAGTACAGTGGATCGATTATCGGACCCAATAACGCTCCAATCAATGGAGTAGCATTGGGTTCGTTGTCATCATTGTCATTGTCGTCGTCGTCGTCGTCGTCTTGGTCACCTTGGTCGTCATTTTCTCGCGCGTCCTGCTTGGCTTTGGGCTCGTTTTCGTCAATGCACTGATCAATAAACGGATAATACTTGGAAAGCTGCGACTTGTTGGTGAAAAGTATGATCGAGCCAATGACACTCTGGTTTGTAGGCTCCAATGCCATTATAATCTTCACCCCATAATTGGTATTGCCAATCTGATTTATCGCCTCGGTGTACAACGTCTTGATCTGCTGGTCCTTCGAGTCAACAATCACTCGGTCAACTAGCACCATCAACTTCTCGGGCTCGTTGCATATGTCGAACCGCACTCCAACAATCATCAACTCGCGAAATATCTTCTTCGGTACCTGCCAATTGCTCATATCTTGTAATATCATAATATACTTTTTGGCAACTTCCTTGTTGATGCTCCAGTTGGTGCTATTGAAAAAGCCTATAGTACGAGTATCAGTGGGGGAGTTGTTGCAATACAACAAGGGGAACGAACCGCCAAACGTGATTTTGGCGCAGTTTCGTTCCTTGATCAAATATCGTGTCGCCCTTGCCAAAAGATTCTTCCCCAAGTTTTGTAGTCGTTTGAATTTGTCAACCAAGATATATAGTATTGTGCCTCGGACCGGAGGAATTTCAACCGAGTCTACAGGTTGTTCTTGCACGTCAACCCAGGTCAATATAACTCCGTAAAGGATGTTTAATGACGAATTTCGTATCACATAGTGCTTTTGAGTTTTTGCGGTCGACATCAATAACGCAAACAACCGCTTGTAAAACCCTTCAGATTGGTAGTTGAAATTCAACACACTATCACTCTCAAGAGTATTGTTCTTCATTAACTTGACCATCCCAGACCAATCTCGATTGAGGTCAAATTCGTCTACTAACCATCTTCGTTTAGGAATAACCGATTTTTTCACCATCTTCTCGCTATCCTCAATCTGCTTACGTTTCTTCTTAATATTTGCAAACCTCTCTTCTCCAGGAATACACCCTTCAGCAACAGTATCGCCCATCAATACCCCAACCAATTGTTTGAGACTGTTGTTGGTGTAGTCATAACAACACAAGTAGGCGCTACCTAAACTTTTATTGTAGAAGAAATCATAAGGAGACAGAGTGGCTATTATCACTAATGGTTTGGATAATTGTTGGTTGATTGAATTTCCATTCGTTTCCAATGTATTCGGTTTTGCCCCACATAAAATTGACACATACTTGACTATCCCAATCTGGTACATGTTTCTCGAGGCCTCTGACGTGAATATCATGATTATTTTCGATTTGGCAATTAGGCTCTCATGTTGCGGAGTTAACCCGTTAGCTGTGTAGGTTGTATGTAATACGTTATAAGGTTTGTCGTTGCTGGCAGGATGATTCCCCAACATTTCTCCAAACTTCTGGAACACAGTCTCGCCCGTGAAAAGCTGGGTGGTATTGTCATGTTTGTGATCATCAGGATATACAGGGTTCAATAGGGGTGTAAGTACCAAGATGTTGTCAACATCTGCGTCTCGCGATTTCGAGGTAATGAACTTCGTAAGCGGCAAAGTTTCATTGAAATCTCGTATCAACGTTATTGATTTTCGATAGGCCTCGGCTGACAACTCCTGGTGTTTCCTCCATAATTCAGGTTGAGTGAGCTTGAAAACCTCAGGGAGTTCTTTAGCCGACGCTTCACCATTAGGAAATATATCGTTCCAAGTTGGCAATCGTTTTTGTAGTCTCTCTATTCTTGCGAAGCTCCCTGCAAGCATGGCTTCATCAAGAATTCCATTTTCGATGGCCTTTTGCATCGATTCTATGGCTTCATTTTGCAATTTCAAATCATGACAAACCATCACCAAGTCGCAACCAGCTGATATTGCAAGTATAACTCCTTGTCCTAAACCAACCGAGTGGTACAACGCATCCATCTCCAAACATTCGCTAATAACGAATCCATCAAATTTCAATTCTTGTCTCAATAGTTGATTAACAATGATGGGTGACAAACAAGCATGAGTTTCGTCAGGACTGATGGTTGGTACACCGCAACCAGCTGCGCTGATACCATCTAGATAACCTTGTTGTATCAACCGAGCAAAAGGAACACTACTAAAGTGGCGGATTTGATCCAACGAGTCTGCCATCATGGGTAGTTCTAACAATGAATCGACAGTAGCATTACCTATTCCAGGAAAGTGCTTTCCAACTGTGAACAACCCACCATCTTGTAAACCCTTAGCACATTTCGCTCCAAATTTCGTCACTTCTTCAATTGTGGTACCGAAACTTCGTACCCCGACTAATTGATGTGATAATTTTGTGATAACATCCAATACCGGCCCTAATATGATCAGAAACCCTATTTGTTTCAATTCTGTAGCCACTGCTTTGGCAATCTCATACACCAAGTCGGGATCTCTGGTTGCAGCTAACGCCATGGCACCAGGATATTGCGTCAAAAACTCAGCATCGAATAACGAGTTCATCATGCCCCCTTCTTCGTCGATAGCAAACATTATAGGATACTCATATCCTCCCTGGCTAAACGCTATCCACTGTAAATCCTTTATCAACTTTGACATTTGTTTCACCGATACTGCATTTTTCAAGGAAAGTATCATTGACGATACCTTGTGCTCCACAATCAAATGGTACGCCTGCGGAGTGACCGTAGTGCCCTGAAACCCTCCACATAGAAGCTGTCCCAACTTGAGATCAGCAGTACTGGGGGACTTCATCGATAAGAGCGTTGGTTAGATGTTTTACTGGTGTGCGAAAGTCTGTTGATGTTACTTTTACAATGAACCCCACTAAAAAATCCAACCACGCCTGGGTGTGACGATGCTATGGGAATAGGGGACTTATGGGAGTCTATAAAGCTTGCTTTTGACGACAGAGTGTCGTTGGACAAGTTTGTTGCTAATTTTATAGATGCTAATGGCAGAACTCCGCGTGTCGCTATTGACGCTTACATGTTTTTGTTTATGGCGTCTGGTGTGGCCAGTGACGATGACATAACTTATCCAGTTCAAGCATTTATGAGCAAAGTGTTTGCATTGATCTCTTTGAATATGCCATTGATTGTTGTGTTTGACGGTAGATTCAAACCAAACAAGTTAAGAAATAACGAACGTGAATTCGAAGTCAGTTACGAGTTCACAATTGACTTGTATAAGAATTCAGACCCCAACACTTATTCTGAGAACTTACCTGTGGTAAACAAGATCAAACAATTGCTCCGACAGCATAAAATAGACATCTTGCAAGCACCAGGAGAAGCTGAAGCGCAATGTGCGTGGTTACAGAAGTTTGGGATCGTCGATTACGTGATATCGAACGATTCAGACTCGTTGGTCTTTGGTGCTACTCAAATATTGCGAAACTTCAATCGGTACCAACCAGACGTGTCAATGTCGCCGAAGAAAAACCAGATCAAAACCAAAACCAAGTACTATGTCACCCCAGTGCATTTGACAAAGATTACAAGCACCTATGGTTTGGACACTAGTCGGTTGATCTTTTTGGCTACGCTTAGAGGTGGCGATTACTCGTCGGGTGTGGACAGAATTGGAATTGCCAATGCTACCAAATTAGCTCTCTGTGGCACCGACTACATCAAGAACCAGAAATTATCAAAAATTGCCATGAAGGAAATGAAATTGCGCAAGAGTGATAAGTCGTTATACGAAATTCCCGATTTTGCAACTTTGGCCACGAAATGTTTCATCTCGCCAAACTGTCAGCACTTACTCCAATCGAATATACCAATCTTGACCAAGGAGGCACGCGAAGCCAAATTGAGAGTCGTGATTGATCTTTTGAACAAGACCATAAAACAGAAAGCACGACTAATTTTGAATCGACTGTTTTCTGGTGAGTTGACTATTGATGGTGAGTTGATGCTTTTGTACTTATTTCCAATAGTTTGCTCTGCTATATACAAGTTTTTACCTTGCTCCTTGAGTGGCGATAAAAATACCACTTGTGATATTCATATACCCCTAGAGTATCAAACACGAATTCCGAATACTGGATCCGACCAGATAACTCGAATGAACGATGTGGTAACGATGGAGAATGATGCGGTTTTGGGGTATCTGCATTTGGAATATGAGAAACTTGAAGATAAACTTATTATCAGGAAGCAACTTTTGGTGGTTGAACAAGACGTCAATCTAACGGAACCGTATTGCATTCCGGATGATTTTGATTTTTACATCAGATACATCATAATCAAGCTATTGAATGAAGCACACTCTACGCTAGTGTCGATCCAAGATGTGTTCACGCTATCGAGAACAAAGGAGGACGATGAAATTGAGTTGGCGATGATCAGATACAATGCCAAGCTATTGTATGCCCGCTACCCTTTCTGCATTGAGAACTCACGAAAAGGTGCAGATATCACTGTCTCTATGAGTAACTACGTATGGTTACCGCTTAATTTGATTAGATTGGCGAACCCAACCTTTGTGAGATGTTACGAAGACCTGTTGAGAGACGAAATTGAAAACGAAAGACGAAACACCAAATCCAACCAAAAGACTACGTTGGATATGTTCAATTCAATTCAGACATCTCCAGTAAAGATCATCCCACCAGCGAGTGGCGGATTTGACGAATCGCCAACCAAAATAAGAAACAGATTGTTGGGGTCAAAGACTAATAAGAGCCCCACGAAGCGGAAAAGACCAGTCTTGCCAGGGCAGACGTTCCTAGATTCATTCATAGGATTGAGCAAGAGTGCACAAATGAACAAACGCCCGGCCACAGATATCAACGATGGTAGTCCTTCAAAGAAACTCAAATCGAGAAATCGAGACAATGGCCCAGTTCACTCGCGAGACACAGAAGTTGGGTCGAACTTGAATGGTGGTTCTTTACGTTACGGACCACCAGTTGAATTCAACTTAACCATGACTGCCGTGCCTGACCTTGCTTCAAATCCTCGAGAAATCGTGTACATTGATGTACACTCAGAATCCGATAAAGATACCAGTGATCTCATGGTCTTGCCCAACGACCCTTTTGCAACTAAGGTCGAGTCGCCTGATCGATATTCTGAAACGAATGAAGAGAGTACGTCTGCAACTAAGATACGTGGAACTACTAATATCTTAGATGAGATATACGAGAACAACCAGTCAACGTTTAATGACCTGTCTAGCGCTTCGTCGTTAGTTTTATAGAGTAGTAGAATAAAATTTACTTTATCTTACGCACTAAAACTCCAAACCAAAAAGCCAACTTTTATCAGCCAATGTGTAATTTGTAAAGTAATATGACCAATTGGCAGACACCGACGAAACGAATCTACGATGCACGAGATTCAGAGAACTTTAGGAACTCGCTTGCGTATGCCAGGCTTCACGAAACCATATTCAAGTTGGTTGAGAAAGTACGTGGAATTGATGTTCCTTCTGATCTGTTGGATATGAGCTTGGTGACCAAGGAGAGCACCAAACCGAAACTAGAAGCACCCGATGAAGAGCCGATAGCAGCAGACGCTAAGCCCAAAAACTATCTTGGTTTATTGAATATACTCAAACGGTTGAACCAACTTATCACGGAAACACCGCCGCTGGAAGGACCCAGAAGGTTTGGGAACTTGAACTGTCGTATCTGGCATGACAAAATGAATAATGAAATGGACAAGCTACTAGAGGACAGTTTGGATTGCGACGACGATGGCTATATAATTGAGGCTCGATATTATCTTTTGAATGCATTTGGTTCTAGAATGAGATTGGATTATGGAACTGGTCATGAGCTATCGTTTGTGGCTTTCGTGGGTGCACTAATTCAATCCAACATCTTGATTCTCAATGATTTATCAGGGCAGGACATATTGCGTGTATTTGCAAGTTATTATGATATTGCAAAGAGACTAATTTTGATCTACAATTTGGAACCAGCTGGCTCTCACGGTGTATGGGGTTTGGATGATCATTTCCATTTTGTCTATATTCTCGGTGCGTCCGAATTCATTGACAATAAACTAGCACCCCCCGTACAACAAGTATTACAAAGTGCAAATATCAACTACCTCAAATCAACAAATTTGTATGTCAATGCAATAGCCTTCATTTTCAAAATCAAAACCGGACCTTTCAAAGAGCATTCGCCCATCATTTATGACATCCACACTTCAGTTAGTTTGTGGAAGAAGGTCTTGAAAGGTTTGTTGAAAATGTACGAAGTTGAGGTATTGAACAAGTACCCCGTAGTTCAACACTTCTGGTTTGGAGAGGTCTACTACCCTTGGAAGAATATGAACGGCAAGAATTTACCTGTTAGGGACCACTTGGATGAGCCTCTCAAAACAATGCTGCCGAACCCAATTCAGTCGACACACACAAGTATGCCGATGACCAGTGCTCCATGGGCCAGACGATAAGATGAAGTTTCAGTAATATCACATCTTAGCTTATGTTGTTGCGTGACATATCAGGTACGAGTTTGTATTCGTTTATGCAAATTCTATAAATGTACTATCAATTTCTACTGGCTTTGAAGTTGAAGGCAGAACGACATAGTGGACATGTACTGCTCCCCGAACTCTTGAACCACTTGTAAAGACATGCTGCATGAAACTTGTTGGAACACGTTGGACACACTTTGGTTGGAAGTGATAAGTCTTGGTGCAAGATTGAATAACAAATAGCACAGTCCTCAAAACGAGAGAAGTGGAGATTGACATTTCGGTTGAAGATTTCAATAGCATCGACAATTGTTCCATCAGTGTGCGATATAATACTTTGTGATACCATCAACCAAGCTTTCCATTGCTTTTCCTTGACTCCCAACCTTAAAGGTCCCTCAACAGTAACGTTACCTAATGGATAATCGTGAGGTATTTTGATCACCATTTCCATAGTTTGGTCATCAATAACATATATCGACTTCACTTCTCTAGAAACTGTATTTACTTTGAGCGTCATATTGTCATAACGTTTTTCAAAGTCAGGTTTGGCCTTTGTGACCTCGTTCAAGATCTTATTAACCAAAATTGGAGACACGAACTTGGTTGTAAACTTTTCTATTCTTGATTTCAACTGCTTGTCCCTGATCTCTTTAAACCAGTATTGCACACTTGAGGCAAGAAACTTAGTTGACAAATAATAGGTATGAAGAAGCAAAAACTCTTCTTCCGCTAACATTGAATCCTCATACGTCCCAACCCTCAAATCATAGTCTTGAATACTTTCGAGCGAGTACGAAGAAGTCTTCAATACTTTAGAATCGGTCACATTGACTGCGTAAAAGATGTAATCAAGGAGCTTTTCAATAACGTCTGCATCTTTCAATTGCGCAATATAATCTGAGCGCATTGAGTAGGTGACATCTTTGAAGAAAGCGAATATCAAACTCCAACTCCATAAAAATTTTGTAATCTCGTCAGCTTTTGCATCCTCTAAATCCAAATAGTCAAAATTCCCCAAGTTCTGTATCAAGATGTCTGGAATATGTGCTTTACCGTTACCTTCATCGGCGTTCGAATCTGGTTTTTGTAGTTGATACTCAACAACAAAATCTTGTTGGTCTAACTGGACAACGCTTTCTATCAAGTGGACACAAATACGTTGAACTGGGACGAATTCTGATTTCGAAAACAAAGCGTATAACTCATTTAAATTTCTTGATATCAATTCTCTCGACCATTTCAAAGCGAAAAATGCTCTCTCGCTGAGTTGGAGAACTAATTGAATAGCCTGGTTTTTGACATTTTCGTTATACGCTTGAATGTCTTTGCTCAACATCAAATCGAGCAAATCTTCCTGTACTTCCTCTAAGTCTTTTGATTTATGCAATACTAATAGTAACTTGACTGTGAAATATTGCAAATTTGAATGCTCAGGAGCCACCTGTGATTGAGCTAAATTTTCTTCGATCAACCTTGTGCTCAAGTCAAACAAGAGAGATGGGGGTGACAGCTGTGAGTTAATCAAACCTGCAAAAAGTCTCGCCAACTGAACTCGAACTTTCAAAAAGCTAGGTTCATACGCAATACTCGATTCCAAGAACAGTTCAATTTGCTTTAGAAGCATCAATAATTTGTGAGAATTCACTATTTCGTATGGTTCTTCTGAAGATAAAAAGTTAATCGCAAGAGTGATCCATTCCAATCCTTTGTTCATCAACATCAGCTCTCCCTTCACCCCCAAGATTTCTGCAAATATGTAATTCCGAACTCTGTCAAACTTCGCAGACATGGTCAAAAATGTAGTAGCGCTCTTCAACAATACAGACAAGTCAAGTGGACGGGACATGAGCTTATTGAAGTTAATTGGAAGCGCATCGAAACTGGAGTTGTCAATCTGGTCGAAAAAGTTACTGAATATTGAAAGGTGCACTCTAGCAGAGTAGAACTTGTAGTCCTTTTCGATCGTTGCCAATTTCATCAAATCTGCAACTAATTGGCCAGTTTGATCTACGGGTTCACTACTCTCAACGAATACGTCCATCACATGCGATATAGTTGAGGTTTTGACAAAATCAGTAAGCAATCTGGATATGTGTCTTCTTATCGATTGAAGGTTCTCTAAATCGAGAGGTTTGTTCAGTAAATACACCGCGTCATCAATGTACTCGCCAATGAAAGCAGCAGGTAATATGACACTGGCGTCTTGATTTAGCTCTAGAGCAGTGGCAAGAAACTTACCAACCACAAACAATTTCTCATCTAGTTCTGTGTTGAGAACTTCATTCAATAGTCCGATATTTGCTTCAAGTGGGTTTGCAATGGATAAATCTATGGTGGATAGTTGTATTATTGACTTCTTTATCAATTGCATAATTCGCGTTAATGGAACAGTCCCATTCAAGAACATAAGTAAGTCAGTGAAATTGGTTTTGATGCTAGCATTCTCAGTTATGTAGTCAAACAAAGATTGCTCAAAGTAATCTTTCTGTTCCGAGACACGGTTTAAAAATGTTTGCACCTCGCTATCACTAGCATTGTTCCATGCTGCTATCATAAGTCCTGAAATATCTTTCTGAGTGATCACTTCAACATCGACCAAAGACCCCGAACTTTTAATGAAATGAAGGTTTTTAGTTTCATCAGAATTCAGATTCTTCAATAGGTTTTCCGATACTTTCAAATTTTTCGCAAATCTGTAAGCCAATTGTGATTCCATATCATTCATATCTGCTTTCTCTGAAACTTCGTGTATGTAGTCAAGGATATCTTTATACGAATCTATTTCCGTGTCGAAATCAATAAATTTCAGAACCTGCAACACGAATTCAGCGACTCTTTCTGGTTTGGACAATGCGAGCTTCAAAAAGCAATCATTCACCAACTCCAGAACTTCAATTTTTTCCACATAATCATTCTTTAAGACGGCGAGCATCAAATCAATCGGTGGCTCGACAAACGTTGATTCAATATAACTTGGAGAGCCCTCTATAAAATTGCAAATTTTTCCGTCAGTTTGGCCCAACGAGTTTGTTACAAAACTGGAAACAATGTGAAACACTAATCCCGGCAGAATGCTCGAATCCTCTTCAACTACGTCAATTAAATCCTTAACAAAATCTTTCAACTGGCCGTTACTATTGAACACAGCAAAATATGTATCAATCATTGTCGTCATTGAAGTGTTACTTTTGAACCCATCAATCGAGAGCAGATCACATTGTTTGGTAATAATAGACTTGACCTCCATTTCAAATTTCTCATTGAATGCGCTTGTATCTATATTGGCAATTTTGTCTATCAATTTTTGAATTACGTCCACCCTCTTCTTGTTTGTTGGTTTCTTGGAGATTGAATCCAAGGCAGTGAGTATCAAAGTCAGAAGCTCATTGGATAACGTGGAAGGTGAGTTCAATGAAAATAATTTATAAGTTGTGAACGCGTATTCTATAGCTTTCTCCAAGTAATCAAAATCCTGAGCATTGCTCAATTGCGGGCAAGTTATTTGCGTCAAAATCGAGTTTGCTACTACTTCATCATTGAAATCAATTGGGATTGTCAAAGTGTGTGCTAGTTGCATGAAATGTGAAACTAAGGAGTAATAAACTGGATTCAGCGAGCAAGGACCAAGTTTCAAGTAGTCTGATACTCTCGTCAACTTTTTGCTTCCAGCATAGTCCCAGAAATTCTTCTTTAGCTTGACCAGTCCTGTGGAGAAGCTTGTCAATGTGATCATGGTATCCCAAAATTGCAATATTACATTCAGGTATATCACATTGTTATTACTGCTTTTGATTTTGACATTTTTCAAGAAACTTTTGGAAGCTGTTTTATACAAACCCTCTATATCCTCCAAACTATCGACAAACTTTGTTGATGTGCCATCGAACGTGGCTTTCAAAAGCAATAAGTATGACTTGAATAAACTGAGGTTCATTGTTTTGACTTCAATGGAGGTTCCCATATAGTTCCAAAGGGCCTCATTTTTGAGTATGAACTCAACTCTAGGGTCAGATGATTCGTCACCACACTTCACTAAGTCGATAACTTTGGTCAACATCAAAATGGTTCCATTCAATATACGCTCGTATTTCAAAATCAGGTCGGATTCTTTAGTGTATCTTTTGTCAGACAAACTCTCGCTATTTTCGTAAATAATACTAGTGGTCATGTAATTCAAGATCTGGTCGTTGAAGATAATCCAAATCTTCTCTAGCTTCAGGTGGTCATTTTGAAAACTTTCGAGCAAGGTTTTGTGTGCAGCCGTACTGACAACTCGGTCGTTATCGTAGCTTCCCAATAGCCAAATTGGAATGGTACTTTTCAAGTACTTTGCAAACGATTTGCCACCAAGCTGGACAAATCTTGCTTGAATTTGATGTGAAAGAACTCTCACAGTTCGTGAGTTATCGATAGCCAATTTGGGGTATATTTGCACCCACGATAGTATAGTCAATTCTTCTCTTAATGCATGGTTTGCTTCATCAAATAACTTCATGAAATCATTCAATGACTTCTCTTTAGTTATCGAGTCTCGTTTCAATAACGATTTAAATATGACAATTAAATTGGAATCTGGAAGTATAGAAACATCAGGTAACGCAGTGAAATAGTTTAATGATACTGGAAACCCATTGTAACCTAAATCACCATTGCTTGGGCTTGTGTCCATTATTATGACTCAACTTGGACTTGCTTAGCAATTTATTCTACTAGTTTTTCATTTCTCACTGTGGATTTTATTTTTCGTTAAATCTACACCTAAAACGGTACGATATTTACTTGATATCATCACTCCTGCAATGATGATTTATGCATTGTAGAACCTAACCACATCCTCAGACACTTTTACTTTGTATGGTTCAAAATTTTTCACCTCCAAATGCTCTTTGTTTATTGCCCTCGAAAGAGCAACATATATTTGACCCATTTCGAAAGATTTGGTCAAATCAATCTTCAAACGATCGATCGTTTGCCCTTGGGCTTTATGAATAGACATAGCCCATGCTAATATGATTGGCAATTGCCTTCTCGATAGTTCTTCCGAATTCCTGGACACCCCGTCCAATTTGAATTCAAACGGCTCCACGAAAAGTGGAAGGTCGATGTAATGTGCCCGTTTGAAGTTGACAATTGGGTATGCTAATGAGGCTTCGCCCTGCGATGCAAGACGACATAATTTACGGAACAACGACAATCGTTCTTGGGGAACGACCTTATTGAATTCACGAGTTTCCGATTCAGTCCAGTCATCGGTACAACCAATTCTTCTAGATATTATTCTGATTTCGTGAATGATTTTGGGATCATCAAGATCGTCACCGTAATATTCAAACACTTTTATCCAAAGCTCCTTAGTTAAAAAAAATAAAATGGTACCAATGGATCCATTGACAATCTCGTCAGTGTTTTTCAAATACATCACCTGCGCGCCTTCTTTCAACGTTAGCTCCTTCTCGCACATTAGATTATCGAGTTGCTTCATAACTTCTGGTCTTGCGTCTTTTATTTGGGAATCAATAGCGTGGAAAACTTTTGTGGGTCCACTCAATTGTTTCATTCGAGATAGGTTGGCATTTTTCACCTCGAATCTTGTAGGAAATAATTCGGTGGGCTCGATACCATCGGCGTATGTGACTTTACGAGACAATTGTTTGAATTTCGATGTTATCTCGTCGGTTAGACGGCCTGATCTCAAGGCGTTCAACATTGAAATCAACTCATCATCGCCCTTTTGCCGAAACACTTTGGTCAAAACGATCTTCTTGTCAATCACCGAGTTCCAGCTTTGCGCTTGGAAACAGTATGTCGGCTTGGCTCCTTTGCATACTGGCGGCAACTGAAAGAAATCCCCCGTGCACACCAACTGAATGCCGCCAAATGGTTTCTTGTTGCCACGAAGCAACTGACCGATATCGTTGACTTTGTCAAACAAAATGCCATCAATCATGGAAATCTCATCAATGATCAACACCTTCAAGCTCTGCCATCTTCTCAACACAGTTCGGTTCTTTTTGATTCTCTTGCTAATTTCCAAGGCACTTCCCGACCCGATGCCAATGCCCAAGAACTTGTGTACGGTCTGGCCATTAATATTGCACGCTGCCATTCCCGTCGACGCGGTTACGCCCATGTTATCGCCATAAATCATTTTCAATTTCTCCACCAACCGTTTCAACACCACTGACTTCCCCGTACCAGCGCTTCCTGTGTAAAAGATGTTTCGTTTTGACTCCACCACTTCGCGTATCACCATTTGCTGCTCATCGCTCAAGTCGGTGGTTGATCTTGACGACAGTTTCACCAGTTCCTGAGTGGTGGTGCCACTAGTTTTAGGTACCTTTCTGGCTTGTCCATTGAAACTATCAGTGAAGAAATTCGATCGCTTTAGTGTCGTTTCACTCTCTCTTTTAGCCCCATTACTAAATCGACTGCCCAACTTTGGGTTCACAAAATTCTCCACCTCGAACGAAGTGTCGGGACTATCGTTATCTTCAAACTCGTCTGCAATCGCAATCGTGTTCAAGAACGAGTCTGATCTATCCAACGTCTTCTCCTTCACCACTCGGGCTGGAGGCTTGAACGGAGCACTCACCGACGCTGGGCTGCCAAAGAACCCAGCCAACGTGCTCTGGCCCTTCATTAAACCGGGCCTGTTGAACTTCAGCTGCTTGGTACGTGTACTCATCTTCTCCAGCTGCCAATAACCCACCACTATAGTTTGTAGCTGCCTTCTACAACTGTCTTTTTTGTTTACAATTTGGGTGCGCGACGCGGTGAGCGTGGTGCCAGCACGGCTTACAACCTGATCTGCCAACGGTGGTGGGACAATGGGGGCTACGCCGAGAGAAGAACCGACAATTTGAACCCACAATACACGGGTTGATTGTTGGCCCAGTGTTGTTGGTAGCCTGTGATTATCACATGGGCTAGTTGTAGATTAGCCTGGTTGATCTCCTGCATATTTGTTGTTTCTGCTCACAATTCAAATCACTAAGCGAACCAACCTGATACCGATGGTGAAACGGTAAGATTGCACTGGGTACACAGAGGTTGAGTTCAGTTGAGAGCGCAGAGGACTCTACGATACTATGGGCAATGACAAGAATCAACTCAAACACGCTGATACCGACAGCACGACTGCCAAACCACGAGGGAGCGTGCTACTAAGTGGGTTCAAACGGTTGGGAAAGTCGAAAAGCATCTTGAACTTCCACCAGTTGGAAGGGAACAAGAAACAGGCCGAGGCTGATGACGATGACTCGAGCGATCTGGACCAGAAGTCGTTCCAGGCATTGGGGTACGAGAATGCGCCCGAGTTGCAAGAACCAATCAAGGTGAGGCACTTGCCAGCAGACTCGTCCAACTCGTCGCGAGTGGTGTCGGGAAGTTCTAATAGGACCGAGTACAGCGAGTACCACCAAGAATACAAGCAGCCAGGCCACAAGTACGACGATGATCTGGTGTACGACCACAAATCGCCTCGGAACGATGAGTTCAAGCCGGGGTACAAACCGACATTCAGACCCCCAGGCCACTTGTTTGACGATAACTCGAGCAACCTCTCGAGTTTGAATAGCTTGAATGGCAGTTTTTCGTCGTTGGACCCCAAATCAAGACACGCCAGCGGGCCCGAAGTCAATGAAATCGAACGCAAGATTGAGTTGAACCATGATGCCGAAGTGGAACCGACGAGAAAGACGAGTGTAAACAAGCTGCAAACCACAACCAAGGGCGAGCTTGACGACTCGAGAAAGACGAACGAACCCAAGAAGAAGCGAAGAAATAGTGGTATCGACTATTTGATCATGGATAGAGGTGCTAGTAGTGGAAGTGCCCACTCAGCTCCACGAGCATCAACCACGGACTCGTCGAACTTGGCAGCGGTGGGATTGAATCTCGCCGGATACGGGTTGACGGAAGATACAATGCCTCCACCCTCAGCAAAGTTAGTAAAACGAATTGGCGAATCTAGCTCCCCGACATTTCACCACAATAATGGCTCCAAAGGCTCATTAGATCGAGAGTTCGATCGCGAGTCACCGTATGATTTGATGAAGGGTTCTGGTACTCGCATCAAACTGACCAGTTCCTCGAAATCAAATTATCAAGCTTCTACTCAGCTGCATCCAGTTCAAGCATTTGCTGCTGTAGCTTCACACATGCATAAAATGCCCGATGCCGATGTTGTTGACCAACTATTCGAAAGGCTCCTTTCTATCCGAGTCTTTAGCGGCACCGCAATCATGACACTACGAGAACAACCCACTAAGCGGAAATGGGAGTTGTTGTTACGAGAACACGAGACTAATTCTGGATTTGACCTCAAAAGTTTGACCAAACAAGTAACAGCGACGATATATACTCAAAGAAAAGACCGCAAACTGGTAGTACTGGAATCCGATAGCAACAATAACTCTATCTCGAGAGTTGCAACTACATCCACGATCATGTCAAAGATAACTGGAAAAAAATCATTGGATTCCTCAGAGGATTCCAACATCAGTGTAGAAGTCTCCCGAAAGAAACTCAAGTTGAAGGATGGCACACCAGAATGGTTCGTGGCCAAAATTATGGAAAACAAATTGAGTGTCAAGGACTTCAAAAAGTTGGAGAAGAAATTAGTTGAGAATCAAGTATCCCCGAAAACGGGTGTTTCGTGGGCACAATCATTCAATGAAGCACAAGGTGAAACTGCATTGTCGGTGGTTTTGGCTAGAATCAACAAGAAGAGTATCAAGTCAAATGAGGAAGTGGAACAAGAATTCATCATTGTGAAATGTTTGAAACATATAATCAATTGTGAAAGAATGGAAATTAATTCCGATAGGGAAGGGACGCAGGTCAATAAGCCGCATGTTATTAAGTCAATTATATTCTCCTTGATCTCGCCACGTATTGCAACCAAGAAATTGGTCTCGGAATTATTGATCTTCTTGTCGTATTACCGAGATAATGAATTCTTACAGTGTATATTGAACGGGTTTGAAAATCTACAGGACCTATCTGGAGCATTTGTTCGATTTCAACCTTGGTTGTCATGTTTGAATTCATCTTTAGACCAGTTTTATGCCAATGTTGATCACTTGGGTTCTGAAAGTTCGTTCAACGACTATGTGTTGACCTCATTATTGCTTATCAACTCGTTGATTGAAGGTACCTTGGTGCCGAAGAAGAGAGTCATATTAAGGCGAGAATTTGAGGATTCCGACATTCTGGGAGTGTTCGAAAAGCTCAAAAGATTGCACAACGTTAGGCTCAATGAAGAGATTGATAAGTATGAGGATTACGCTGAGGACGATCTAGCAAATATATCAGCTTTCGTGAATACCATCGACCACTCAAATGACTCGGAATTGGAGTTAGTGCCTTTAGAGTATTTGTATAATGAAATCAAAGAACAGTACCTGCCATCAGTGCTAACAGACGTGGATAGTGGAATTCATATAAAGTCAATTTTCAATAAGTTGATATCGATGAAGTCTAATGGAAAATCAACTGAAGAGGTTGACAAGCAGTTGTACTTGATTGACTTGGTTATGCAGCAAATTGTCTCTGGGTCATCGGTTGGCTCAGAACCAAACCCTGTTCTAAACAGTGCAATTCAACGGTTGATGGATCGATTATCGACCGATGATACTGCAAGGCGGGCAATTATGGAGGCTAAAGAACTCGAACGACGAGTGAAAGAGTTAGAGGAGGAGAAGCTCACACTTGTAAATAATGCCGGGTACGGGGACGAAAACTACATCGTGAAGTTGAAGGTGGAATTGAACAACAGCAACAACAAGTTGCTCTATCAAGAGAGACAGCTTGAACTTTTATACGAAACAGTACGCAGACTAGAGTGTAGTTTGCCTGGTAGCTCTCATCAAGAGACTTTTCTATCCAAGGTGCGCTCGAATGACATATCAAAAGGGCTGCTGTCTAATGATACACCTCTCGAAGTACTGGAAATCAAACTGGGAGGCAGTCATAAACCAGGTGATCATGATGTGAACCCTGAACCTGTTGGGCTGGAGCGCGTTCATAGTGGTAATGAGTTTGCAGTCTCTGAAAAAGAAGGTACTGCTTCAAAGAAGCATGCATTGTCGTCGATGAGATCGCAACTTGGGTTGGCTAGGTTCTTGGGTGGAGTTCCTAACACGAATCAGGCACCAAAGAGCTCAGATCACGCCCCAGTGGAATTGGTAGTTGCGCCAATTGCCAACTGTGGAACGAACATGGCGATACCTTCCAGAAATGAATCGGTCGATAAAGGTTCCCTGATTCAAAAATTAGCCAGTGGCGACGAGACATCTACGCTGCTGAGAGTATCATCAAGCTCCTACTCTTTGGATCCGCGAAGGGCAAAGTCCAAGAAGAAGAAGCGAAAGAAAATAGATGTCGATTCCAAAAAACCGTTACCACCACTTCCACCGATTCCAGGTTATCTCTTAGAATTACAGGCGGAGGCTAGCGCGGAGTTATCTGATGACGAATCTGATTCCGGCGATGATGATAACGTCAAGACCCCAGACGTGATAATCGAGATGAAGAACATCACTGACCAGAATGAAGAGAGGAAACATCGTGATGAGCAAAAGCAACAACGAAAAGGTGTAACTGTAGCTGTTGAAGAAACTTTTGAGCCTCAAGTCGTTTTAGGAAGCCCAATTTCGAATAACAGTTCTCACAAGAAACCGGAATCAACCAAGAACAATGATGAAACCCTCGACGTTTGCAAGTTGAGGAGCCAAACCGATATAGCCCCAGTCGCACCTCCACCTCCACCCCCTCCAGTTCCCCAGTTTTTGTCCAATAGTGGAAGTAACACCAGCACAAGCACGCCAATCCCAAAACCACCTCCACCACCGCCACCACTTCCACCATTTGCTGGTGTGCGTTCCTCACACGAAGATATGCCACCGCCACCGCCGCCGCCGCCACCCTTACCATTGAATTTTTCGGCAAACTCTTTGAGCATAGCATGTCCCCCTCCCCCGCCCCCATTACCGGGTTTCATGTCGAATAGCGCTTCTAACTTGGCCAATTCCCTGTCGCCAACTCCTCCTCCACCACCGCCACCTCCACCGTCTTTCATCAGCAGAACTAACAGTGAGGTCGGTACACCAGCACCTCCCCCACCACCTCCAATGCCTACTAGTTTGGTAAATAGTGGAACTAGCTCTGCAATTGATTCACCAGATGAAACTATGGTAAACAGTGACAACCTCCAAAACAACTTACTCGAGAACTTATTAAAGAATGAATCGATGCACAATTTGTTATCAGTTCGTCCAAAAAGTAAACTTAAACAAATGCATTGGGATAAAATTGATAATATCGAGAAAACTTTCTGGACTGATATTGAACATAGTACATTGTCCGATCGATTATTGGAGAAAGGAATACTTGGTGAAGTCGAAAAAGTCTTTGTGGCGAAATCGTCGGGCATGAAAATGAAAAAGAAAGTCAAAGACAATAAGCTTGATGAGCAAGTCAAAATCTCGTTTCTTCCGAGAGATCTCGCACAGCAATTTGGGATCAATTTACATATGTTTTCCCATCTAACCCCAGAAGAGTTTGTTCATCTGGTATTACAGTGTGATGAAGAAATCTTGACAAATAATAGCGTCTTGGAATTCTTCAATAGTGATGTGTTAAGTGAGATCAATGACTCAATATTGCGAAACTTTAAGCCATACTCCACTGACTATACTATTCCAGGCAATCGTGAAAAACCACCAATCAAAGATCCGATGCAATTGGATAAGCCGGACAGGATTTATCTTGAATTATGCTTCAACTTAAGGCATTATTGGAAGTCCAGATCAAGGGCTATTCTATTAACTCAATCCTATCAGAAAGATTACCTCGACTTGATCAAGAAAATTCAACTAGTTGACGAAGCCAATGAGAATTTACGAAATTCAGAGAGTTTGAAGAACGTTTTGGGAATCATAAGGTCAGTGGGTAATTTTATGAACGATCACGCCAAACAGGCCATGGGATTCAAGTTGGATACACTTTCGCGATTGAAATTCATGAAAGATGACAAGAACTCGATTAATTTCTTACATTACATTGAAAAGATTATTCGTAATGAATTCTCGGAATTTGGATCATTTGTGGACGAGTTGAGTAGTTTGCAGGTGATTCAAAACATATCAATTGAACAGTTAGATAACGATTGCAAGGAATTTGAAAAAACTATCAACAATGTTGCAAGTTCTATGTTGCGAGGAAATTTGAGTGAAGAGGACACATTTCACCCCGATGATAAAATACTATCAGTATTGAAATCACCAATTGAAAGAGCGAAAACTAAGAATACTCTCTTGCAAATGCACTGGTCCAAGACCATAGAAGAATTCCTCTCGTTGATGGAACATTTTGGTGAACCTTCGCTGGATACTCAAAGCAGAAACAACTTCTTCAACAAGTTTGTGATGTTTATCAACGAATTTAAGCAAGCTCACATTGAGAATATTCAACGAGAAGAAGAACAACGGGCTTACGAAGCGAGAAAGCAGATGATTGAAGACTCAAAGATGAACCGACGTACGAAACGAAACAAACCTCGACCTAAAGGTGCATCTGATACCATTGCTCAACCAGACATATACGAAAAGGATGAAGCGAATGATGGCAATGGTGACAAACTTGACGACCAGACCCAAGATCAAGAAAATGCCAGCATAAAGTCGAAAGATGACGCAATTGATAGTTTATTGGAGAAGTTGAAATCTAGTGCCCCGCCATCCTCATCCAGTCTGCGGGAGAAACGTCGCAAGAGACGAAGCCAAGTGTTATCGGTCTATTCGTCATCTCAAGAGAATTCACAATCATCTAGTTCAGCTGCTAATGATTCTTTGAAGACACGAGAATACGAAAGTGTCAACACCTTGAAGCGAAGATTGACCACCAGGAAGAACTTAACTGAGCCAGATCAAAATAAAGAGAAAGATGACGAGGTATACTTGCGAGCCAAAGCCATGTTGAATCAACTACGGAAAGACCTGATTCTAGAAAATCAGGAACCAGCCATGCCCGATAAGCCGGAAACCATTATAGAAACTTAACGAATGACGAATTGTACATATTTAATGCATAACAATATATCTTGTAACTACAATGAGACCAGATAGCGATAGACTATGCCGTTTGTTCCCTGAAACATACCATAATTGACACTGTAAATTTCCCCGTTAGTGTCTGAAAAGGCTGAAATTAAACTTTTTGACTCTCAGTAAGGCCTGAAAAATTACGCGATGAGGTCAGGTTGACAGGTTTACTTTAATTTCGAATGCAAACTACATGCAATTGGCACCAGTATATAGCTTAGGAACGATGTATTTGTATAATTAGCTGGTTCCCTAGTAATGACTCACTGCCAGATTTGAAATTTTCAAAAAGTATAGACCCGTATCCTGTATATTTTTGTGGTAACTTTTCATGTCATTTAAATTATTCACGTTAACTAATTCTTATCAACAATAGTGTTGAAATTTTGTTATACTCATAGCAATGTTGAGGATTTCTCGTTCAATTGGTATGAGGACCACCACCTCCGTGGTCGCTCAAAGGATCAGAACATTTACCGCCAGTTCCATCTTCAATGAAGCTACCATCGTCAGCGGAACCAGGTTAGCTAAAAGTTTGAGGGATGAAATCTCGCAAAAGGTGCTCGACTACAATAAGACTAGCTTCCCAGATTTGTACAAATCCGGGGAACCCATGGGGTTTGAAGATTTGAGATTCAAACCAAGTTTGACCATTATTCAGGTTGGCGACAGACCCGACTCTTCAGCTTACGTCAGAGCAAAGTTGAAGGCTGCTACTTCGGCAAATATCGATTCGCGTTTACTCAAGCTTGACAAAGACATTGCTCAGGATGAGTTGATTGATATTATCGATGCGTTGAACAAAGACCCAAAAATCAATGGAATTTTGATCCAATTGCCTTTGCCAGCTGAGTTGGATGAATCTTTGGTCACTGAATGTGTGGCCACAGAAAAGGACGTTGACGGGTTTGTCAGATACAACATTGGTGAATTGTCCAAAAAGGGTGGAGCACCATTATTCAAGCCATGCACTCCAAATGGGTGCATCGAATTGATCAAACAAACGGGAATCGTTTTGAAAGGGAAGAATGCCGTGGTCTTGGGTAGATCAGATATTGTTGGAACCCCGGTTGCAGCAATGTTGAGAAATGAAGACTGTACTGTCACCATTTGTCACAGTCACACTCGTGATTTAGCAAATATCGTGGCCCAAGCTGACATTGTGATTGCAGCAATTGGACGCCCAGAATATGTCAAGGAGGATTGGATCAAGCCTGGCGCTGTCGTCGTTGATGTCGGTATCAACTACACAGAAGTTGACGGAATGTCCAAATTAGTGGGAGACGTTGATTTTGCAAATGTCATAAAGACTGCTGGTTTTGTTACTCCAGTCCCAGGTGGTGTCGGTCCAATGACCGTGGCAATGTTGTGTCGTAATGTCTATGATGCCGCCATGAATCAACAAAAAAAGGCTCATATACACACTTTCAAGCCACTTCCTCTTCGTATCAAAGAACCAGTTCCTTCAGATATAGCCATCTCCAGGGCCCAAAAGCCAAAGAAGATTGGTAGGGTTGCCAAAGAATTGGGCTTGCTTGATCGTGAAATGGAACCATACGGCCACTACAAAGCAAAAGTTGACCCTAAATTAGTTTTGGAGAGATTGGATGAGCAAACTGAAGGTGACGTCAATAACAAGGGTAACTACGTTTTAGTTGCTGGTATTACACCAACTCCATTGGGAGAAGGTAAATCTACCACTACTTTAGGTTTGACTCAAGCCTTGGGTGCTCACTTAAATTACAACTCTATCGCCAACGTTAGACAACCATCAATGGGACCAACTTTTGGTGTAAAGGGGGGTGCTGCTGGTGGTGGTTACTCTCAAGTCATTCCAATGGATGAGTTTAACATGCATTTGACTGGTGATATTCACGCTATCTCTGCTGCTCAAAACTTGTTGTGTGCAGCTGTCGATACCAGAATGTTCCACGAATACACATCCAAATCTATTAATGGTTTCTACAAAAGATTGGTACCAGCTAAGAAAGGCGTTAGAACTTTCACGCCATCAATGTTGGCAAGATTACAAAAGTTGGGAATCACTAAGACTAACCCAGATGATTTAACACCTGAAGAGATTGAGAAATTCGCCGCGTTGAATATCGACCCAAGCTCGATCACTATCAAAAGAGTTGTCGATTGTAATGATAGATTTGTCAGAGAAATCACCCTTGGCGAAGGTAAGAACGAGGCAAGTAAATTCCCTCCGAGAAAATCGGGATTTGATATCACTGTTGCTTGTGAATTAATGGCCATCTTGGCTTTATCGACCTCGTTGAAGGATTTGAGAAATAGAGTAGGTAGAATAGTTGTTGGTACTCAAAAAGACACTGGTGTTGCGATCACTGCTGAAGATATAGGCTGTGCCGGAGCCATCACTGCTTTGTTGAAAGATGCTATCAAACCAAACTTGATGCAATCTTTAGAAGGTACTCCAGTATTCGTTCACGCAGGTCCTTTTGCGAACATTTCCATTGGTGCTTCTTCAGTTATTGCCGATAAATTGGCATTGGAATTGACTTCGCCATCAAATCCAATCAATAGTGGTGAAAAAGGTTTTGTTGTAACTGAAGCTGGTTTCGATTTCACTATGGGTGGTGAAAGATTTTTCAACATCAAATGCAGAACCTCAGGTTTGAAACCAGACACCGTAGTGTTGGTTGCTACCTCTAGAGCATTGAAATTACATGGTGGAGCTCCCGATGTCAAACCAGGTCAAGCTTTACCAAAAGAATACGTAACTGAGAACTTGGAATTCTTGGCCAAAGGTTGTGAAAACCTTGCAAAGCAAATCTCAAACATCAAACAATTCAATGCCCCAGTTGTTGTTGCCATCAATGAGTTCGAGACTGATACTCCAGCAGAAGTCGCTTTGATTCAAAAACTTGCTCTCGAAGCAGGTGCCGATTTTGCTGTTCCATCTAATCACTGGGCTAAAGGTGGTGCCGGTGCTTTGGAGCTTGCAAAAGCTGTGGTAAAGGCTGTCAAGCTTTCTGACTCAACACAACAGAACTTTTTGTACGATGTCAAAGACACTGTCGAGAACAAATTGACAGCTATTGCCACTAAAATGTATGGAGCTGCTAATATTGAGTTGTCACCATTGGCAAAGCAACAAATTGAAACTTACACTCAACAAGGGTACGATAAATTACCTATCTGTATTGCCAAAACTCAGTATTCCTTATCTCATGATCCAAGCTTGAAAGGTGTACCTACAGGTTTTACTGTGCCAATCAGAGAGGTGAGATGTTCTGCTGGTGCAGGGTATTTGTACGCCTTGGCTGCTGAAATCATGACTATTCCAGGTTTACCCACACACGCCGGATTCATGAATGTCGAAGTGAACGACAAGGGGGAGATTGAAGGTTTATTCTGAACGAAGGTTCCGTCTTCCAACAGTCGCAAGACCTTTCGTACTTCTACTCAATTCCATCATAATTTCAGTTACTTGTATATTAATTTCATAGACATATAAGGGATGATGTGAGTCTCCTCATCTTCTTATCAATAGGATCAGATCGTTATTCAATTTCTATGTTGTGTAGAATCAGTTGAATACTGAAGCGAGGTCTTTGTCGCCATTAGCAAAATTGTAACTCTTGCCAAATGTTGCCTGTTTGTCGAGTATTGCGTAAATAACTCTAGCAACATCAGTTCTGTCGACAGACCCTTTGTCCTCGGTGGTATTGTTTACAATTCTGAACTTGTCTGTACCGTCTCCGTTGGTCAACATTGTTGGTTTCAAAATGGTAAAGTCTAATTTATCTTTGAATTCATTGACCAAGATCCTATCAGCGTAATGCTTGGCGATGTAATAATTTCTGATAGAGCTTGAGTCAACAAAATCTCTGTTTTCAGCGTGTAGGGCACTGACAAGTATATATCGCTTGCAACCCACCGAGGTTGCGGCTTCAAACGACTTCACTGCCAGGTCCAAGTCAATCTGGAGTAAGTTTTTTCCCCTAGAACCGGCAGTGAACACAACAGCATCATGACCCTTTATAACTTTGACAAAGTCGTCAACGGAGGCTTCATCCAATTGCAATTGCGTTGTTGTCACATTTGAACTTTCGGCAATTGACTTTATTGCCCGTGCTTGCTCCTGATTTCTAACCACGGCTGTTGCTTGGTACGACGAATCACCAAGCAATCTAACAAGATGTTGTCCCACATTCCCATGGGCGCCAAACACAATAACACTCTTCACCATCGTTGCTTCTCTTTGTTAACAGGTTGGATTACTAACATTTCAGGGATAAGTTCCACATTTCTACCCCCTGCATATTATCTGGTGAATATGATACATTCAAATAAACAATACTATAGAACTAAAGTACCTACCTGTCGTCAAATCATTAAAAATCAAAGACTCATCAAGAGTCTCTATCTATCAAAGACTATTAATCATTTTTGCGTAGCAGAAACTGGAGTTGACAGTTTATTCGTCGATGCAATTGGTGATGTTTTATTATAATGCTTGATATTCTGAGCGTTAAGATTATTCATTAATTTCGAATCGGAGTAGTTGCTTCCACTTCGACTGACGTTGTTACCGTTATTGTTGTTGTTGTTGTTGTTGTTATTATTATTGTACAATTGTGATGTTGGTGTATTAGATTGTCTCGTTTGTTGGGAACTTAGTTGTGGTGACGTGTTTGGTAATCCATTCCCAGTACTGTTGGTGGGATTGTAGTTATGTGGGAGTTGTTGGTTTGAACCTAAGCTTTTTGGCAAAGGTTGTTGTGGGATTTGACGTTGTGCATTGGGAGTTGTCCTCACATTCGCTTGTTGTGATTGAGGTGTGCTGTTTTGTTGTGACTGTTGAGCTTGTCTATTGGATTGCTGTAATGCTCTCATGCGAACCTGTTGTAGATAAAGTTGTTGCTTCTGATGTACTGCATCGCGAAGTAAGCCGTATGATTTTGACAATAGCATTGATCCAAATCTGATCGATTGGGTGTCATCGCTGATACTATTCAACCTCGAGGGATCGAGACCAAATGGGTCCAAGACCCCCTTCTGTGATTCAGTCAAGTCCGTGTCGAACTTCCAACGAGAATCGAGTCGAGTGATTGTGTCAATTCGGCAATCGTAAACATTTGGTATAGCTCCACTGGCGCTTGACATATCGACATCACCATCGGCATCCTTGTCGTTATCTTCATTTAAATTCAAATATTCATTCAATAAATCATCTGGGCGTTGCACAAGTGACCTTCTGTCAATAAACGTTCTACTATGTCTGCCCATACGCTTTCGTAACCGGAAAATTGGATCAGATAGTGGATTATCTTCTTTACCATCAGATTCAGTTTGACCATAACCATTATTGTAGGTGTTGTAGTTGCTGGATTCGATATTAGACAATAATTGTGCGATGTACCCTACCGAGTCTTGGTTCTTGTATTTGTCTTTCCCGTGTTGTAGTAATGTTGATAGATGCGGGAATGCTTTGGATGGAATTAGTTCACCATTGGAGCCTCTTAATGTTTTCACACCAGGCAATGATTTCTTGCCATCCTCGATAATTTTCTTGACAGAATCATTTAGGTAGTTTGTGGTATTGATTTGGTGGTAATTGGCAGCCGCGATTGAAGAATATGGTATGTGGCTAATCTCTTGGAACTTGTCGCTATTGGTGGTGATATTGAAGTATGGTTGGTAAGGATCGTCTGTGAGGTTGTTGTAACCTTTGTCTTGTTCCTTACGTTTCCTTAGCTTTTCCATGACTGCTCGTTTGATTGTTTCATTCTTTTCCTTGAGTACCAAAGAGACAGTGACAAGATCCATATCGGGAATTTTGGAAGGTGGTAACTTGACATAGGGTTGAGATGACGATGAAGTTTCTTGTTGATTTTGAGCCTGTTGTGCCAACTGTTTATTGTTGTTGTTATTATTGGATCCTGGTAATGAAATCGACTGTTCACGAGTCGACATGCGTTTTTCTTTCTTGGTGATTTCCTCCTCATCACGAATCTTGATAATCTTCTTACGCTTGTGAGGGTAAAACAAGTGGTCGTCGCCCTTTATGCCTATGGTTCGCTTCAATGTTTTGGCTTCACCACGCAACTTGAAAATCTCCTCGTCGCATTCCAAGTTTTGCAACTTGAGTATTTCACGCTGGGCCACGTTCAAAATGATTTCGCGGGCACTTGTCAATGACTTCTGCAACAACCTGATTCGTTCTGCGCCCAAGGTATCGGCTCTTCTAGTTTTACGAGCCTGGCGGAACTCACGTCGGCGGAAACAGATGTAAGGGTCGGCGTCGTTTTCCTTTTCATTGGCGCTGGGGTCTTCGAATTTCAAGTTTGGGTGGATCAATTTGCCCTTTCGCTCGAGTTTCCTTACTTTCCAGTGGTTGTATATGGCTTCGCCGTATGAGTCCAATAGTTTTGGGAGCGATCGGGGCGGGTTTGCCAATGTTGGTTTGTCAAAAGTGGTTACGAACGGTTCCCATTTCAATTCCTGGCTCAATTTATCCTTGAGGGCACCGGTTGAGAGGTAGTTTAGTCTCGTCCCCACTTGTGTATACGGATTATTCGACGTGGTTGTCGATGCAAACTCTTCCATGATGAACAGTTTCAACTCGGGGTACGAGTGGAGGTTTGAAGGGTCTACCGATAAGAAAGGTTGTCGTTCCTCGATGATTTTCTCGAATTTATCCACCACGAGTTCAAACTCCAATTCCAGGCACGGAAGCTTGTGTTTGCCCAACACCGTTTTGTAAAACGCCTCATCCTCCTCGTCCATGTTGTACTCGACCCCCACTGTGTCCTCTAT
Organism: Suzukiozyma glaebosa; assembly: GCA_030564305.1. NCBI lineage: Eukaryota > Fungi > Ascomycota > Pichiomycetes > Serinales > Debaryomycetaceae > Suzukiozyma > Suzukiozyma glaebosa. The sequence goes on from JAJLUT010000014.1 coordinate 264,103, forward strand.
AGTGGCCGAGAACTTGATGTAGCTTTCGGGCTGGACGAATTTTTGGTCGGCGTAGTATTTTGGCGCCTGGTGCCACACTCCCAGGGCATCTGGGGTGGGTATGTATACCAGCGACAGCGTCGCTTCCTGCGACCCTAGCAATGCCTTTGTTGCTGCGTTGATCACCTGTTGCAAGTGGACTTCGTCCTCTTCATTCTTGTCGACTCCGGTTTCGAACGCGTGCACGTCGCGCGGCTGCGCGGCTGCCGCGGTAGGCGCCGCCGCATGGTGGTGTAAATGGTTGATTTGGCTGGGCTCCAACTCGTGCGAGTCGGCGGCCAGGAGGTCGCGCTGTTTGTAGATTGCCAACGGCTGCTTGACCGAGATTTTCCGCTGTCGGAACCTGGCTGAGGATGAGTGGGACTTGGCATTGGTGGAGGTTTTGGCAGGTAGTAGTGCCATGTCTGCGTGCTCCTACACCACTGTCTGGAGTGCCACCGTGTGTGTGTGGGTGTGGGTGTGTGTGGTGTAACCAAAATTAACTAGTGCAGCGTTGGATGTTTACTCCTAAACCACCCGAAAATTAATTTTTATTAATCCCTCACCCGGTGTTTGTTTGGCAATGAATGACTGCGTGGAAAAAAAAAACCCAAAATAACCTGAAAACCAAACGGGGGTGGTGTGTGCGTATGTCAGTGTATAGGGTAAGTATGCTAATAGTACCAACAACGTTGTTCTAGGTGTCTCTTGTGCTCTCCCCTAGTGGATAAAAAAAAAACTGCCTCTTGATATAGTGGGCCTGGTTAACAAAATTCTCAACAACAAAAGAAAAATTTTTCGCCCCCGAATTGACAACAACAAAAAAAAAAAATTGATGGAAGTTAGTCACGTGTGGTGTCACAAGGATATCATGTGATGATAAGGTGTAGGTGGTTAATGATTAACCACAAGGTGGTACTGGTTGCTGGTGCTGGTGATGAACCAATGACCATGTTATTGGGGGTTAGGTGAAGGTACCCACATTGGTGGTTGTAAGTGGTAGATGGTAGATGGTACTAGTGTAGATGAATGACTTGATGTTGACTGGTGTTGTCTGAAATGTTAGTCAACATCAATCTCCTAGTAGTCTATGTATCAGTTGGAGTAATCATTTGTCAAGTGTGTCAATGAGTGTTTTAAGGGGTTTGGGGGTTTGGGGGTGTAAGTGGCAAAAGTTATTGGAATGGTAGCGTTGAGTTGATTGGCACAAGATGGTAGCGTGGAATTATAGGTGGATAGTTAGATTAGGGGGTGGTTTGTATAGTATACTGTCAGTGTAAGGGGGTGGTGTTTGTGTAGTACTCTGTTGAGAATACTATATGGTGACTAGGTTGATGCGGCGGTGTGTGGGTAGATATGATTCTGTGCGGCGTGAGCAAGTCTTGGCTGTAACCTGGGTAGGCTAGAGTTAAAGGGGGTTGATATTTGTAGTATAGGTTTGTACAGTATGGTTTGTCTCAGAGGAGATGAGGTTTAGTAGTAATCTAATTAAGAACGTCGGTAGACATGTGTCTACTATGATAGTTCAATTAGTGAGGTGATTGACATTATCCGCTGGAATCATCGGGCTAGGTTATAAGTATTGCCACACTGGGTTTTTTTGGGCGTCTATTCACTTGAGATAACGTCTACGCACAAACGAAGGCGATCGTGATGATCGGCTCGGCGGTAGATGTGCTCCTCAAATCAGAAATTGGGGAAGCAGTTGAAGTAGCCTCGAGTGTGAGTGGCAGATTTTTATGACAATGCCAGCCCCTACAACTACAATGTTTGGTTCGTGATACACATATTATCAAACAATTACAAAACCCTACCAACTCCCACTACCCTCACCTTTCCCACTGAGCACCCCGTTCGCCCGTCTGCATGGCCCGATCGTTTTGAAGGCGAGTGAATAGCGAGTTAGGCGGTTCTACGCGGCTGCCAGCCGCCACCTGCCTCGCATACTCTCACAATATTGATCAAAGCCACCGCCCTCATCATCGCCGGCAATCCACTGCTCTTGGGCTTAGAGACCCTTCTTCCACACATTGTACGGAACCGCTTTCACTTGGTACTTGTTCTTCTTATCCTCTTTAGGCGACTGGTGCTTCATCGTAGCAAATGATCTGATCGACGTCGCCGGAGACCCAAACCCAAAAAGCGACTCGGCAGCTACCCGAGTGTGCTGCGAGCTGAAGCGCGATAACCTGCTGCCAACATCAAAAGTGGCCGTGGACACTGTAGACGGCGAATAATGACTGGGCACCAAAAGATAGGGGGTATCCTTCTCAGCATACTGGGTGCGGAACTGGAGGTGGTCTTGGTTCTCTCGCGACGATAACCGTAATATCGATTTCAACTTGCTGCCCAAAGAAGGTTTCTTTGCATAAGCATTGGAAAGAAACTCGATTTGCGGAGGGGTGGAATTACCCAACGCAAACGCATTGAGGTATCCATAAGCACTCGAGGTCTCGTCGCCTGAACTGAGACCCGATTCGGGAGAACAGTCTCGCGAAGCAAACGTATCGTTAGCATCCTCATATATGGGCGATTTCAATTGTGATTCGTCATCCAGTATTGTCCCCGCGGGTGTTCTTCGTGTTTTGAATATCTCATAGTCAATCAACGTCGACTTAACATTTGTTACGTCGTTCATCCCGTCTGAGACAATCCAGCTTCTACCTCGTTGACCGCTAGTGTCAATTTCAAGATCGAGAAAATTGGTTGGCATTAAGTACAACTGCTAAGTGGAAAATGTGTCAAACGCTGATGCTGTTCGTCATCTTCCCTACGTGATGCTTCCATTTCGTTTATATAGTTTGTCAAAATTCATGGCGGTTGGTGGCTTGAAACTGAAATTAAAGTCGCAGGTAAAGTCAAAATCTCCATAATATTGCAAGTACCCATTCACCACACGATACTGCTAGGCATATTGGGCATTGTTATCGTACAATAAGGTTTTGGAACGACTCACGCTGTCGGAATTAATCAAAAGAGAAGTCATATTTTGAATTGCTAGCGACTATGACCCTGTTGGTGATACCCGATACCAAATTACCTCAAGCGCAACCATTCTTATCCACAGTCTACCCAGGACATCCATACTTACCTGATAACACTCACTTTGAGATTGAAGGTCGCGAACAAGACAAGCATGAAGCAGCATCATCAAATTCGTCATTATCGAATCCGTTCAAAAAGATAAACTGGCCCTTTGCGGTCAATTCGTTTGCACAACTACAACCTTACTACTTGAACATTGCCAGACCTCCGTTGACAGAACAAGAATCAACAACTTATGTATCCATCCCATATCATATCAATCACTTGTTTTCACGGATATCCCATTTACATAAAAATTTGGAAAACATTCAGATTGGAGCCAACTTGAATCCTTTGAATCATGACCCTATGAAAACCACGATTAGTGGATGTTTGACCAAAATAATCAATATAGGTCCCTCGCCATTCCAAGACTTGAAATTCACAAACCCAATCAATGAGTTTGAGATCTTAGAATGCAGCGACTACGAGAATAAATTAAACACGTCCTCGAAATTGATTGTATCAGCAAATATCAATATCTTGAATATATTGGGTTTGGACAAAAATTCCCAATACTTGTATTCGAGCAAAACTGTGGACTCCAAATCAATCTATCCATTCATCGAAAATGAGGAAGGTGAAGGAGAAACAGCGAAAACAATCGAACAGCCAATGTTACGATTGCAATTTCAAAAGAATATTACCAGTTTACATGCCTTATTCCCGTTGATCCTAATTGGGTTTGATAATGGGGAATTGTTATTGATCAATTGTATTGAGTTGACATACAAATTGATCAGAATCAACGATTTGAACTCCTGTATAACATGCATCGAACCATTTTATCACCCAAGTTATCATTACCTTGTTTGTTGTGGCTTAGCTAATGGAGAGGTTTTGATTTTGAACCCATCGAGTACCGAATCATCAAATCAGCCCCATTATGTTAAGAAAGTGGTGGGGCAAGATTCTAAATTGACTTTCTTCAAAAAATTTGACTTGAGTGTTTTGAACCAACAGCAACAAGCTCAAAATGACGAATTGATTATAGGTCACTTCAAGTTGAGTCACAAAGCGGTTACCTCGATTGCCACGACCTTGCCAATGAATGAGAAAACAATCGATTCGTTCCAATTAGAGCACTCAAACCCAATGATCATCGCACTTTCTCTGCAAAATGGTTTTGTCAAATTCATTGATTTGATGTTCACGTATGATAAAAACTACGCACTGAATGACATTCAAAACAATTGCATAGTTACCGATATAGTGTCAAACTACTTCAATGATGGTATAAGTGCAATACAGTTTTCGCCGGATTTCAAGTTCCTTGTTGTTGTTGGCAGTGGTGACTTGATCGAGACATTCAAGATGAGTTATTATAATGTGAATGGTTTACTCAAGAAGAAAGACGATGCTTCACCACAGCCAAATACACTGAATCAGAATTTGAGCTCGCAGGCAAATTTGCGAGGAAGACGTTCGAGAAGTGGTACAGTCAACAGTAACACAAGCCATAGAGGGTCAGGTGGACGAAATTTTCCACCATTGATCAAAGATATTAAAATCGTCGGCAGGTTTAAAGGACACACTAACTCTGTCTATCAGATTGAGTTCATTCCGGATTGTTTCTACAAGCTAATCAGTTGTGGTTTCGATGGTAGAGTCATTATTTGGGAATTTGACTATCGAGCATTACCGAAAGTCAAAATCAACCGAGCCCCTATTCAAAAGGAGCAAGAAAAAAGAAGAAGACGATCAATGCAACATAGGAAGCAACCTTCAGTCATTAGCGTGCACCGGAGCCCTAGTCCGATCGCAAAAAAAGCGATAAACCCATCAAATTCTGGGGTATTCTTGCAAGCAACAAGATCATATCACGATGATGGTTTGAACGGTTATCTCAATACCGGCATTGGAGGTAGCACAAGTATGAACACAATATTAAGTGGCTCTCCAAACGTTGCAGACACCAATAAAGAGATTTCTGACTCGCAAAATGAAATAGTGATTTCAATCTACAAGTCTCTATTCGATTTGAGAGTAAAGAGACATTACAAGAACTGTCCAACGAAAGAAAGTCTTTTGATTCATCCAATCATCAGCGACAAATTGGTCCCATCGATTGAAATTCCTTTAGTAAGTTTGGATTTAAGTTGCTACATTAAGGATGGGAAGATTGATGGTTTTCATCTAGATGAAAACTATTTCTGGTGTTTTGGTAAAAGCGGTGATATTTTCAGGTACGAAATAGTAAAGGCGTAGGATTGACAACAGGTTTGTGTCAAAAAGGATGAGAACTGGATATAAGTTACGGTAGTATAGAATGCAGATGTTGATGAATGTTATATACTCTATTGACAGAGATGCAAATGTAAAATCAAATGACCACGAAATGAAAGATCTGGTAATGCCAACGATGAATTTCGCTTGGTAATGAATCAACAAATAAAACCAATTGAAGATTTGTTAATGGACGTGCAAACGACGGAATGCTGTGCAGATTGCATCCAACGTGAACTACTGATTGTTGTAGTACATTGTCCCATCTAAACCAAACCCTAGTTCCTCTTCCAAACGAAACAAGTCGTCTTGGCCCATGTTACCAATATTGAAATTGTCCTGATAAACTTGCTGATTATTGAAAGTAAAATCATCTAGTTCTTGAGGTTTTGGTACGATAAACTCATCTACATTACCGGCAATATTCGAAGTGTTGACAGCTGTAGACGGTGTATGATTTTGGTGGTAAATTGGGGTGTTGAACTGGTGTTGGTTTATTTGTTGATCTTGGTTCATCATTATATGATTTTGATGTGCTTGGGCCTGGGCTTGCGCCTGGGCTTGCGCGTGTGCTTGTTGAGCCTGCTCAAACTTTTGTCTTTCGTGTTCTTGTTGACGTTCTTCCTCTTGTTGACGCTGTTTCTGGATTTGCATCTGCAATTGTATTTGTTGTTGCTCTATTGGTTTTCTAGCAAATTCACGGAAGTTTTTGACTTCCTCAATGATCAATTGTTTCATCTCTTCAATAGAATCAACCGTCTCAAATGATTTGAAGTCAAATTTGACTTGGCACACTGGTTCATCTTGAGGATCGTGCCAAATTGACAAATATGGATGATTTAATGCATCTTCTACCGTTATCCTTTGATAAGGATCCAATGTTAGCATCTTTTCTAATAAGTCAAGTGCCAATGGATTAGCTTGTGGAAACAATTCACTGTATGGTACTCGTTTCATCAACGGCAACGATCTAACGTAGTTTTGGGCTCTTATAGAACCGATTTTGGTCAAAGTTGATTCCTTTGGAGTACCCAAGATCAACAAAATTTGATTTAGCTGGTCGACGTAATCTTTACCTCTGAACAATGGCTTCCCACCTAATAATTCGGCCAAGATACACCCCACTGACCAGATATCGATTGCTTTGGTGTAGTTGGTGAAACTCAACATGATTTCCGGAGCACGGTACCATCTTGTGGCCACATATTCTGTCATAAACCCGGCATTTTGTTCGGGATTTTCTGAAAACCCTCTTGCCAAACCGAAATCACAAATCTTCAACTCGCAATCGGCGTTGACCAAGAGATTGCCCGGTTTCAAATCACGATGTAAGACGTCGGCTGAATGAATGTATTTCAACCCACATAAGATTTGATAGATGAACGATTGGAAGTGGGAATCGGTCAAGTTCTGGCCCGATCTGATGATTTGATGCATGTCACATTCCATGAGCTCCTCGTATAAGTAGATATCATTGAACTCGCCTGTCAATGGATTAGGAACGATATCCAAGTCGTATAAGCACGTAATATTCTTGTGACCCCGGAAGAATTGTAGTAATTTCAATTCACGCAATGAGCGTTTGCACAAGATCTTTCTACTAAAAATATTGGTGATCTTCTTGATGGCAACGAAACTGCCGTCTGCAGCTGAGTTTGTTGTGGTTTGGTTCGAGACATTGCCCTGACCATTACCGTCGTCGTATTTTGCTGAACATACGATTCCGTATGCGCCATGACCCAATTCCTTGACGATCTTGAATGACTTATCGATGATAAAGTCCTGGTTGTACACCTTGTTCACACTTCTCCCTTGATATTCCGACATGGTGTGAAAGAATGGGCTTATTCTGGTACGATTTGATTTATCCAAGGATTTGAAATCGACTTTGCGCTCGTATGAAAATAAATTTCACTCAAGTTGATAACAAACACTTTGCCACGAATTGCTCGAACAGTGGATGATGAATAATCGAGAGTAGTTTATACAACTACGGTAAATGTCAACTATAAATAGGTAAACTGTTAATCTAATCTAAACCATCTTTTCCTGTTTTGTCAGCGTCTTTGTTTATGAGTACTAAAAATAGAATGCTTTTTGCTTCTGGCAGGGCCAATGGAAACTGATATTGAAGTGACACATGAAAACAAGTGCCACACGATGACATCGTTGCCTCGAGTCCGACGGGATCTGCGTGGGCTTTTTTGGTGTAGTGTAGCATCGAATATAATAGCGCACGGCTTCAAAACGATCTATTTATAGGGTACGTACAAGGTTGCAATTGGACCAACGGGGGGCCGCCGATGCTTAATACACACGATGGCATTAGTCTGCTCCTAACTCTACTAACCGAGTCTACTTTGAGATGACATAAAATCGGGTTCTGCTCGTTCGATCCCCTGGCCTGGAGAAAAGTGCGATGTTGAGTTAATGGGTATTATGGTTTCACTTGCAGCATAAGATGAATGTATGATCAAGGATCTAGTAGGGGTGTAAACTGCCTATTGTTTGTCATCCAATCTCTTGTATTCTTGGTGCATCAAGCAGATTTTTGAAAAAAAAACTCTTCTTAAACGCCAACTCTGAAGTTTTGCAAAATGTACCAAATTTTCCAAAATTATGAACACCACCAAAGATAGAAAAGATTGTTAGACTGCAGTGTTCTTACAAGATAAACCCATAGTACCTTATAGATCTACATAACCAGTTTCACGATAATGCTGTTTTGAGTTGAATACCCATTTCCAGCTTATTTCTATTTCAAGCAAGCGCCGTTTATCAGCCACATGCCCGCTCGTTTTTATCTGACACATCTATTCTTCCGTAGTTTCAACTGAACTATTTTCTCGTCCTTGGGTTTCGCTAAGGCACGGAACCCATCGCAATTGAGTTGGGACAGCAACCATAGGCATGCGTCGTCGAAAAGGTGAAAGCAATTCGTTCTTGCAAAGTCTATAGTAACAAGTTCATTCATTTTCATATAAACAAGAATATAACATCATTATTCATCTATGTACGTTTACTTTTTGGCTTGTAAGTATTTTTCAATTTCCTTGATCCCATTCTGGATGTTTATGGTGGAGTTACCAAAACCAACTCTAATGTAGCCTGGGCGGTCAAACACATCACCAGGAACAAGCAAGGTCTCGTAGGACTCGGCCATTTCACGACAAAACTCAGGTGCGTCCACCTTGTTCAATTTGATGAAACATGTGGATCCTCCCGTGGGTCTCACCCACGAGAAGTGATCCGAGTGTTTGTCAATGAAATCTTGCAAAATCTTCAAGTTGGTGGCACACAATTTTTCGTTTCTGGCCAAGATCTTATCGCGCACTCTCAAGGCCAAGGTGGCAATGTAGTCGTCCACCATTGAGATGGAGATCATGTTGTAATGACGTTTGTTGGTAACATCATCGAGCACGGTTTTGTCATGGGTGATGATCCACCCCAACCTGATCCCGGCCAACGACCATGCTTTCGACATGGAACTAGTGACAACCACTTTGTTGTAGCCGTAATCCAAGCCCGACTTTGGTTTGTCATCCACATTGTGGTACAAGGGACGGTAGACTTCATCGCACATGAGGTAAGCATCGTGCTTTTTGCAAAGGTCGACGATCGATTGCATGACGGCGTTGGGGATAGTAGCACCGGTAGGGTTGTTTGGGTTGTTGACAATCAACAATTTAGGAGAATGGGTGTCAAACAATTTTGCCAAATCGTGAACATTAGGCAAGAACTTTTCATCGTACTTCAAGACGTACTCGACCACTTTGGCACCAAACATCTTGGGCACTGACGATAATTGCTGGTAAGTTGGTTGCACCACAATCACGGTGTCTTGAGGGCACACGATCGAGTACAAGGCCAAGAAGTTAGCACCAATGGCACCGTTGGTGATGACAATGTCTTCAGGAGCGGCTGTTTCGTAAAGCTGGCACACTTCTTGTTTCAACTCGGGAGATCCGGCAATGTGGCCATAAGTCAACTTCATGTCGACCAATTTGTCGCCAACTTGCTGTTGGTTAACCTGGCCCAGGCCCATTTCGATAATGTCCTTGATCGAGATTGAGTCACAGCAGGTTTCACCCATGTTGTGAGTAATGTTCATCTCATACTTGTCCATGTACTGTTCGACAGCGAATACTTCTTGTTTCATTGTTAGGTTGGTTGGTTGGTTGAAAAGTTTAGCAATAAAAGTCGATTCAATTCCGCTTTATATTTCACCAGAACGCGGAATTTCCATCGCCAACAATTACTCCTTGCAATGGGGATGGAATCGATACCAGTGTAGGGAACGATGGTTGAGAAGAATATAGAGTACACGGCGTTCTAACCATCGATTTACTATACTGTTGGTTGTCTCTTACCCATAGCCGTTTTCTTTGTCCCCCACAATACACCCCATGTCAACTTTCATCTTAGTGCGACTTATCTTGTCGCGAGTTATGACAACGCCAATAACGCTAATGTTCTATTTTGTATCTTAAAGTCTACGCGAAGGGTCTTGGTATTGTTTGTCGATTGTTGCAAATCTTACTCCTGAGTGGCAAGTGTATAATAGCGACATTTGTGCTAGACAATATCACCATCTTTTGATGTTGGATCCCAACGATATTTATGCACTGAAAAACCAAGACAATTTGTCCCATCAGGGGGAATTGGGGTGTGACCGTGCACAAGCAAACAACGCTGATGAATCTTGGCCATTGTTGCGATAATGCCATGTTGACAAAATAAATCTCCCATTCATCGTTTGTTCATCTCTAATGTCGGGAAGTGATGCTCATGCACTGGCCCCGATATTTTCGAGCCGACAGACACTGGGCCATGAACAATAGATTAGTAAACTTTAGTCATAAGTCTCTCTTGCTTACTTACACCCCACGCCAGACTAGACTCAGACACGATACCCACCAGCATACCCACGAATTTTACTTGGCTGCGAAATTAGTTGCAATGGGTATGAAATGGGTTATGGTCATGATTATAGTTTGACGATCGTCAACGGGCCATCACCGACACTAGGTTTAATGGAACCTGGCCGAGTGTCGATTGCAACGTCACCTTGCCCCAAACGGGTGAGGATCTCGGTTGTTTATTCGTATTTGTTGACAAAACAAGGTTATTAGAGTTGAAAGTGGTACAATAAACCCTTTGTTGAACTGACAGGCCATGGTTTGCGGTTATTTTTTATGACAGCACCAGTGTTCTGGAAAACCGACTCGAATGGAGGATCGGCGCTAGGGCTAAACTTACCAGCACCCTTCCAGCGCCGGTGCCGCTGGGCAAATCGTGGAACTGGCAGGACCCGCGGCGAATGTGATAGAAGCGCAACCTGATCAGCTTTGGGCTGTACCCAAAATTGCTCAATTGGCATCGAACGTGTGGATGAAATGTCATATGGGGCAAGCGCAAGTGTGAAAATATTTGACTTTTAGTAATAGGCCAATGCTTCTGTTCTTTCGATTAATAATGTGTTCTTTGCTGGAGCAATGGGTATATTGTCCCCAGAATAATGACCAGCTACAAACTGACCCCTACCCGAAACCTATCGGATGCACCCTGGGTCGGATGTAGGCGTTAGAGATTTGTAAATGTCAAAAAAAAAAAAACGCCCCTAATAAAACTACCACACTCCCAAGGAGAGTATCAGGATTCAGCCCTTTCAGTGTAGTTACAACCAGAATCTAGTTGCGCTACTGGCAAAACTCCACTACGTATTGGTCACATCCCCAAATAGCCATAACGGGAAACAATCATAGCCCCTCAAACAAAGAGTCTGACAAGAAAATCAGGCTAGAGAATGCAAAGGAGATAAAATGTATTGTTTGGCAATATTATATCATGTAGAAGCAACCGGGTAAGGAAATGAAGATCATTAGGGATAATGCAGAGTATACGAGTAAAATTTGCAAAAAACTGTCGTAACCAACACTAGCGGCCAACGACAGTTCGACTGGAAAGCTTCATTGTGGCAGGATTATGGACAAAGTAGATTTTGCACTGATTGCACCATCTTTTTGCCCCAGAGTGTCACTAAATTTACGGGAAAACCAAGATTGTTGCCAACAATAAGGTTTTTAGATGGCGGCTGATTGTTTCCCTGCAAAATACTGGAATTGTAGCGTTGAGCTCCTGGCGCTGACACTGCAAGTTTGAGACACTGCAAGTTTGAGACACTGCAAGTGTCTGTCAAACACAAGAAGCTACACTGCATCGGCTCGTGCACACACGTCGATTGTTCGGGCCAGTTGGTGGCTCAACTGGCGTGATGAACTTTTGTCTGCATATCGATCTCACGCAAAATTATTTGGGTTTTGACAACCACAAGCAAATATTGATTATATATAGTGGACAACGCCTGAGTGTTTGTATTGGGGAACGAATGGAGGGACGATGAACGACAAGGATAGAATAGAGGACGACTTGTCTTCACTCTTCTTGCCAGACTTGAACCACAACAACGACAACTTCAATCGTGAATTGGACATTGACGACTTTGACAATGTCCCCCAGGCATCTTTCAACAACTTCAACAACTTCTTGTCAAACAACCAGTTCATTAGTTATAAGGCCGACGGCAACAGTAATAGCAACAGCACCACCAACATTGCAGCTAACCCTGGCAATGCCCATATCAACCCAGGAACAAATGCGTCCGATTCCAACACCAACATTCACCAGATGGGAATGAACAGCTATTACCAAGCGCAGCAGAACTTGATGAACCAGCCAATATCAACATTGGGCTCGTCCCACAACCTACAACAATACTCGCATGGTCACGTACAACCGTTCGACACCAATTACCAGCACTTGTACCCCAGTCACAACCACTATGCCAATTTCGTGCCTGTGGAAGCAACTCGCCAATTGCCATACAACAATTACGTGTACCCACCCCGAACGAACGACTGGCTGCACGAACACTTGTTGAAATACCCCAATATGCCCGACTCGGTATTACCCAAACCAACCACACCAGGATTACTCGATAAATCAGCGTCTGCAGGCTCGACCACCGCCAAACCACCCAAAAAAAAGGCCAAAACCCGAAAACGAGATTTGAAAGCGTTGGATTTTGTCATCAACTACAACAGTAAACAGTTAAAACGACTTTTGGACTTGAAGAAAGTACCCCAAGTCAACAATTTCACCATTGTTGACAAGAGCAACAACCCAGTCACCATTGGCTTCAATGGATTCTTGAATGGTAAGTTTCTCACCAACGATCATGAGAACTGCAACTACATCTTGACCAAAAATGGGGTGGCAGTTGACCAATCGAAATTGGACTCAATCCCCAAGAATCAGAACCCCCAAGTGATATCCTGCTATCGAAGAAATTACATTCAGATATCTATCGACATGAATATCTCGGGATTACACACCACTAACAGTAAGATTTTACGATTACAAACTAGTGAGTACGGATACACAATCACTCGTGTCATCAAATATTTCAAGTTGGAAATTATGGCCAAAACCCGGTCGCAAAAGACAGTGGTGCCTATTTTCATCAAATCTTCAACTTCGAAAAAGGATTCTGTAAATAGTTTCAACAATACCAAAGATAAGCGGTCGTCGCCGGTGGAAGATAACATTGTCTTTAGTCAAATTGTCAAGCCCGAACACATTTTTCTTTTGGACGAAAACATTGACCAGGGAGCGATCAACAAATATTTTGTGATCAAGAAATTACAATTCAAAAAGGCCACTCCTAATAACGGGAGCTTAACGTTTCAAAACTACTACCACTTGATTGTCAAGTTGTCAGCGGCAGTGGCTGACTTGTATTACGATGATTACGTTGACGATGAATTCAACAATGGATTGAACGGCACCAACACTGACAATAATGAGGTGACGCTTGCCGAGTTGATTTCGGAACCCATAATTGTGCGAGGCAGAAACCCTCACTTTTACGCCGAGAGGAAAGATGTGTTGATCAAAGGTCGAACCAATACTTCGAAGAAATCATTCCAGCTTGCGTCGAGGGATAATGTCGATGAGAATGGCGATGAACTCGCAGATATAGATGATGATATTGACGATGACGACGACGACGACAATGATGACGAAGAAAATGGCGGCCATGGCGCCAATAGCCAAGGCAATCCTGGATTGGAGGATGGCGAAGATGGCGAAGATGGAGACGATGGCGATGGCGACGAAGAGCCTGCGCCTTATGACGACAACGAACGCGAACAAGACGAAGACGATGAAGGGGCACCGCAGACCAATAATGACACTAACAACCAGCAATCGCCCTTAGCGTACAACAACACCAACCAGCAGATCGACTTGACCGGGGTGAACAAGTACAAGTACTTCCCCATCTCCAAAGTCTATTATCTACCACCCATCAATGTGGTGTACTTCCCCCACGGCGCCCACCACAACCAGACAAAAGAGGTCACCGCGCAAGACGACTACCACGAAAAAGAAACCCGTAAACGACGTACCAGCAGCAATGTGTACTTCAAATAGACCCTTCTCTTTATGTATACTAGCCTGTACACTACGCCTTGTATTATTGTATATTCCCATTCTCAATATACGCCAGTGAGAATAGCTGCAAAAAAATCACACCATCGATCCGAGTCTTGTACCCGGCGTATCGGTTACGGTACTAGCCGCACCGACGGAAAATAATGCTGGTGTCCGTAGCTCGTTGGAGATCGTCACAACTCACAGCAACAACTGGCCGTTGGACGTAGTCCAAGCAGTTTAAAGTTTGGCCCGACATGGTCAATTGTTGCCATTTAGCAAGTTACAGGTAGTACAAAAGTGGGGAAGCGTATTCTTTTGAAGAAATGTCGTGTCAGCGAGACATTTATACATTTTGTGTTGCCTGGAATATAAAGAAGATTCGGTTGCCGTGCATAATGAAAAGCTAAAGAATATGTCTTCTTCCAGTACACACTCACACGGATCAGGACTATCGTCCAAGTCTGACATCGACCCCGTCCCCTACGATGGGGTTTCAGCCCTGCGAGATAGACAACGCTCAGTAGCTAGTCTCGAGACTGGCGGAACACTATCACGACAAGTCACCGCATACCTGGTGCAAGACATCTATGGGGATATGGCCCCGCACGATATCAGGTTACGAAGATCTAGTACAAAGTCAACCGTGTTGACCACTTTGAGTAAACGAGTGGCCCAAGTACAGTCGAACGATAACCTACCGGGAACCTTGCCCGATCACATATACTCCCAGGATATCGCCGATATCCCAGTTCCCGTGGTCGACGATGGGGATGAATTTTGTGGTATTGACCCCGAATTGGTGGTATGGGAGGGGAAACACGACCCCAAACATCCCCGTAACTGGTCAATGAAGCAAAAGATTTTTCAAACCGCTATAGTTTCGCTATACACCTTGATCTCGCCCATGTCATCATCAGTAGCATCTCCGGCGATGAACTTTATCGCCGAGGATCTCAACATGAACTCGTCGTTCATGAAGTCGTTTGCAACTACAATCATGGTCTTGGCTTGGGCCGTGGGACCCTTGGTCATAGCCCCACTCTCCGAATCAGACTTTATTGGCAGAAGACCAGTGTTGAATGTCTCGATCTGGATTGCATTCATTTTCAACCTTGCATGCGGGTTTGCCAAAACACCCGTCCAATTGTGTGTGTTTCGTTTCTTGGGCGGATTGGGAGGATGTGCTCCTTTGAATGTGGGAGCAGGAACATTGGCTGATTTATGGAGTGATGAACAAAGAAGTATCGCCATCTCGGTGTACTCTCTAGCTCCATCGTTAGGTCCAATTTTATCTCCCATCATTTCATCATTTATAATCGAGCACAAAAGATGGCCGTGGGTGTTCTTTGTGTTGGCGATTTGGAACTTTGCCGTGGCCGTGTTTGGAACTATTTTCTTCAAAGAGACTTATTCACCCAAACTATTGAAGAAGCAAGCCAAGAAATTACGAAAGGAAACCGGTAACGACCATTTGCACACAATTTACGAAATTGCCAATGGTGAGACCGCCTGGGAAAAGCTCTTGATTGATACCTCGCGTCCATTGAAATTATTGTTGACCCATCCCATGATCATTGGTTTGGGATCGTTCATGGCGTTTGTGTATGGGTTTATGTACTTGATGTTAGTGACATTCCCCTCGGTGTTTCGGGGAACGTATGGGTTCTCGATTGGAATTGCCGGGTTGATGTACATTCCATTGGGAATAGGGTTGGTGATTGGAACCGTTTTCTGGACTTGGGCTATCAACAAGGTTGCTGCAATCATGACCGCGAGGAATAATGGTGTTAGCAAACCAGAATATAGACTACCATTGTTAATTTCGAGTGGGATTTTCATTCCTGTGGGTTTAATCTGGTACGGATGGTCGGCGGAGAAGAAACTACATTGGCTCATGCCTTCGATTGGTTCGGCAATTTTTGGATTTGCCTTGATCGCCGTGTTCAACACCATTCAACAATACTTGATTATGATGAACAATAGATACTCTGCCAGTTCGGTGGCAGCAGCGGCTGTGTTTCGATCGTTATTTGGTTTTAGTTTCCCACTTTTCGCCACACCCATGTACGCCAAACTTCATTATGGTTGGGGTAACACAATGTGTGCGTTTATCGCCATGGCATTGGGGATACCATTCCCGGTGTTCTGTGTGATTTACGGGGAACGTTTGAGAAATTGGGCCAACAAGCGAATGGATAAGAAACAAGCGGAACGAGATGCACGAAACTTGAAGAGATTACAAGCATCTAATCGTTTAGAAGAAAAAGAGATCGAGTACGATATCGCTAGTAGTAAAAGCAGCGACGATCTCGTGGAAATAAAAGAACAAGAACAAGCAAGTACCTCCAGCAGAGGCAGACATTCATTTGCATAAGCATAACTACATTAAGCATAAACCGGATTTATAATGGATATTATTACACATGTAGAAAAACAAAGACAAATCACATAATCGTACCTGTAAGCCTCATCGTTGCCAGTTTCTTTTGACTCATAAAACTTTGATGCACGACATTTTCTTAGTTTGGATTTAAGGCAATCGCCAATTGTAGAAGCGTTGGATCAGATTCTCAATTGGGTAATATCCGAGGACACCTTGATGATGAGCCGAGTTTGTTAATAAGCACTCAAACGAAGCGTCGACAACAACGGAAACAAGGTAGTGTGTTGCCAGAGCCACGAGCAACGTGACTTAGAGCACTGTGATTGTTTGCAATACTCACATTGACAAGTAAGAGCACTATTACCAATTAACAACCGTATGCAGTTTGACTTGATACATGGTATTGGCAATTGAAGTCTACGTACATCCACTCAATGACAGACAGGAAATCCCACCCAATGCCAATCGGCGACTTTGATATTAGCTAGAACTTCAACCAATTCATTTGGCTAAGAGTGGTACAAGTTTGCGATGCGGTTAGGTGATGCCAGTGTGTTTACGATAGAAAGTGGCTAATTGATGGCCTGTTCTTCTACATGGGACGAGTCGGTAGCGGGGTGAGATTGTGAAACACCAACAATCACCTAAATCAACACGCCGTGAATACTGCTACTCGATGTTTGTTTCGTTTGACACAAGCAGCCTCTAAACTCGAAGTCCAGTTGAAAAGTGTGCCGAAACGAGTTTGAGTGGTAAGGTGAACGTGTTCTTTGATGAATTATGGCATAATCTTTTGCGTATTGAAAGACTTGAGTTGATTACAAGAATTAAAACTTACAAGTATTCAAAACGTCCCGTCTTTCAACATGAAGATGTTCCGACAGAACAATAATCGATTGACTTATCGAGAATTCTCAATCATAATTGATCCACCAAGTGCTTCAAAACATAATCATCGAGCCAACTTCCCAACAGAACCAATGCAAGATCTGTAGCGGCCTCGCAAAAATATGAAAGTCAATGTTACAGATCAATCCTCATTTTTGAAGATATACTGTCTCGGAGGTATCAGACAGATTTCTTACTCAGCAAACTTCTATAAGGTGAACGCTGAAATAATCAATACACATCGAGCTATGCCGAAGCAAAGCTACCAATCCAGCATTTGATGCGATTGAGCTATATCGACTCAATGGTATCGATTGATATGATGCTAACTTCATGTTACTTGAACTGGCTAAGAAAACGCGAACATCTAGCCTTTTACTTCTAGCAACACCAGTGCCACGAATTGATCAATGACCCAGGACGACCATCTCCTAGTGCTACTAGTTCAAGTCTGTTTGCCAGACGCTGGTATTGGAAACTCCTAGGCAAACGTCGGAACCAACACCAACTTAAAGAATTGGTCAGATACAAGTCGACTAGGTCTCCCAAATCAAGGTATGAACACGGATGTAAGCCAAGCATCGCTAGTTATCTACTACGTGGAACTCCAACGCCACGAATTGATCAGCGACTATATACTCTATGGGTCAATGCTACTAATCGGCCATGTTTTCTGAACCAGGGTACAAATTGAACTGTTTGCCATTCCGTGCAATCAACTGGTAATGGAAACGCAAAGTTGGAAGGAACATTGAGAAACGCTGATCAATCTTACAGCGGCTCCATAGTCCCGAATCAAAATACGAACGATTGACCTAGCTACTAAATGATGGAAATGTAAACTTATCTATCTGCTACCAGGAATACCACCATACTGGTCAATGCTACTAATCGAGTACATGCTCTAATCCTGAGTACAAATTGAAATGTTTGCCATTCCGTGAAATCAAACCAAACCATGTACTACAAGCAACACCAACACAAACTACAGGTCAAATGAACCACATGTAGTGTATACCAAGACACGATCAATTGATGTGTGAGCCACTCGATAGAATGAACCTGGTAATGACGTATCTACTCCAACAAAATAGTCCCTACCCAAGCTCGATTCCACACCCTACTCTATCGGAAGCCCGATACCATTCGAGCAACGGCACCAACCACCACCAGCGAGGTCACACAACGGTGTCCCATTGATCATTACTTGGCCAAGACCACCCCACATACCAACGCGACTAGTAAATAGCACTGGGTGCCTACTCCGACTCCGATGCAGCTGGGGTAAACCAAAATGAACCCCTGAATAAACGGGTATACTATATATAGAATACACCACCACCCACCACAAACACCACCCACAAACACAAACCATACACGGTCTGCCACGTTCACACACACACCACCATTCCCGCCCTGGTGTCCGCCTGTTTGAAAACTTCCCCTGAATCACGATCCCCCACACTTTTCCCCCCACAGGCGGGTCACATCTATTTATAAACAAACAACAACAAACAACAACAAATGTAAGGGTAGTAGTAGTAGTAGTAGTAGTAGTAGTAGTAGTAGTAGTAGTAGTAGTAGTAGTAGTAGTAGTAGTAGTAGTCAGTGTAGTAGTATGATGATAGTAGTAGTAGCATTCTAACATCACCATTAGCACCATTACATATCCCTCGTCACTACTACATAATTGTGCTTTGACTACATCAGCCTACATGAGAATAGCACGCCAGCCATTGGTCATTGGTAGGGTGAGAGGTAGCAGTTGGGTAGTTGGGTAGTTGGGTAGTTGGGTGGGTACAATGGCGTTGCTTGTGACAGTTGTTAGTTTTTATTGTTTATGTGGTTAAGGTCATCGCTTTAGTATGGGTGCTCAATTGAGAAGTCATCCCGTGGGATGATACTCGGAAGGTTTGGCGGTGGTGGTGGTGGTAGTGGTGGTGGTGGTGGTAGTGGTGGTGGTGGTAGTGGTGGTGGTGGCGGTACCACCACCACCACCGCTTGTAGTACCACTATTACCCCCCACCACCGCTACCGCGGTAGTAGTTGTGTGGGTACCGGCATCGCCACGAATATTTTTTCTAATTCTCGGTGAGATGCCAGTTTCTTTTTCAGTCGCCAATATATATATAAACCAAACAAATCACCATTAGCCCCACCCCATCAGCATCAACTATAACAAATGTCCTTATCCTACGAAAACGTGGTTCCCTCCTTCAGACTAGACGGTAAACTAGCCATCCTCACTGGAGGGTCTGGCGGCTTGGCCTCAGTCATCTCGCGAGCATTGATCGCCCAGGGCGCCGACGTGGCCTTGATTGATATGAACTTGGACAGAACTACCCAGGCCGCTAAAGACGTATTGGAATGGGCCGAAACCGAATTAAAAGGGCACCACGCTTCGCCCATTGGCACCGTTTCTGCCTGGTCGTGTAATATCGGCGACGCCGATGCCGTCGAACAAACATTTACGGCCATAAACTCGCACCACGCCAAAATCGCCAGCGTGCTCATTAATACCGCGGGATACTGTGAAAATTACCCAGCAGAAGAATACCCAGCTTTAAATGCCGAAGCATTGATGAAGGTTAACGGGTTGGGCGCCTTATACGTATCACAATCGTTCGCCAGACCCTTGATTGCCAATAAATTGCCCGGATCAATCATCTTGATTGCATCAATGTCAGGGTCCATCGTCAATGACCCCCAGCCACAATGCATGTACAACATGTCCAAAGCCGGTGTCATCCACTTGGCGAAATCCTTGGCCTGCGAATGGGCCAAATACAATATCAGAGTATCGACATTATCCCCAGGCTATATCTTGACCCCCTTGACCAAAAATGTCATTGGCCAGGACGCCGACATGAAAAATGCCTGGGAATCAAAAATTCCCATGAAACGTATGGCCGAACCCAAGGAGTTTGTAGGCTCAATCTTGTACTTGGCCAGCGAACTGGCTTCAAGCTACACCACAGGTCACAACTTGGTGGTCGACGGTGGCTACCAATGCTGGTAGATTTTGGAAAAAAACGGGTACACTGGTACCACTAATATTTGGGGGACTGTGGGGGTGCATAAATTTATAGAGTAATGTATCGTAGTAATGAATAATTAATGGTGAAAAAAGTGTAGTAGCTAGTAGTATTGAATCGTTTACTTTGCCACGACAGGGCCATTTTTGAATTACAGTTAGATCAAGCATGATAAGGTTGGGAGGTGTTATGCGATGTATACTAATGAGCCATGTACGAGTAAGCGCCAGTGAGATCAACTAACAAGGTTGACCAGGTTCGCCGCCTGAACTCATGTACACGCTGTTGACTAAAGCTTTCTTGTGATCCCCAACATCTACTGGCTAGTACGACTGCTTGTGTTCTCTTGAGGAATTTGTTGTGTTTTGTCCATCTATTGGTATTCATAGGGTGAGAATCGTCAAAACACAACCTATTCTTTCAGGTTTGCAGACATAGTTGACTAGGAGGTATGCATCTACCGATAGAGGTGCTAAAACTAGTAATCCTAACAACGACAATAGTTGCTTATCAGATATCTCTTGAATCATTCAACAAATAATGAGTATAGCTATTCGACTCGCTGTGCTAAAAGGTAATGTTACTCGATCAAACGAATCAGAACCAAGAAGGGAGGAAGTTTGGGCTTTTGAAGATTCACACTATGTACTCAAAACACACGATGACGAATATACGATATGTTTTGCCGTGATTCTTGGTATGATCTAATCGAAGACTTAGATTAAGGTACCGCCAGATTGAATTGTTCTTCTGCAGCCACTTTACCGTGCAGCTGATAGTACCCCCAGCAACATAAAGCGGGTAATTTATTCAATACGTCAGAATCCGTAATAATCCAAGAAATGGGGGTTAGGATCAATGCAAACGCATTGTTCGCCCACTTCATGCAATGGCCAGTTTACGACAAGCTCGCAAATTGGTTCTACAGCTAAAACACACCAGTAACAGGCCATTTCTAATTTTAGGCGCCAACTACTTTGCTCCTTTCTGTAACTAAATATAAATCATCAAGCTAACAATATGAAAAATTTTCAACAATGGGCGATAAATTTAGAAACCATGGTTGAGATCGCTAGTCACTAGGTATCCATATGACCTATGATCCATCTCGTAAAGTGGCGATCGTAAATGCAACTACGGGGTTGGTGGCAACGTGAGCAAGTCAAAGTGAATGGGGATGACAACCCGTAAGCTTCAAGTTTGCAAGCATAACCCCGTATTCTCTTTTCCAGCACCGTTCCATCTACTCGCACCGAACCAGGTCCACCCCAGCACCATCTATATCGGACTATATCTGGCTAACGCACCTCCACTTATTCGGGGAAAACTTAAACAAGTAGCGACGGAACAATTGCCAGAAGCCAGGTCTCTCTCCTTGCATTGACCTCAACTCTAGCAGTGTCAACCTAGCCGATTACAGGTACCTCGCATCAAGCGCCAGCAATGTTTACCAGCTATTTGTATACTCCCCCAACGCAACCCCCCACCATCTATCCACCTGTCAACGCAGATTAACTAATCTAAACTACAATTCAAATTACACTCTAAACAGCCGCATTTACAACTAGCGCAGTGTTGTATCATAGCAACATACCGATGAACGCAATTGTCCCATAAACAGCCAAACTGGCTTCATGGCTAAACAATGACAAAAACAAAAACGCCATCGCCGGAAAATCAAAAGCAATTATATTTTAGCCAGCGCACGTCATAGATGCCACAAACACCAGCCACAGTGAGTAACAGATGATGGTCAGAGTATTGAGTGGGAGTAGTAGAGCTTAGTAGTAGAGGTGAGCTAGTTGTTATTACTGTTGCTGTTGCTATTTCTCTCTCCTGGACAATGTTGAAAAGCTTATCTTGCCAATCGTTATCGTGGTGATGTAACCAGCATAAATTACATGCATATTTACAGGTTCTATTTATAGTTCACAGGTTACGCTGGACCAGTACTATATAAAGCCAGCCAAAGTCCCAGACTTTCTGTTCTTTTCATTAACAAACACTTACACTCGCTATGAAATTCACTACTATTGCTACCGCTGCCGCTGCTGCCACTGTTGCCCAAGCTGCCAACATCACTGTCACCACTGACATCACTGTCACTGACTTCACCACCTACTGTCCAGAATCGACCACCTTTGTTGTTAACAACAAGACCGTCACTGTCACTGAAGCCACCACCTTGACCATCACTGGTCCTTGTACCATCCCAACCACTTACATCACCACCGTCGGTCCAACCTCAGCTGGCCCAACCACCGTAGCTCCAGAAGTCACCACCGCCAATGCCGCCAACAAGTTGTCGGGAATGGCTGGTTTAGTCGGTGTCGTCGTTGCTGCTTTGATGTAAGGATGCTGTATTATTATGTATTTATAGAGTAATATAAGGATCTTGCCAGCAAGATATAATTGGGATAAACTTGTAGACCATTGACCCGAGCGTACTAAGACATACATAGTGATCGAACGGAGACTACCGTCTCGCGTATAGACTCGATGGGTGTCGCCCATCTCGCTTCGCCAGATTGGCTGCCCGGGTTCACCAACGTTCGTCATTAATCCCTTTCTGACACTAAACATGCCCGCTTGGGTTCTTGTCTCATGAGCTCATTTGAGGTATTTTTTCACGTTGCTTTTTGTTACCCAATGGAGAACGGCCATTGTGAAAATCTTTTTGCTATTTTCAACGGACTTGTGATCAGCTAATCAGCTCGACAACAAACAGGAAGACTTGACTTTGCAGTGAATTGATTGGTCACCCATAGCGCCATTGACCCAATGGCGCTGAGTTAATTAGCTTTTTTAGTATCGCTAAGGGTCATAGTGATGAGGCGAAGAGGTTTTTTTATATTACTTGCATATTATGTACACGATCATCAATACTTTACAGGTTGGCCAACTGTGGTTCTTAATTGAAAATCTGAAACAGTTCGAACGATGGAAGAGTCATTCATACGACTATGCATATTGTGGCGGGACGATTAAAATTGGTCTAGTGTCATTCTATCGTAGTTTGCACGATGGTCGATGAGTTCAAAGTTCGAAGTACTGATTGCATAGGTGCATGGTTCGAGCTACTTATGTGTATGATCTTAGTACCAATTACAAAAGGTGATGATAAAATAGCCAGAGCTATCAAAACACGGGATTCAATCTGAGTTGTGCAACTTGCAGAATTAACATGAGTGTATCGTTTGGGGCGCTTTTTTTTGTCTACGTATTGTACTCTAAGTAGTTATCGAAAGTTAGTTTTGTAGGAGAAGAAATGCAAATCTTGTTGCTATTTGCACGCACATTTCACCCTGGGCGTTTGTTATAATTTAGCGAATGCTCATTGCACTCTAACAAAGCAAGTGTTCTTAGTCATACACCAGGGTGGCCACTGGCGTGGTTTGTAGGGAATACCAGCTTACAGAACGAGACTGTATAGTCATGTCAATAGATTAGCATCCATTTCGAGAAGTAGAAGAACATTTCAACAATTCATTCCGGTAACTGCATCATCTTCAACTGATTTGAACTCACATGCGCGAAAATTTGATGAGTGTACACATTGTTATCCTTGTCGAACAATCGATAAATCGATTTATAATGAAGGCATGTGACGACGGTAATTCAACTGACTCATACTCATGATACTGTACCTTGCAAGAATCAGTGATGAATGAGTATCACAATGCTGTACTCCATAGACAATTCTGTGTCTTAGCTTACACTTTGACAATTGACATCGACGGTTGCAAATCTGGGATATTGAACCAGGACCCGTCGAGTGACTGACAACTCTTACTCTTGATGATCTGCGGCCACATACCAAATTTTTCAATATTCCTACAGTGCAGTCTTGTTCATTGAATATGATTGGCGTAAATTCATTATATATGTGGTATTTGTACACTAAGACATTCACCACCTTTGCTGGAAGAACATGAGCTGTGACACAAAGTATATGAAGGATCTGTAAAATTTCTGAAGCATCACTAGCTTTTTCACTTTGATGGCCCCCTTATTCCTTGAATGATGAAGCGATAAAAACATATATTTCAATTTCTTGAGACGGTAGATGACAAACGGAGTGCATTGGATATATGTTTGAGTAGTTTCGAGAGTTGACTATGTCAACTTGAAACGATTCACCATCTAATTGTTTCAAAGTGTCTTGTTATTCTTTAATTTGCTTGATTTAGAACGTCTTCGTTGTTTTGCTCTTTCGTTGCACATATTACATTGTTTCCTATTTTCTGCAAAGCAGTTAAGATAGCGAGGGTACAAACAACCTGAACACACTTTCTGATCTGGTCCGACTTTTTTTGTTTTCAAAGTTGATACTCGAACACTCAACCGCGACCTGCAAACCATACAATGTTTGGTGCGGGTTTTGAATTTCAGCTGGAAATGAAAATGTGGAAGGACCTTGGAACAACTACTGCAACAAAAGCACAATAAATATGCTCCTGATTTCATATGTTCAACCAATTTTCGTTTACTCTCTTGACCAATCGACCTGCAATCAAGACATGTTGAATATCGCTCGTTTTGACTCAGGTAGTAAACATTTGCCGGAAACTTTCTCCGACACATGCTGCAAGGGAAGCACAATAAATAAACACCTTCTTTCCACTTTTCTTCTAAAGCTTGTCGTTTTTCAATTAAATTTGTCCTGCAATGAATACAAGTTTTTGTCGGACTATTAGTCTTCAGGAGGAAATGTGTTGTTGGATATTTGTTGTAGCACTTAATGCAACGGACAAGCTCCGCTTCAGGGTGGCCGCCCATTGGGTAGATTTTCTCCATTCTCTCGATCATTATGATTTAAGGTTTCGCTGAAGTTGAATAGTATTTAAAGTTCTCTAAATGACACAAGTGGAGTTTTGAAGTCTTGCTACTTCCAAATTTATTTGCTTTCTCGAGTTGAACGAAAACTTCACAGCTATATTAAAGAAATGGAAAAAGGAACGTTGTTCATTGACTAATAAATGTGTTTATAGCGACAATTGAATCCGGTATATAAATTTACCTAGGTAATACCCCTTAGCCACAATCAACTTGATGGACGGCGAAGTTAGTACATCTACGCAAGCAAAGTGCATCAAGCTGAAATGAAGCTATAAGATGGAAGCAACAGATCAAAAAATTTAGTGGATGGTTCTAAATTGAGCAAGTTTTGTCAACCTCTTACAGCTACCCCCAAACACCATTCAAAATCTACCAGCTACAATGTCAAATCTGCATCAGAAAGCTTGGTGTCCAAATTACGATTATCACCGCCTCTAGAAAGTGCTTACCTTCTAATTTCACAACTGACATGCTTTTTGACATGGCAGTGAGCTCCGGATGCTTGTATTCTTCCCCTTCATTGCATGATATTTTGCGCTTCAAGTGCTTGTTGACATTTTGCCATAGCCCGAAACACATGAGGCTGTTTGCCTTATAGCCTGGCTACAAATTCTGCTCTAGTATGGGACTGAATCGATTCGTAAAAATCGCAATTGGTATTTTAAATGACATGAGAACAAATTCCGACCTTTTCGTGACCAGCGATTGATCATGATTGATAAAATTTCCTTATTTGATATTAGAGAGATTGGTGGAATAATCTGAATAAGTGCAGAACAATTCTCATGAATGATTTATCCTTTATTATTTGCGTCAGCCTAAAAGTTCGGCAAAGTAAAAAGGGCTTTGCGTTTAAAATTACGTAAGCGAGTCTGCCTGAATGAAAAGTGACATTGAATAGACCTCAATCCTGGTTATTGGAAGAGCTCCCATCTCTTTGCGACCACTAAATTGTTTGAGATAGGTCGACCGAAGTGTGTACAATATATTTAGTGAATGGCGATTCTAGTTGAAATGATGAACATAGCACAATTTCCCTTCCACAAGCCAAAACTTTATTATTGATTGCCCTGTGCAAGGCTGATTGATCCTAGAGAGCCTATAGAACAGATAATCTATTGCCATGTATGAAAGCGCAACATTTATAGTGCACTGCTAGTAGATGATGTGAAAGACGTACGCAGTGCTGCAATGCTAGATCCGATTCACATTGCCACGAATAGACAATCAAATCAATGCTATGGACTGTCAAATCAAGAGTACTAGTCAGCCTTGTTCACCCAAATCATGTGATGGGAGTAACTTCGTGTTATTATTTCGGAAGAATAAGATGCCGAATCTGTAATAGTCGTACCCGCCGATTACCACTTTGTACTTTTCAAAGTCAGTTTGAATCTACGCCAAGTCAAATCTTTCTGAGTGTTGAATCAACCCGGGGTTATTTTGAGAGAGAACTTCAATATCTATGGCAATATTGCTTCAAGAACTGCAGAATAGTTGCGATTTAAACATTGCATGGGACAAACCATAATGCATCATGGGAATATTTGGTACATTAACTCTGATGCTAAGAACATGAAGTCAGGGTAGATAGTATTGTTGCGTTTAAGGGTTCGAGATTTTCCGCAAAATAATTGTGGCACAGTGAGAGCAATATTTTGTTTGCGTAATTCGAGAGGAACAATCGCCTTGTCTGTGGCTAGTCCTGGAAAAGATTTTCCGCTGGTATTTCGATGCTTATGGCGATTCATTGTAGACCCTAGTCAATGCCTGACAAGGTGCCAATCTACCTAAAACATTGAACTGCAAAATTCGAGAGAACACTATTTCAGGATGTTCACACAATTACAGGTATTAATACTGAATATGCTGAATGAGGCAAAAAAGCAAACCCAGCTTGTTCAGAGTCAAACTCTTTGATCAGGACCCCACAGATTAATAAAAGTAACGGTCAGTGGTCATGCTGCTCTCGTTGAATTCTGAAAGAATTTAAAGCTTTATCAAAAAATTCTTGAGCGGTATTCGCCAATTGGGTATCTCAGGACACGGGATTTGGTAGAAAATTCAAACCAAAAGGAAGATGCAAAATGCGACCAAATCTCAGACTCAAAGAAAGTGCCTGTAATCTGAAGACAAGATAAGCACGAGGGTACCTAGTGGACATGAAATACACAAAACAATGGAGTTTGGTGAGCAGTAGTCTTTATGGTAAAGTAAAGGGGGCAATAATCGGACCTTGCTAGCAAATGAAGTGTTCAATCAAAGCGAGAAGACACAATTTAGAGGCATATAGGTTCATCACTCACATAAGTAGAGTTTGCTTGATAAATCACTTGAATAAATTCCGTGGAACTTCTTGAGTATGCTTCGACAAGAGAGATATAAATTGTTGAAACCGTGCGTTGTTCTTATATACTATCAGGGAGCTACACTTGATTTAATTACGCAATTAAAGTCTCAGATACCAAATCGATAGGATCAATTTATTGATGCTATCAGTACGTAGATAAAGATCGGTCCGTGAGTCTTGTGATCATCAAGTTGACTGAGTAGAAAGTCCTAGTGTCAAATTGAAATTAGTTAAGTAGAATTCATTGCCTGAAATTGAAAGTAAACAAACAGGTTAAACCCCAGCATCAGCATGATATTTCAATTCCAGTAAAGATGAGTTGAAATTCGAGAACTTTACTAATTTGACCCAAGTCAAGTTGGTGGTAATGACTTCGAGGGTATTTAAAACTCGATTGAAATTTCGACTGCATGTTTTGCGTTTCAAGATTTGGCTGCTATACCACTCAGCTGCCTGATTTGTGGCTTTCACGTTGCTTCGAAGGTTACAATGGAGGGCTTACCTTTTTTGGAAAAATGGATGCACCTCTAAGACCCTGACTGCTGCAAAATCGGATGAACTTTTTATTGTAGTCGTTGTCATAATTGTAGTCGAGCAACCATGACCACCATGTGTTTAGTCTACATTGTACGCCAAAACAAAGTTCCGTGACCTTTGATTGATGTTTCAATGTTTTGCGCCTCGAATCGGAAGCGCTGGTGGGGGATCGCAGTCAAACGTTTATCAACGCAAACAACACAGTCCACAACCCTCAACGTCTTTCTCGATGCCGAGAAGTCCGGAGGCGTTTTTGATCTCAAGGATACTGCCAAGTAATGATTCAAACTATTTTGTATTCTCTGACCTATCAGGCATCCCCCGCTTACGCAATGTTTTCATCATGCAGTAAGCCATGTTAAAATGTAGTTGAACAATACCCACTTCACATAACCAGATATGGCCCACATCTAAAATGCTGGAGAATCTATCAACTGTCAAGGGCCGCGATAAAGGGTTAGAAGCATCTATTGAGAAGTAGACTGTTTTAGCTATGCAAGTATAGGCACTGCCGGATGTTGCGCAACGATAGTGGCGCTCTATGTCTATGGGACGCAATTTTTGAATAATAAATCAACGACCTGTTTTATTCTTGTTCTTCACTCAAGTGTTTCGCAGTAAACATACACTCACTATGACCACTTAAGTAACAGGCCAATTGAACTTGGAAGAACACATGATTCAAGCTTTTTGCTCAATTACAGAAATAAGACAACGCAAAAGGAATAGCATTGAGACAAAGAAATATTTTATTTTTAATGTAGGGAACGATTGTTGACGACTTCCTTTGCTTTAACGACTCTAAGAATCCGCAGTGATCAACTGATTTGTATCATTTGGTTGCAGTCGGTTGCTTTCCTATTCGGCTGTGGAACATTATGCCTTGTTATGGGATTTGACAGTATTTAAAGTCAAGACAAATCTGTAGATTGAGCTGTTCATCATACTAAACACAAGATGTATTCAGTTTTATTATTAATCGCTACCTTCATTACCAACATTGCTGGTAATATGATCACCCAAAATACCGTCACCAATGGTACTGTCTCAGAATCTGTGCTCATGAACAACTACGGAGTCACGGTTAACGTTGGTGTTTATTGGGCTAT
Source organism: Suzukiozyma glaebosa (assembly GCA_030564305.1). NCBI lineage: Eukaryota > Fungi > Ascomycota > Pichiomycetes > Serinales > Debaryomycetaceae > Suzukiozyma > Suzukiozyma glaebosa. Next base: position 293,068 of record JAJLUT010000014.1, read on the forward strand.
GTTCAACAATCCCCAAGCGGTTACATCTTCTATTGCAGTTAATCCTGGATCTGGGCTTTTCATAAGTGGTTCCGTAATTCTGGAAATGGCCGTCGCTGCTACCTCGATCTATAACTATGGTAACTTTTCGATTGCTGCAAATCAAGATTGCGTAATCGATTATGACTTGGTTGGTCAGAATTTCATCAATGAAGGAAACTTCTTCTTCGAAGTTTCTCCAAACTCTGAAATGGACTTTAACTTTGTCTCGTGGCAAAATACCGGTGCCATTGTCTTGAGTGGAGTTGGAAGTTCCGGTGAATTGACTAACACCACAATGCAAAGTGTCGGTTCCAACGCTTTGATCAACACTGGTGACGTTTGCTTGAGTAATCAATTCTACGATCTGACTACCCCATTTCTTGGTTCTGGTTGTGTGCATGTCTTGGATAACACAACCTTCTTTTCAGCTAGAAATGACTACATGTATGCGTTCAAGAACACCATAATACTTGATGATGCCAGTGCTAAATTCCTTTACACTCCAACCGATATGACGTACACTGTGGCCGGTTTCGGTGGGGGTAATGTTATTGCCAAAACATTCGATCTTGAAAGTTACAAATATGATGCCGACACGGGAATCTTGTCTATTGTTGCTGGGGGTTTCACTGATAGTTTCATCATCGGACCAGGTTACGATATGTCCAAATTCTCGACTACTAGCGTCGATTTAGGACTTGGTATGTCAGATTCATCTGCTATTACCTACAGTGGTCCTGCTCCTAATGCTATCCCAGCAACATGTGGTACTTGTCCAGATGTGCCCGTTCCACCAAGTTGAACGCTAGGTATTGGTTTCATCGGCAAATCCATACTTATCATACTATGCTATTAAATCTTGTAACACCGTCAAATTTTTAGGGTATATTTCTTAAATCACGTTCACTATAGTATTAACTGTAAAGTTTAAATCAAGACTGACCTGCTGGTTGGATTAAATCAAGTTTCCGGTTCGGATTGAAATCAAACTATATAAATGCCTATCCGTTGCGTAAAATATACCTGGACAGTCGGAAGTGTTCATAATGTGTCCATAACTAAGTTAGTTCACTATTCCAATTTCAGTTACAATAGTAAGTATTTTTATTATGTTATTATATCTACAGTTGTGTAAACTTATGCTATATGATGACGAATAATTATTGACCTCTTCAATCTCCAACCTTACATTCTTGAATCCATTCGTATTCCTATTAAAAATCCTATAACGCCCCTAATGATGCATCTTATGATACAATGTTGAAACAGTTAAAGTTCAAACGCGTTCATAAAATAGTAAATATGCATTTTTGATGTGCTCTTCATTACCTCCGTTCAAAACTTCGTCTTGTGTGATGTGTTTCAATATCGTGTCATCAATTCGAATCCAATTTTCAGTATTATCTGTACCATCTAGAACATCACAGGTATAATGTCCTCCGGCTGCACTAACCCCGTGATGGTATACGACCCCTGTTAATTTATAGTCTGTCTCTAAAGATTTATTAGATAACAAGTTGGTTGGTATATTTAGATTGTGACAATAGTCAATCTTGTGTCGCAATTTTTCAATGCTGTGATCTTTTTCTTTCAAGAATGAGAACCGCTTCAAGTGTATTATCAAGACCTCAGGCAATTTGTCAATGAATGTTTGTTTTTTCATTGAAATTTCCTGATTATTGGAGGATTTGTAGCTAATATTTTCTAGCTTGTTCAAGTTCACGAATGCGTCCTCAATGGATTCAACTTCCGAGATATCCAACTGAATGTTTTGAAAAGGATCAACCGTTATTGACTTCTGAAAAGAGGAACTAGTTGTAGATTTGGGAATCGTCAAAACTGACTTGAACTGTCCCCCGAATATTTGATTGATAGGAGTTGGTTCAAATTCGACAGGTTTATTCACACTGATTTTCTTGTTCTTAACACCAACTTCATTCCATTCATTAGTGTCATTCAAGTCGTCATTTGATTCATTAGATTCGTGAGCATTTTCATTCTTGATTATCTTTACCGTTGTTTTGACATTATACTTGAACTTCTGTACCTTTTCAACATCAGAAGTATTCAATGAGAACCGTTGAATGAGACTATCAATCATTGATGTGCTCAATTTTTTCATTGAGTTGACAAACTCTTCATTCAAGCCATCCAAGTAATAGCCCAAAAACTCTTCCGCATCTTCTTGTTGACCCCATTTCAAATGCTGGAACTTTTTGTGATTGATCAAGTTCATGTAGAATGAGTCTGGACTGATTGGTTTATTGTCTTCGAAAGGTTGATCAATTTTGTCAAGGTTTTCGTGAACGTTGTTTTTCACAACGAACTCTTGAAAAAATTTAATGGTCGCATCAACCAAAGGTGTTTCTGATTCTTGGTTCAAGGTACCGACTGATTTGTCATGAATTAATTTGAATAGTACATTGAATGGTTGGCAAAATATTAAGATCTGAAGAATTGAATTCATGTAGCAAATGTTCCCAGTGTTCATGAGACCATGTGGGGTAATAGAAAACTTGGAAAGACTTGACGAGTAAATGGAGTAGTTGGGGTCAAACATGATTCTCAACAACAAAATACCTAATGGCTGCGAGGACTCTTGAGATATGTTGAACTCAGCAACTGGATGAACGAAATTATGTGCGCTTGACGCACTGGTTGATGATTTGATTTTGGTTGCTGACTTTTTATCTGGGGGAGCGGTTTGTTGCAAAATGGACGCCCAATTTGTAGATGGAAATGTGGGTGATTGTATTATTTCTGGCGACCCCGATGCACTGACTGGTAAACTCAATGGAGTAGGAGTGACAACCTCTTCTTGCTTGACCTGAGGTTTAATGAAATTGGTAATTATCTCCAATTTTATGGATTTGTGAAATGGCTTGTCTATAGTCAATTTATTCAATTGGTTTAGCTTTTGCTCGAGTACTTCTTGTCTTTGTTGCAAAAGAATTGGGTAACTTTTCATGAAAGATGACTCAGTTTCATTGATAAATATCGGGAACTTGTAATCATCCAATGGCGTGTTCTTTGGTTCCTCCTGTTTCATGCTAACCTCTACCTTGGGTACAACCTCCGGCCTATTATGACTCTCTATGTTGTATTCGGCCTTATCTTCTTCCCCATTCGATGCCTGGTTAGCGGGTATTGGTGAACTGATTTCGTGAAAGACACCACTTCCGTGCCCACTAGCGTGTCCATTGCCCTGTATGTGTCCGTGTCCTCTATCGTTATGTACATTATGCTGATTAAGATTCTTATTTATATAGGGTTGTGGTGGATGAATATTTGGCGGATAAGGCGATGGTTGGTAGTATTCGGTTGGCGGGTAAAAAAATGGCGGTGGTATCGATTGATAGGGGTATATGGGCACTCCATAGTTCATGTACATCTGCTGGTGGTGTGGATTGTAGAACTGCTGTTGCTGTGGTGGTTGGTTGGGTCTATAGCTTGGGTAGCCCTGCTGAGGCGAAAACGAGGCAGCATCACCTCTAAATCTATTAGGGCCCGTGTTAGATGATGAAGATGCAGACATATAGTATTTAAAGAAACATGAATATCAATAGCTAGATGATGAATGCTGTAGTATGACTGTGGTGCTGGGTGTGGTTGGTGGAATGCTGCCAATTGATTGATTTCTGATTTTACAACCAAACGAAAATGAAAAATTTGTTGTCGTTTTTGTCCGGCGCACGAGCCATGACAAATTAAAACAAAGATTGGAGGTTATCAAAGTGGAATTGGCAAGAGGAGGTTGTAGGTGGTCATGACGAAGTTACATCTATACTAAAGGAACTTTGACTGTTTTTCCACTGGTCAAATGGTCAGTTTTTTTTGTGTATTTGTTATTTGTTATTTCATGACTTTGTTTAGTAGCGGATTCGTTTGCACCCAAACACGATAGTAGTAGGTTACTACTACCACAGGTAAACGTAGTAGGCGGTGAGAAGTCTCCGGAAAAGTGTGCTCCGTCACACCACGAATTCTTTGAAGGTTATTGGCGTTAGCGGTGATGCTGGTCCTGTTTGACGAGTACTTTAGCAATGACAACAGGAATCCTCTCACTCTGTATCCTCATGTGCATTGCCTTCGATAATCAATAACGCAAGGATATGGCAGCACATTGGCAACTTTTTCGGTAATTTACTATGGCAGTTGTTGAGAATCAGGGTGATGAAGTTGCCACCACCAGTGGTATGGACTTCACCTGGACGCACGCCAGCAGTGATGGCCAATCTTTGGCCATACAACTTACCCTTCTCCTCGTAACCTTGAAAATTGGTGTAACAGTCTTTCATAAACTCGTCACATTCGCAATACCAGTTATGTAAGTCAACTAGCACCTCGTGCTGGTTCAAATATAACAAACCAAACTCGGGATCTTTGCTAAGCTGGTTTTTGTCTAGTTTTAGGTGGTTTTTCGCTAGCACGTACTGTAACGGGGTGTATTTGGGATCGTACTTGTTCACGACAAACTTGTACATCCCGTTCCGGATATGAATAATATTGGCGTCCAACAATTGCACTGCGTCGACGTACGTAGTGCCATAAACCATCATCAATTGCAAATTCTTGTCTTGATCGATAGCGAGCATATCATTCTGTTCTTGAACAAGGTTGGTAAACTGATCAAATAAACCATCATCAACCAACTTTCTCACTACTTGGTAGTTGGATTTCCGAATCAAACATTGGTGTATCAATGTAGGTAATAGTGTGGTGATTACTGAATTGTCCTCAAATAACTCCATTTTCAAGCAATTGAGACCAATTAGAACAGCTATTGGTGATTATACACCACGGAACACCATACGGCAACTCAACTTTCGCAATAGACCTTGCGCTCGCCTCCAATCAACAAAAGTGTTCCAATTGCTAACAGTTTGGCAATCGAATGAACGCGATGGAAAAAAACGCTGGTGATGGTTGAAATTTAACAAAAACAAGACGATAACACAAAGCAAAGATGACGGAGTGGATGCTGACGTTGCCACCGTCGTTGGACTTGAAGATCAAACAACTCATGACTGAAAAACCCGAAACCGCGTCCATTTTATCCGAATTGTATCATTACCTCACCCAAAGTGGTAATCAGCCAACGGCACCACTAATTGCCAATGCTAATGATGTTCAAGATCCTAAAAGGAGGAAGCTAGATGGAGGCGAACAGGTGCACGAGAATGCATTACAGATCACTCCTGAGTCGAGTATCATCGACATCACTACAGCCGTCGATCCACAAACAATCATATTTGAGATTCAACTGGTGAGTTTCCAATCGCCAATCAGAAAAAGGTTGAACTTGACATTCCACTTGATTGAACAACAGGGAGTTCCCATTCCTATTTTGAGTATAGTCAATCCACAAACCAATATACCTGAGTTGTCGGTGATCAATTTGGCAAAATCAATCAAGTTGTGTATCTTGATTCCAATCTTGACCAACTCGACCAACTACAAGAAGAAAATGATTGTCAGCCTTTGCTTTTGGTTGAACGATTCGATCAAATCGGACCCAATCATCTGTCAAATCAACTTGGATCTTATCAAGAAAAATTTGGTCAAGTTGGGTAAATTGCCAGCTAATATCGATACACAATTCGAAATCAATAACGAAGACCATTTTGCCTTGAATCTTAACCCTATCCAAGAAACTATCATTGATTATTTCACCAGGCAATTCAAATTATGTGGAATAAACTTGGTGAACTACTTGCCAGGTTCGACAATTTTCAAAAACAAATATTGCTTAAATACTGATAACGCTATTGCCTGTACGAGACAAGAGAAACAAGCATTAATCATCTGCGAAGCCCACAAGGGGGCCAAGGAAGGGTGTTTGCTATTGTTATCCAAGAATGAACACAGTCCAGCATACTTGATTTTTGGATTCAAGAAACCAATATTGTTGTACGAGATTGGTCAAATTTTCTCAAAGAGTTACTCAAACATCACCAGAATTACATTCAACTTGACTTTAGTTATCCAAGGTGAACTAAAGCCCATTGAATTCAGCATGATTGATCAGAAGTACCACAACATTATCGATGAATTCTTGAATGACAACCAAATTCAAGACGAGAGCTTTGCTCAAGAGATGCGGGAGAAGACTGATAAGGAAATCAAAGGAGAGGATGTTTCTGAGACTGCTCAGTTGATTGGAAATCCCGACCATGATGAGGAGGATGAGGATGATGGTGATTTCGATGAGAAGCATATTGTCAATGATAGTTCTGATGATGTAGCTGAGGAGTTCGATAGCGATGCGGGAAACACCGACGACGAAGATGACAACGACGTGTTTCAAAAAGGCAAAGAGGAAGACGTAGAGGAGGAGGATGAATGAATTTCGACGCCATTGATCAAAATATGTAATATAGAATTGTACTAGTAAAATATTTACACATTGTAATTGTTTGTATTATTTTTGTATATCCTGGTGGAACTATGCATGCATGGGGGTTGACTCAAAGGTTGATTATTTGTATGGAGCACTAAACTTGTCCATCAATCTGAAGAAGGAACCTCTTTGGTCACCAGCGGGAATATGTTCTGGAGCATCCTCGAATTCGTGGAAAATCGCCTTCTGGGCTCTTTGTTCTCTCAACACGGCCAATCGTCTTTGTAAAAGCTTCTTGTTGTTCTCAGTATAGTAATCAAACACCAAATACCCTCCGACAAATGCACCTGAACTTATGACATAACCGTATAACCTGTTGATACCCAAAGGATATGATTTTGCAATTAAAGACACTTGCATCTTTCTGGACAACGAGCCCAAGAAGACACTCAACAATATCCCTGCTGTTGTTGGCATTGTGGTGGTTTAATGTTGAAGTATGGTTATACGTTAATTGTATCGAATTGTTTTTCATTGGTTGAAGAAAAAGTTATAAAGACGGTAGCGCTCTACACAAAATTGAAAGTGGTGAAAATGGTTATGAAATAGACCAGTATAGATGATGCTGAGTACTACCTGTTGAAGAGGTGCTAACACTAACCTCAAATGAAAGGTTGGAAGGTGAAATTTTTATGAGTTTGGAGTTTCTGATACCAATGTTGATATGAGCATACATCACTTTGCCCATGGGTTGACAGACCCATTACCACTTGGGATTCCAGTGACTAGGTTTAGAAATTTCCAACTTCAATTCACCCTATTTTGTTTTTATGTAGACTTGACTCAAGCTGATGCAACATTTCAATTGAAATTGTTATCTACGCCAATCGTAATTTTCACTTGACTACACATTGAGCTGCTTCGACTAATCCTGAAAGTTATACCTTAGTGTTGGATTGTGTCTTGTGCAATAGCAAACAACTCCATTTGCTTTGCTATCGATCTGAAATTTACCTTTTTTTTTTGGCACCCATTTGGATTTTCTTAACGTTGATTTGGAACCATAGTTGTTGAGTCTGGGTTAAATGTCGATCAATTTTTTCAGAGGACATCCTTCAAACAGATTGTTGCCTTCAAAAGATATCTCTGAGAGTTATGGCCAAGTTTTAGCTGCCAATTATGAAAAATACGATAATGACCTTGAAAACCAACATCCATTGAACTACGGTACTGATCCCGGTAATTTGGAAGTTCGAACTACCGTTGCCAAGTGGATTGGCGGTCGCTATAGCCGAGAAGTTGATCCTCTTTGTATTAATCTAACTGCAGGTGCATCGTACGGAGTCGCCAACGCGTTAAGTGCTTTCACAAGCACTGAAGTAACCAAACAAGTGTTTGTGGTCACACCAACTTACTTCTTGATCAATGCTTCTTTCCTCGATGCTGGTTTTGAAGGAAAGCTAACCGCAATCGATGAAACCAAAAACCAACCCAAATCGACGTCGAAATACGATATCGACTTGGAAACCTTGGAGGCCAAATTGAAACTATTCTCGCAAGGGTTACCGCTGGTGACAGAGAACATTATTCAAGACCCAGTTAGAGGGAAATGGAAGCTTTATCGATTTGTCATCTATCTTGTGCCAGCTTTCAGTAACCCCGGAGGAATCTCATACTCGGTCACAACGTTGAAGAAGTTATTGCAACTAGCTCGAGAATATGATGTCTTGATTCTTACTGATGACGTCTACGACTTGTTGAACTACGGCGACGAGCCTATGCTACCAAAATTGATTCATTTCGATTCGGACGATTGCCCCACATTACCATACGGTAACGTCGTTTCAAATTGTACATATTCCAAGATCGTGGCGCCGGGGTTGAGAGTAGGCTGGCAAGAGATGGTAAGCCCCGAAATGGTATGGCAAGTGGCCAATACTGGTGCTAACAAGTCGGGTGGCACTCCGGCCCAATTGGCAACTTCGGTGATCAAAAATCTTATCGAATCGGGGAAATTAGATAAGATTGTCACTGGCTTGAACCAAGTTTATCACAATCGAGCCAAGGTGTTGATCAAAACCATCAGAGACAACTTGCCAAAGTCCACCATTGTCAATGGCGGTAATGGTGGCTACTTTTTATGGGTCACCATTCCCGGAGAATTCGATCACAACGTAGTAGTTGACAAATTGAGTAAAGAAGAGCTGGTGATATTAGCGAGTGGAAAGCATTTTGAAGTGTGTGGAGATACTCGAGACTGGGGGAGAAATAGTGTTAGGTTGGCTATCAGCTTTATGGAAGAGGAAGAGATAGTTGCTGGTATTCAAAAGTGGGGGGAGCTTTTGAAAAAGGATCACCCACAATTGTACGATTGATGTATATAAACAGACAATAGACTATTTCAGATTAGTTAGTAAATAAGTTTGGTAAACATAGATCTATCCACACATATAATATCAGCGAAGATCTTGGTGTAACTAGTTATATTCTCATGAATTTTCAATATAGGCGTAGTTTTCTCATCATAATAGTGTGTGCGAATGTTTGGTTCATAATAGACATACTGCTGAATCATATATTCGTTGTTGTAGTTATTGTTGATATATTTGGTTCATTTCAAATGAAAAATTAATTTATACATCGAAAAACTTACCCGGTCTTAGTATACTAAGGCTACAATTTTGACGATTTACATGTTGCTGATCTATGATTTGGTATATATATGTATATGGTAAACAATTAGCAGGTATGCATTATTCGATTCGCATGGTAGGCTGGTGCACTTGATACCAAATTCGAGCTCTGTAAAAGTATGTAAGTGATATTTGGTATTTGTTTCTATCCATTAGTGATTTTCTTTGCTCTTTGTCTGGCGTCGTTCAACTTGGCGTCGGTATTTTCCAACTCGTTCTGGAATCCATCCAACAAGTTGTTCTGGTCCTCGACCTCGTTATTTATGAGTTCCCCCAATTCTCGTTGTCGGGCTATCATGTGTCGCAACTGCTCGACTACCTGGTCTTGGTTCTTGTGTATTTGCACTTGCTGCTGTAGCATCTCCTGGTTGGTGAGCTCTATTGTGTCTTTGGTTTCCTTGACCTCGGTTGCCGGCACCTGGCCAAAGATCCGTCTCGCGGTTTGCTTGGTGGTACCAAACGCAGAGCTCGCGTTCACGAATGAATTATCGGGCTTGTTGTTGTCTTGGCGTAGAGTTTCCACCTGATGAGACAATTGCTTTAGCAATAGTTGTCTTCGTTCGTATTCGCTGGGATCAATCTTTTTAGCGTGTTTGACAAGACTAGTTTGCAACGATTTCAATCCTGGCTGAAAATTGCGGTTGATGATCTCTCGTGTTTTCAAGCGATCGCTGTTATTCTCGATATTATCTTGAACACTAGATTTTAGGTTTCGATACACTTGCAACCAGTTTGAATCGTCGATAGACGATGAATCTACCACCACCAGCTTGACACTTTCGTCTTTGCTAAACATTTGCTTGTTGAACTGGAAGTTTATAGGCAATTGCAAGAACTTGAGCAAGATGGGGTTATTTTGGAACTGACTATTTTGAATGAGCAAATTCAAAAGCTTTGCCAACTCGAGCTTTCTCTCCTCAACTATCTCGCTCGACCGCTTGAACCATCGTTTTGTCGGAAGTTGGTATGGTAAGTCCACCAAATCAACGCCACAATCTCGAGCCAATTGGGCTACAAGTTGCTCAAACTCATTGTATCTTCGCTGTAACGTGTAGGAGCGTAGGGGAAGTTTGACGTAGATCTGGTAATAGACCACCCCATCGCTCACTGTAGTCGAAGGTATCGTTATCACCTCACTCATGGAAGAAGTGCTGGGTATTTATCGTTTGTAGATGTTACCGTCTAACGAATTTACTATAGCGGCACCACATGACTGATCACGCGGATTTGGTTGCAAATTTATACAACGGAATTTGGGGGTTGTAGCTAGAATTGGAAGGGACGGGAGATGACTAGTGGGACTTGAACCAAGGCTCTGAGTTGATATCTACATCCTACTTTTGTAGAGAACCAGTTTTGGTATAAACATAGGTTTTGAATGAGTTTCGTGTGTTGACAATAATTTCAGATGCCATTGACATAATTAGACGAGCGTTGTCGAAATTAAGTTGAGCTTGCTCATACAACGACGCCTGCTTGATAGTTTTTATTGAGTCTCAACACTTATGCTACTGTCAATCGTGATTTAGTTCATATGCTCATATGCTCGTGGGTAGACTTTACGACCAGGTGCATGGTACCACGAAGTTTCCTGGCTCAAGCTTCAAGCAAATACAAACTTCTACCTCAGCTACATACCGTTGTAAGACTCTGGTTCCTACCACTCACTGTCTGATTGTGTTGTTGGTGGATGAAATTTTGGGATTGCTAGGAGGTTGTAGAAATCCACCCCCCCTGCAGGAGGAAATGTTGATTGCTATTTTAGCATGGAACCTAACTATAAGTATTCGTATAATTCAGCAATTGAGTTGGTTTTGGTAACAGATGTCAGGACACAATTCGCACAAGTCAACTGAGGACTCGGCTGGTTCAACCCAGGTCGTGGCCTCGAGTAGCACTCCCGATTCGGCTCCCGGTATCACCAACAATAAAGTAAAGATCAAGAAAGTGGACCCGGTGCCAATTCAAAACGGAGATGAGAACCAGCCGTTGTTAGGAAGGACATTGGACCCTCTGGATCCACAGGTGTCGCCATTGAATTTGCACAGAATCAAACTCCTTCGAAACATCGCCATAGTTTTATTAGTGATCAATACCATTTTATTCATCTTTTTGTTATTGTCAGACTTTGTGGCTATCCCCGGGTTTTTCAATCGTGGGAAATCATTCTTGGAAATGGATTTGGTGTTGATTTCGGGATTGGCTAACCTTATCACAATCTGGTATTTCGACGTCCCTGCTACGTACGAACGAATTGCTGGATATGTTACTACGGCATTATTAGTGATTGATTTTGTTGTCATGTTTTCAATCCCCAGTTCTCGCGATAGATTTGGGTTATTTGGAACCTTCATCTTGGTGTGGACAGCCGGCAATTTCTTGTACGATGCCATTGCCAATCACTTTGTTGAAAAGGCACGCGATTACCAAGAGATCAGATATACTGGTAGAATTGAAACCAGAAGATCGGTTTCCGAATTGATGATTATCACCACCAAAACTATTTTCAAGTTCCTTTTGATCTTATTGATTTGGAATATTTCGTTAACCCTCTGGATTGGCGCTTTTGATACCCACGAGAAGCCTTGGGGTGACATGGTTGCCGTCAATGACGGTAAATTCAAGGTCCATGTCTCTTGTCATGGTCCAGTCAGAGGCGAAACCAATGGCACTGATGCCTCCAAGAGGAGACAGCCAATCGTATTGGTTGAAGGTGGTCAATTGTCATCGTCAGAAGTGTTTCAAGAATGGATTGAGGAGTTGTACCATTTGGATAAAATTGAGAGATACTGTATTTGGGATAGACCTGGTTATGGTTGGAGTGACAGTGCTCCCTCGCCAGTTTCTTTAGGAATAATCACCGAGTATTTGATTGAAGCCTTAGAACAGAAGGGTATTGAAGGTCCATTTTCATTAGTAGGGTTTGATATTGGTGGTTTGTATTCGAGAATGTTTGCCAGTCGAAACCCAGGAAAAGTGCATTCGTTGTTATTTGTTGATAGTTGGCACGAAGACTTGCTCAAGAGCAACCCATTTTCGGGAAGCAATCGAAAGAACGAGCCCACCAAGGTGTTCAAGAATATCTTAGAGTTGATGAATGTGCGTACTGGTTTCAAATTATGGTTAAGAGGTGTTGTATCGCCCTTGGGTATTAGGCAAAACATGCACTGGATGTTCCATCCCAAGAAGTATTCGTCAAGATCAAGAATTTTTGGTGCTGACATGTATTATAGCTCGCAATACATACGAGCTAGATTACAAGAACAAGTCACCAGTGGCATATTGTCATACTCCGAAGTGAAAGGAGCAGACATCCACAAGTTGCCTGTGAGTGTCATATCATCAGATTTCATGATTAAGAATTCATTGAACTGGGGTAAATGGCAGCGGGAAATCAGTCAGTTGAGTTCCAATACCATTGAATGGGTCATCGCGGAGAATTCGAATCATTTTATCTGGGAGAGTCCCAAGGGTAAAGAGCAATTGCAGCAATTGTTGTTACGCCTCGTGAGTGAGAAATCCAACTACTAAGTATGTGTATAGTAACAGCGCCAGTATCGGTTGCTGCGTATGCATAAAGACATAGAGCCCTATACCGCGAAACGAGTATATACGATAGCACCATATATTACGAATTATTATTTCACAGATTGATCTGCAAGGACTTGACAGGCAACAAAAATGGAAACGACATTACAGGGTTTACGTAGTTAGCACGTTCACTCTAACTGACTCTCCGTGTATCTAGCTCTACTTCCCTTTCTTATTAATATCCTCCAAAAAAAACCCCATCTCCGTTTCAGCTGGTGAAGAATGTTTCACATTCACCGCTGAACGTCACTCAAAATGGGTGGTACAATGGTGCATAGATGATGGGCAAGATTCATCGACGAAAAGTTTAAGCGCTTAGTGTAGACAATAGTGGAAGAGCAGCGATCGAGTCTTTTCTTCCCATCTTGATCTGGTTTTAAATACATTTGGTTTTAACTTTATCAAGTAAATTGTAAACAGAGATTGGTGCTGGTGTGCTTTTGTGTCACTTGGTCTCAAATTAAAAAAATTCAATTTGCTGAACACTCAATTCACAACCAGAACAGTAGTAGGTGTTTTAAAGTGGGATACATCTTCCAGACGGGCGCAGACTTAGCACAAACACAACGCAGTGTCTGATTTCAGTGGCCACGACACGAGTATAGCACACGCATGCCCGATTCCACGTCGTCATTGAGACAACTAGTCATGAATGGGAACAAACCCGACACCAATAGGAGGTCGAGCTTTGGGCGCAACTTCTTAAGCAACTTGGGCAACAGCTTGAGGGGGATCCACCAGGAAGACACCATGTTGTCAAACAGTCCCACCATAGGCAACCTCGCCAAGTACACCGATGATCACGAGGACTCACGACCAAATGGGGTATTGCAAGATATATCCAACTCAGACGATGATGATGATGCAAATTTGTACGAAGACGCTCAGTTTGTGAATAATAATGCTAATTCCAATAACAATAATAGCACCAACTTCAATAATCTGCTTGATTCTAGTAACGCCGCCAATGGAATTACTAATGCGAGTAACCCCGAATTCAACAATACCATCACAAACCATAATAATAACACAATCAATACTATCGACGAGGACCCCATAAGCAATCAAATCACAACCGTGAACATCAGCTTGTCCAAAGAGGGGTTGAAGAAGAAGGAAAATCTGTCCAATAGTGAATTATCCCGAAAAGATACCATAGTTGGTAATATTCCCAACCAACCGTTTGCAGTGGGTAGATTGTCACAAGAGTCAGACTTGCATCCTATAGTAGACACAAACCCAGATCCCCTAATTCATACAAACATCTCCACAAACCCAAATACTGCAAATATATTCTCAGCGACGTCGCTTAAGAGCTCAAGGTCCCAGGATTCTCAAAATGATTCTCAGTCCACGTCAGAATCACAAACTAATTCCCAGGATTTGATTGATGACGAGCAACAAGAGCAACAGCTCAATATGACTGCAGTCGAAAATGACATGCTCGAAAACATCACTGGCATAGACAAGGATGGTTTCTTTTCAATTAGATTGACACCATTGATAGATCACTCATCGTCTACTTCAGGATTGTATTTCAGTCCGATTATTCGAAAAATCAAACCCAATAATAATGTCTCCATTGGAAGATATACCGAAAAGAACAAAGCTGCTGCTCATGCACCACAAGGTAGCTCTGCACCAATTGTGTTTAAATCAAAGGTGGTTAGTAGGACACACGCATTATTCCAATGTAATGATATTGGTCAATGGTTTTTAAAAGACTGCAAATCGTCGTCTGGTACATTTTTGAACCATATACGATTATCGCCAGCATCACAAGAATCAACATTGATGCCGTTAATTGATGGTGACATTATACAGTTGGGTATGGATTATCGCGGTGGGACCGAAGAGGTCTACAGGTGTGTGAAGATGAGGTGTGAATTTAACAAGAGTTGGCAACGAAAAGTGAACCAGTTCAATCTTGAAATCCACAAAAAGATCAAGAGCTTGCAAATCAGTGACAGCGATCTCGTTCAGAAAACGACCAATGTGTTACAAGATGAATTGAGTGAATGTGCGATTTGCCTTATGAAAGTTGACCCTTGCCAAGCGTTGTTTATGAGTCCTTGTTCGCATGCCTGGCATTATAAATGTATTCGACCAATAATTATCAAGAGTTATCCGCAGTTTTACTGCCCAAATTGTCGAACAATGTGTGATTTAGAAACAGATATAGAAGATGATTAGCTGGAAATCGACAGATAAATTCAAGGTCTTGTTTGTGGGAAAAAATCTGCCCCAAGATTCATCAAAACATTTGACTCACACGTGGCCAATCACATTTCTTACTCTTCATTTCTTTTCATTTGCATTTGGTGATAATTTCATCCTTGGATGACACATGGTTACGGAATGCCTGTTTTTGCCTTAATATCTCGAACGAACTACTACATGAGCATTTCTAGCCACTGCTGTCACTACTATTAGTTTTATATTGTTTATTTATTTAAATATGGGTCGTCATATATCGTAATCGTTAGTCTAAATGGTATCTATTTGCTTAAAGCTTTCAAGTTCTTAGGCTGAATTATGCCGCTCTAATGTACCTGACAGGATAGTGTCATATATCTCCTCGTTAACACCAGCAAATAGATGAGCAAACTCTGGTTCGCATCTGAATGGTGACAAATCTACAATTGGATCTGTACTAAATTGATTTATAGGCATCCCAAATGTCATGGTCATTTGTGCAAATGGTGATGGATGCCCTTGTGACTTTTCGCTTGCAGAGTCATCCAACTCAGAGATGTAACCAGCTTTCTGGTGGAACGCTCTCGTTTTGATGATAGATTCAATCTTTTCATATAGATCAATAGGTAAGGATACATCATTTTTCAACCTTGATATTAGCGAGAATATCGAGCTCAAGTAATTGAATCCAACCTCCTCACTATTCTGATGTTTGTTTAATGATAATGAATCAACAATTCCTGCAGCCAATTCTAGTAACTTGATACAAACACCTGGGCCGTTTGATTCGAAAGCAAATATCGACAATGTCTTCACTTCTTGCAAAAAATCTTGAGCGATAACTATAGGAAAGTGGTAAGTTAAGCAATCGGGGGAGCTCGATATTAGTTGGTTTTTCTCTGTAATATGCCAGGCAATTGATTTCATCCAATATTTACTCAAAATAATGTTCAACTTTTGAGTTTCCGGTAGACTTTCTACAACGTTGATTCGGGACAATTGTTGTTGAATGTCGATTACCCATTGGCGGCTAGTTGTGTCCGTGTCATTCATGAACTTCAATTTACAAACCTTCTCAAAAAACTGTTTGTCAGGAATTGCAAATACTTTGACCAATTCAGTGAATCCGGTCAATAAACTGGGATACTCCTCATCATCCAAAGAGGGAAACGGGATCGTTGACTCCAAAATAATTGGAACATTATCTTCAATACACAAAAACCTTTCTGTGACCAATAACAAATAATAGATCTTCTTCAAGCGGTGAGTTTCTGCTGCAGTTTTGGTTTTGTAAGTATGGCAGCTATGCAAACCAATGATTTGTGCAATAGATATAGATTCTCGTAGATAAGTTATCGCTCCTTGAAGGCCACCTTTTGAGTTGATATAGTACAGAAACAAAAAGAACGAAGTTAGTATGCTTTCAGGACAAGCATTTAGTTTGTAGTTGATTCTATCTCGAGCTCTCACACTTTCTTCTATGTAGTCAGACGCTTTCAAGTTCACTGGTACCTGAGATAATGGGCTGTCGGGGCTTAAAAACGACACCTGACTGCAAATTGCCCCGGCCAAAGCACACGCTAGCGAGTAGCTCGAGATACTTTCGATATTTGTCATAGGGTTCTGATTCACCAAACCTGAGATCAAATGAGCCACAGAGACAACAGGCCAGACACCGTAGTACCACGTCTGGTATATTTGCAAACACGGCAACAATTGGTTCACCAGTATTGCTGGTGCAAACGATATACCATCGGAGCAGGCGACATCACTTAACGCTGCAATCGACCTTCGGGTTTTTTCGAGTAGCTTCTTGGGCCCGCACTTCTTCCTTGTCCTTTCGTACGTGCACGGTATATCGTGGTTTACACACCTTGAACAAGGCGTTTGCAAATCACATTTGATCTTTCGTAAGGAGCATCCATTGCACGGCCGAGTGTACTTGGCCTTTGTTTTTGGTTTCTTCTGTCGCTTCAACTCGGGCTCGCTGCTGCCGTCAAAGGAGCCATGCTCTGCTTGCATCCCTGTACAATGTGGATCTACCCAAGGGTCTGTGTTGGTGCTCTTTGTCGCCCCAGATGGTTTGTGGGGCTGACTTTGAATTTAAAGATTGTTGGTCGGCGCACGCTGCCTGATCCAGATACCAGAAACTGAGGTTGACCATGGACTGTATGTTTGAGTATGTTCAGCACCTATGACTTGACTTCGTTCAGTCAGCTCAGCAAGGTTAAGACACAAGCACCCACACGGGCACTCAAGCAACGAAGCACTCGTTCCAAGACCGGGTGTTTGGCGTGTCGGCAGCGCAAGAAGAAGTGTGATGAGACTCATCCGATCTGCCTATTCTGCCAGCGGAAGGACTTGAAGTGTGAATGGGGGTACAAGCACTTCACGGTCAAAGAAAATGTCACCAAAATCAAGAAGATTGATGAAATTCAACAACAAAATGACGTTGTCACTGACGTTTTCAATGATGATGAGCGAAAGGTTGATTTGGCGACCACTAACTTTGAGTTGATAACATTGACCGGAATGAACGATGAGGTACCGATAATCAATCTACCACCCGTGAATAAATCAAACCTGCCATCGTTCGAAGACTTCTTGAACCATGATTTTCCTGATATTTTGGACTTGCCTATTTTGTCAACCCCTTCGTCGTCATTCAATTTGTACCTTGACGAAACAGGCATGAAGTACTTGAGCTACTTTGAAAACAAGGTAGCCCATTTGCTATCGATCAGTCCCCATTCCTCAAACTATTTTTTGAAGACATTCTTCACCATTGCCATCACTAACGAATGCCTACTGAATGCATTGGTAGCTTGGGGTGCGCTATTCCACGAGGAAGGCGATATATCCACAGTGAACGAATATCTCAATCGAGCGAAAGCATTGGTAAGACCCCCACAACAAAAATACGATTACTTGGTCACTCTAGCTTACTACTTGATCGCGTTGGGAATACAAATATGCTCGGGAGATGTGAAGAATTGGTACTTTTACTTCAATAAATGCGGTGAACTACTACAACAATATGGTGGTGTTTTTAAGTTCCTAAAGGATTTTGACTATTCCAATGATGCAAAATTTTTAGTGGCTAATTTTCAGATACATGACATAATGAGCTCGTCTACGTTGTCTAAAGGGACAATATGCTCAATGAATAGCTACAACGATATTTTCAAGATCAACAAATTGTTAGAAATGGATAATTATGGGATAGATCCATATCAAGGTTGTATCCAACCGATTTTTTTAATTTTGGGGGAAATCATGAATGTTAATGTTGAGTTAAGACAAGAATGGCAGGAAATATTTGATCAGTTGGATAACATGATTGATGTTAGCTATCAGAGGCTAAACATTTTCAAAAAAGTTGACGACAAGTATCAAGAATTGTTGAATAAGATCAACTTTTGTAAGCCAATTGATTCGCAATTGAATTTGTTGTCACAAGAAGCAGTTTACCATCATTTGAAACTATTCGAATTGCACAAACTCACTTGTAAGATATACATTTTATTATACATCAAACAGACGCAACCCATTTCCAGTGAAATACAATACTTGCTTTTGAATTCATTCTCCTTATTAGAAGAATTATCGGAATCCTCATTGGTTAGCTCGTTAAATATGCCACTATTGATATGCGGTATATGTAGCTGCTACAAATTCGATAGGGTCAAACTAGATAATATAATAAGTCGGGTGTACTCCAGATATAAAGTGGGCAATGTCAAGAAAATCTGGGATGTGATTAAGGAATCTTGGAGAAGAAATCCTAACGGAAATACGTGCGTGGACTGGATTGACATATGTAATGATTTCGGTTGGAAGTTGTCTGTTTGTTGAATGAAAACTGGCATTCAAACCAGGTGTATTAGATTCAAAAGGATATTCTAGAGGTTGGTCTGTTGTGGGAACGATGACTAATGTAATAACATCATTTTGCGCAACCTGCTTACCCAATAGATTTCTCGATCACATAATTTAAGTATATAATGATTGAACGAGTCCGCCAAAGTTTTAATGGGATTTGGAAACTGAGAACTACCTAATAAGGTTAGCATTGAAAGTAAATCTGTCAGCGCTCACTCTCATAAGTCACACAGTATGTTGATTGGGTAGCGATCTATTGTTGCATCCTATATTATCGAAGAGATGTTACAGATTCTGTGACATTCGATTAAAGTGCATCATAATGAAATCTAGTCATGTTATGAAGGCCTGCCTTGTAGATTTGTTATTAGGTCTGTTGAATGGCTTTCAAACTGTATCGCAATTATACTTTACCAAGCTTTCCATTGTAAGGACTCAAAGGTCACGAAGGGTTCAAAGCTGATAGAGCTAAGATGACTAGGGGTTTACATACACCAATATTTTCTTGTTAGACTAGTTTAGGTATCATCGTAGTCGTTCTAATGAGGTAGAATGAAAGGTACTAGGAAGTGTCAAGACTCTGAGCCTTCCATCTATTAGCTCATATCTAATTCAAACACCAGTGTTCCACCACATAATATTTATCATTACGGGGACGACCTTTGTGTTTGAAGACTGTCCATTGTGATAAATAAGTAGAAACGTGGTTTATCGAAATATCACCGACAAAGCAATTGGTGCATTGGTACACGGATCATCTCTCTGAAACATCCATGAAAATCCCCTTCCTAATAGTTAACCTATTTCAATGCAGATCGGTCCTGCAATGTTCTGAAGAATTTTGGATGCCTGCACTATAACTTCGTTCCGATGAAAAGGGAACAAACGGAAACGTTTTACGTAGCATGAAAATAGCAATCAATAGATACTGATATCTTATACTTTTCAAGTTCTACCCTCATTTTGAAGCATCACAAACATCCTCAATTATATATACCCTTCAACAAGTAAAAGGAGAATGTGCTAATATAGCACCGTCAACAAGGAGCTCATAAATCAATCCCAACCAGAAACATTTTTTCATACTTACCGAAGTTGAAATCAAGTAGTCTATGGTATTAAAACGAATAGAGTGAAAGGTCACAATGGCTTTGTAGAAATACAGAAAAATCTTTTTCAACTACTACGGAGGATCGCCAATCAATCATTGGGTGCTGATAGTAATCAAGAAACTCTGAAACCATATCAGATATGAGGATAACAGCCTCCACTCTAGATAAGTGGGATGTAATAAGTGTTACCACAGTTGATGAGGTACGATCAATTTTTCATTTTATCTACGACGTCAATGTTTGAATGCTTCTAAACTTGAACATAATTAATCAAAAGTGGTTTCTTGTCCTATCGACTGTCACCGAGAGGTCCGATTTTTATTCAATAGTGGCTGAAACCATGTTCAGATCGCGTAAATTAACCAGTTTTACATTGTATTTGAATTTGCTTTAGGCACTGGTCTAAACATCAAGTTGTGCTCTAGATAGTCGCATATCAAGAATGATGACCTTTGATATATTGACTAACCGGCTCTCTACCTAGGTAAGGTTCTATTTTGTAAAAATGCAAATATGAAGGGAAAAATAATCTTCTCCTCCTCAAAATTTTTATCAAGTATGTGCGCCGACATCGCAAAGTTTCTCGCCAGAACGACTTCTGCTGATTACTATCATACTAGGGGTCTCTTTTGTTGCTTTGAAGTTTCTGCCAATTAAAATGCACATAAACGTCTGAGCAAAGAATGGGTAGGAAGTTTTCAAAAAAAGTTGCGGTAAGTTGTTTGCACGCCACATGGGAATCAATCTAATCTTTGATACCCTCCAAGAATGATTCCTAAGTCTACAACAAAACTTTGGAGCGTGATCTTTTTACCATTCTTTATGGGGATTGATTTTACCAGTTTCATCCAAACACTACTTTGATGGTGTATACTTGTCAGTACCTTGTCAAAGCTAAATTGTAGCGCATCGATATTTTTTATCAAAAACTGACTAACATCGAATTACCTTGAAGGAGACATTTATACTTCTCAACTCAGGGATGATCATTTATTAGCATTTCTTGTTGAACTTAAACTTGGCACCAAAATAATCAGAGTGATCAGAAGTTTTTGATTGTGTGACGAAGAACGTGGCTTTGTTGTGGATATAAGCTACCAATCCTGATCCATGTAAACCATATGGCACGAGTTGATTAGGTGCTCTAGTATTGCAACCACAGAAGCTCATATCTTGCTAATAGAAACAAGATAGCTTGAACGTGAATGTACGGCAGAGCATGGAAGATATACCAATTTTGTGTCATAGCATTGACCTTGTTTGTTTCTGCTTCCGCTGACTTACTCTGTCAAATACAGTTGTATCCAGATGCACAGCCAGGTTGTCGATCGGATGTTAAAATAAAAAGATATCAGAATTGATGGTGCCTCGCGCTCTTGCCTCCGGTCTCTGCATCTACATTAGTCACCTAAAATTGGCTAATGATGAATTTGTGAGTATTTCACACTAGGAGTAAACTATATAAGAATTCATTGTTGAATCGAATTGAACACCACAATTGAACGATGCATACTTACACTACAATTGAACATCGAAGACCATCGACATCATTCCCCGAGTAAATAAAACGTGAATATAGAGCACACAAGAACATGTTCACTCAATCGAGAGTTTGAGATATGGGCTCACATCTTGCAACATTTCGCGCCAGTGATTAATTAATCCCGTCTGTCTGTGAGGTATCATTTCCAACGTAGATTTGAGTTCGTTCTACAGGTCTGCGGCTAGACGGCATAGAGAGGATTCTGAATTATGTCTATTAATCACAATTTTGCCAGCTCTCCCTTACAATGCTCGTTATTTGTTGGTAACAACAAGTTACCAACACTTTCAGTTGATTAACCTATATCGAATTCGTCAGCTAGCTCTCCATAACTCTCAGAATCGGGGCTTTGACTGTGTAATGCTTTTGGCACGAAGTGTCTCGAGCTCTACTTTGATTTTCCAAAAATTTTCGAGTAGACTTATTCCAACACATTGTGTATGACAAGGGATAAGTACTAATTTCAAGAATTCAACATTAGTCTGGCATAATCACAGTTGTCAAAAAGGATTTTAGCACAATTTATCTCAGCTAGACCCTCTTGATATTATATTGAACAAATTATAACATGAAGGGAACTGAAAAATACTTTGCAAATAAGCTCTCTAACAACCGTTGATTGTAGTGTACTACTTAAATATGGTATATAAGATATTATGCAGACCACTAGATGAATATCCTTGATAAAAATTATTCACAGTTTTCCATAAAACACTTTTGTGTATTTCGCGTACTCGAGCGATCTTTTACCTAACAGATACATCAAAAGATTTGAAGAATTGGCAAAATGATAGTTCTGTCACAACATTAAACTGTCAAGCAGTAGTTGAGCCTATTTGCTCATAATTTACTAACCGAATTTCTAAGTTAAGGCTTCAAATATAGCCATCCTGATTTCTTCTCAAAAGTTTGTGATTGATTCACTATCGTAAGATGTATAATTTGTGGTCGATATAGATTACTAAAGACGCATCAAATAAAGACTATACAGTTATGAGAGGCATATGTTTCTTATATAGTACGTGTCAGATCCACGAGCTTGCCAGTAAACACACGATCGTGCCATACACATATTATATCTCAGACCCCGTAGTGTAAAAGAGAATCTTCTACAACTGGTGTGACACCGCAATGAGTGGCTGTTTCGATTGGTATGAAAACCGCTCAATTAGTCTTCATTCAACAAATAGCAGGGTCCAACTAACAACCTCAACCAGCCATATGCCTTGAGTGCCTGACAATTACTATTTTGTGTATTGATGAACATTGAATAGAACTCGAACTGCCTCAGTATGACTTGCCTGTTTGACCGCGTTTAACCGTGCTCGCCATAGATATTACTGAAAATACTCGTTTAGTAAATCTCCATGGAGGTTTTCTACTTTCAAACCCAATCAAACTTATACCAGAAGGTCCTGACTAACCCATGGGGTTATCGTTTTCATATATTAATGAGTCATTCTAAACCGAATTTGTTTTGCATACATAGATATCAATATATTCAACAACAAGATCATCCAGTAACATATTGACTTTATTTTGACAATGCCTCCGAGCTTTGCTTCGTACTTTGAATGATAGTTTCCGATTTATAGCAAGTTCTTTTATCAGTCAGCACAACGCAATTTCTACCTAAGATCTACAAAACATACTACCTTATTCGACAATTCGTATGGTCACTTTCATGTGTATGTTCCATAAAAATGACCATTAAAACTGCAATATAATTTGGATCAATGGGACACTCCATCATGATATTCAATAAAACTCATGCTATCAAGCTGAAACCTAACTGTGTTGAGTCTCGTTTTTATCAAATACAATACAACTTTGTGATCGATAACATAATTGACTACTTGATCAATTGTAGAATAATTTTTCCAGACCACACGATCTGATAAATCATCCTCTTCAACATATCCAACTTTGAGATCACCCATACCATCATAATTCGCGTGTTTAGCCTCATGTTTATGCTTGAATACCACTTATCATTGTGTAGTGACGCCAAATTCATATTTTGTCATAAAGATCTGATTACCACTGATTATTTAGCATCCAACGTTTGCAACGGCTTCGGGTATTCAAAGTTGGACACAAAATGAAGAGGTTATAACTCTTTTGATTCTCAACAATGGAAGCAAAGCAGTCAATTTAGATGAAGTTGAAAAGGCACTTTATGATCATTACGAGCCTCGGAATCTCTAAGTTTTGTCATTCCAACCAGGCCAAATAGAAGTTGTTCCAAAGTTATGTGATTTTGATTATTTCTACTTTGAAAAACATAAGCAGGACGAGGACTACAGCATAGAATCTTGGTTTGAAAAAAGATTCATGGTAGAGGAGGTTAAATATTACTCAGGATTATTTTACTTTATATACAGTGAAGAAATGTTTGAAAATACTCCCAGTGGTAGATTTAATAGAATAGAGAGAATTGTCAAGTCACCGAGCTTATTCTTTGAAATATATCGAAAATTCTCGACAGACATTTGTTCATATCAAAGTTTGATAGAAGTTTTTCAAAATGTGTATAGCTTTGACCCTAGATTTGAATCATGTTTGCATTCATGGTGGCTTGTTATCACTCGAGGGATTAGCTAGCCTGCTCATAAATGAAGTTCAAAAGAAATTGACTGAGCGGAGTTCACTTGATGTATACGTAATCGTGCAGTATAACGTCTCATTTAATTCAAAGTTAATTTAACCCAGCAGTTCCTTCTTGCTCTGAAATATGTGAATCACTTCACAGACACACTCGAAGACTTTGAATAAAGTCTGAATACGTTTTGAAAGCAAAGATATGAAAACTAAATCTGGTAGCTACTAGTAGACTTCACTCGTGTAATTTTCGATTGAGTGATTATCTGGAAATAATGAATGTTAAAGTAATGTCATCTTTTCTCAACTACTTCAATGTATACAACAATGAATATTAATGAACGGAAACAGATATCAATCAACTCGTATTGCGGTGAACGCAAGTGGCTAATGGGTCAAGCTATCCAAATTTAATCAGGTTATTGTAGAGATCAAGCACAGATCAAGAAATATCGATTTGTGAAAACAAAACCAGGACAAATTGAGCCACAAGTACGTACAAAACAGATAATAGTGCTCACAAATTAGGTTAAGGAAAATTTCGTGACCCTTGAATTAGAGCCCGTGAGTCATGTTGTATTTGAATGAACAGCCTTGTTATTCTATTCTGCATTCAAATAATCGCTTTCTTGCATATGCATCACAATTAGATCAAAGATATCGCCGCATTTGACGCTCAATAACGAGATACTCAGGATCAAGTGGTGTATCTTCTCATTCGTGATCGACAAAGCTCATGTAATCAAGTTGAAATCTAACAGTATTGTGCCGTGTTTCTATCACATACAAATCCATCTTACGAGCCAAGATATAATTTTTTATATCTGTAACGGTATCGTACTTTCTCCAAACCAAGAATTTCGATGCATCCTCCAATTCATCTTAACGAAACTCAGGATCCATCCCATTTTACTCTTCATGTTTTGGGTCGTCTTTATGTTTGAATATCGTTATATTCATTTTGTAGAAAGAAGTAATTGAATAGCTTTCCATGAGGTGTATTTGAGAATATAGTAATTCCGGAAAATAGCCGAAACCAAATTTTTTTTTTCCCTAGTAGCGGCAATTTTATATTAAGTATATATCGATAAAAGCAAAACTTTCTTTCTGAAATTAAATTATACTAAAAGTCTAAAACGCTAAATGGTTTTTGCTAGAGGTAGATGGGAATGCTACCTGTCTACCTGAAACTTTTACGTATTGATTCACCACGTAGAGTACCACGATGTAACGTCTGAATAAGAAAGTTATACCTGATCTGGAAAAACGCCTGTTAAAGATAAATTCTGGAACTTTGTGCGTGTTTTACTTGCGGAATTACGTGATAATGGACAAATAAATGAAGAAAATCAATCCCTAACGAAGCAAGTAAAATCGTTCAGACCGAAGAAATCAAAAAGGCGTTGTATTATTATTACGAGCCACAAGATTCGAAGATTTAGGTTTACTATCTAGGCGCAATAACTTTAGCTCGACAACTATGCGATTACGATTTTGTTGTTTTTCAACAATATGATGAAAACGATGCCTTGTTGGACAGTGATATATTTTTCAGGCGGAAATACGACATGAAGAGTGTTAAATATGACTTGAATCTATTTATTACATTTTTTAGGATGAACTTTTTTTCACGAACAGGAGTTTAGAGAAAGAAAAGCAGAACGAGTTACCAAGCGGCCAAACTCGCAATTCGATATATGCCAATTGTTTTCGTCAACCAAGTGTCCACTCGACGTACTAATCCAACTTATGAATGAAACTTACCAGCTTGATTTGAAATTGGAGCCTTGAATTGTATGAGCGTAGGCTTTTCATGTTCTGTACTTCTACGAATTACTTACCTTGCTTTGGGCGACATCAGTAAACACGAATTTGCATTGACTTCATTTCTCAATCTCGAATACTTACACAGTGATCGACAGCTTTGCTTTATTTGCTGAACTTCAAATAATCATCTCAGCTCGAGCCGGATATATCAATTGAAATTCAATGTGCTACACCGATGAGAAGGTTTTGAATGAACCAAATCTTATTTAGAAGATAAGAATCCCAAGAATTCCCGGGAAAAGATTATGTCACAAATACTAAGGAATTTCTGGTTATGTGAAAAAATGACATAACGAAATACTAATACTGATGTGGGCGATGGGATAGCCCATCGTCAATATAAGAACGGAAAGAAAAAGCTTTTCTTCCTTTAGAGCAAAAAAAGACTACACATGGACAATTAGTTGTTATATATTTAGTTAATATATTTTACCGGGTATTGTTCGTCAATGTTACCCATAATAATTGTCATAGTATTGAAAGTATGAACGCAACAAAAAAGTAAATAATCTAGTGAGCAAAATTGGAAACTCTGATTACACACTAAGATTGATGGCGACTAAAGATTTGGTTCTTTATCGAGTTAAAAGACCATGATATATGAAAGACATGACTCGAACTGACCTTTCTTGGAGTAGACTAGACCAGTTAATGAATGCCCTCTCATGCTAGCTCACAATCTCAGCACACCAATTCATAACAGACTTGGTGCAATTGGTATTGGGGGACAAAAGGAACATTTTGATGGAAGGGGGTTCGGAACTGGACCATTATACGTTATAAGATTCAGATTCACCACAAAATTGTTGCTGTCATATCCTGGACCGATATTGAGAGTTAAGTAACCTTGATCAACAGTTAACATTACGGTTAGCTGCCCTGTATCAGGATAATACCGGAGAATCAAAGGAGCATAAAACGTCATAGTAATTGTGTTACCTCCACCAAAACCGGCCACTGTCAATGTATTTCCATACGGAGCAAGAACAAGGTTAGCAGATGGTCCTAAAAGGACAATGGTATTACTCAAGATAGTAGGATGTAAGGAATGAGGGATCTCCATTGCAGAATTGCCTGCAACAATGATACACCCATCTCCAACCAATTGTGAGGTCATTGAGTACTCTTGATTGATAATACACAATACACCAGAGTTGGTGATTGTACCCAATTTTGTTTCACAGGAAATTACAGAACTCAGTTCCTCTGAACCGGAAACTACCATTAGGCCAGAATTTACCCAAGTACTTGAACCATTGAACATGGTGTAGGAGAAATTCTCATAAAACAACTGCCCCTGATTATTGAAGTTTAGTGCATTGATACCGTTTAATCTAGAATACACCCATTGAGGATTGACTATTGAGACAATTCCTTGATTTTGAAAATCGAGAATCCTAAATCCAGTGGTCGCAGTGACAAAAAAACCACCACCAGGCAGAATTTGAAGTGTGGATATCAGCCAGTCAAACCCAAAGAGCGACAAGAACACACCTTCGTAGACTGAAAACCCATTGCTATACGCAGAGGGGAAGGTGTTGGAGATCAAAGTGTCATGCATAATAGCAACCGGCATGGAGCACACAGTCACCAAAACAGTGATTAACGGCACTATCAACGAGCGCGGTATCATCGTACGCATGAAAACAATTGTAACGTTCAGAAACCCTCAGGAAGAATTCACAATAAGAATTACAGCTTGTTAATCCAACCGATAAACGTGTTTGGGGCGTCTCAAAAGGCATTGTGACCTTTAAAAACTCATGTTGAGGGTTATTTTCTAATCATCATGCAATAATCGCTAACCCAAAGTGGTGAAGAATTTTTCTGATAAGCCACACAGATCCAAAGGCAACTTAGGAGAAGATACGATTTTGTAAATTCTGATTTAGGGGCATCATCAGAGATACAACTTACGTTGTAAGCAATCAGCCCTTTAGCTGCGCACGCGATTTAATCGCACAGGGTCAACCATAGGTGCAAGCTCACTCTGTTCGGTCATGCTGATTTCACGCCAAGTGCTATATATCGCCATTTACCTTTTTTATATAATATGATGATGTGCATGAATTATTTCTTTGCCTACTGTGCCCATACCAACATTCATGTACATGGCGATAAATGTGTACACATATTCGTATCATTTGGCGAAACAGTTGGCAATTAGACATCAAGTGAATGTTATTGAGGCTACTACACTCAACAATTTTGAATACCCTAGTATTGGCTGTGACAATCAAAGAAAATACGATTACGCATGGACCTATTGATGAGTCACATATCTCGAGACAATTATTCATAGATCCAAATGTATACTGGTCAATCTTTGAAATTATCGAGCTCGAAACGGATAATTTGAACATTGCTTATGGTGGAGGATTCTATATCACGAATCACAATGACTCAATGTCTCTAACAATTGGCGATTGCTCAACCGGTGATGCAACTGTCTCGATTAGCAACTCTAACGAAAATGCGATCAACAATTACTTGTTTGAGGGTCAAGACTTTTCAATTGAAGGGTTATTCTACATTATCAATGCAAGTCCCCAAACGACTGTTGCAATAGCTGCAGCATATGTTGCTCTCGCGGGCGTGTTGGTTGTATCAAGTGAATCTTCACCGATCACCGATCCTAACGTGAAAATTCAATCTTCTGCGGGGCAGTTGAGTAATTCAGGAGTGGCATGTTTCATCAATCAAAATGTTGAAATGGATAA
This sequence comes from Suzukiozyma glaebosa, assembly GCA_030564305.1. Lineage (NCBI taxonomy): Eukaryota > Fungi > Ascomycota > Pichiomycetes > Serinales > Debaryomycetaceae > Suzukiozyma > Suzukiozyma glaebosa. The sequence goes on from JAJLUT010000014.1 coordinate 321,594, forward strand.
TGTGATTAATTCTGGTTGCATCAACCTTTCTGGTGACACGAGATACACAACTATTTCCAATGAAAATACGATTTATCTCAATGGTGTCAATACTGTTCTTGTTTATCAGCCTTACGGCAGGTCATATAAAGTCGTTGGGTTTGGTGGAGGGGTTTGGCCAATTGAACAATACGGCAACATGATCGAATCAAAAGAAGTGATAACCTTTGCAAGTTACGACTCACAAAGCGGACTTTTATCAATTCAGTCAAATGGAATTTGGGACTATTTTCAAATTGGTATGGGTTATGATTCAACATACATTGTATTCACTGCCATTGGAAATAGATTTTTTTGCACATACATGCAACCAATTCCTAATACATCTGAACCAACAGAGTGTGTTTGTCCTTCGCCTCCCATTGCACCATCAGAACTTCCAACACATTCATCCATAAGTTCTGAGCTTCTATCGAGTTTGTCAGGTAGTTCAAGCATAAGCTCTGATGCACAACTACCATCCGGTTCACTACCTAGTTCTAGTTCCCGAATCACGAGCAGCTTACAAACCAGGTCAAGCTTGGATTCAAAGTCAAGTGCTGTATCTAGCTCACTTGATGGTTCAAGTGTGGTTTCAAGTTCCGAGTTTCTATCGAGTTTGTCAGGTAGTTCAAGCATAAGCTCTGGTGCACAACTACCATCCGGTTCACTACCTAGTTCTAGTTCCCGAATCACGAGCAGCTTACAAACCAGGTCAAGCTTGGATTCAAAGTCAAGTGCTGTATCTAGCTCACTTGATGGTTCAAGTGTGGTTTCAAGTTCCGAGTTTCTATCGAGTTTGTCAGGTAGTTCAAGCATAAGCTCTGGTGCACAACTACCATCCGGTTCACTACCTAGTTCTAGTTCCCGAATCACGAGCAGCTTACAAACCAGGTCAAGCTTGGATTCAAAGTCAAGTGCTGTATCTAGCTCACTTGATGGTTCAAGTGTGGTTTCAGACTTGGTTTCTATATCGAGCTCGTATGTGCACTCATCATTCAACTGGAGTTCCACAGTTACAAGTAACGCACACGTTGATTCAAGTATTGATGCAAGTTCAGCGATTATTCCCAGCTCACACGCCGATTCAACTCTGTCTTTTAGTGACTTCGATATCTCGAGCTCCCAACACAAATCAGGCATGATTCATAGTTCGATGGTTTCTGAATTGCTGTCACTCACTCATTCAGTATCTAATGGTGCCTCTTTTATTTCTACACAGACCAGCTTTGACTTGTCATCGAATACAGGTTCGAGTTATGATAATACACCCAGTTGCAAAATTTCGGGATCACAATCTAGTTCTAGACATGAGAATGTACCTAGTAGCTTGTATACAGGTACATATCGAACCAGTAACTCCCAACTGTCTGTACAGGCTTCACTATCATGGGTAAGTACTGGTTCAGCCACGGCTAAAACAACTACAATTACAAGTGCTTCCTCTAAGTTGATTGTTTTTAGTACAGAGACTTTTGTCGAGACAAAAACAAGTGTTAGAACAGAGACTGTTGTTAAAACAACGACAGTTGTTGAGACGGAAACAGTCATTAGCACAAAAACAGTGGTTGTGTCAATTTTGAACCCAAAGACTGTTACCGATGTTGTTACTGTAACAACCTGGGCTAGCGAAGTGGAGAATTCCATTTGCAAAACTACCATTTGCAAAACCAAAAGTAGCCAAGGTACGAGCTGTTATTACTCAGTACAAAGTACGGCTGTTTCAATTACCCAAACTTTTTACAATACGGAGTGCGACAATTGCACCAGAAAATCACCCCTGCAAGCAATTATTCCTCCTAGCACAACAAATGCCCTTCTCAATTCGACTTTGCACTACAGCAGTCTCCTGACTTCGAGCTGGGACGGGAATCAAATTACTGAAGCAACACTAATGATTTTAGGAAATCAATTGATTCCTACTGCAGATATTGATAGCAAAACGTTTGAAGCGGGCACTGATTTTGGTGGTATTGAGACTGAATCAAATGATTCTGTGGATATCCTGAATAACCTTTCCGAATCCGCCAATATTTACGAACCATCCGCTTTCAGTATATTCAACGTACTGAGTAACGCAGCTATCATTTGTACGATGCCTGAAATGGGTATACTGATCATGATTGTACTCGGTACCCTTCTACTTTGGTGAGTGGTATTTATATAATTAAAAAGTGTTTACCGATGAACCACTGATATAATAGCGCTGGTTAGACTATAGTTTGATTATCAACCGACAAATGATAAATGTATACTCTACAATAAACAAGAAGAGTTACGAATCAATGTAACGCAATAGAAACAGCAGGTTATCATTTTACCCAAACACACAAATTGCTTGAATTTATATGTCTGGTAACCCAATATTCTAGTAATTTGAATGAAACTAGTTATACAAACACTTTACAATCAACCAAGTTGCCAAGCAAGCAAGGTTTGATGCAAGTAGGCAGGAGATAACAACATGTCCGGTGTGTTCTCAATTAACGCTGTGATTGAATTGATAGTTTAGTTTATAATTGTGTGCAAAAGACCATTTTCGCGTAATCAGCACCCAATATGAATGTATACGCTACAGATTCCGATTTTCAGTACATGCAAAGATGGAAATAGAAATTGATAGTTACAAGTAATAGTAAGAGTTACGAACAGTGAAGAAATATACTAAAAGCTTCTATAGAGAGAGCTAACCAAGTCGAAACATTGTAAAAACAAAAGTCTATAAAAGTTATAGTGATAAGCAACAACAACTGCAATGTTCAAACGATTTGAATTTTCTGTAGCTCAGAAAAGCATCCTCAGAGAACAAAATTTATTTTTTCACTGGTCGCTTTTTTTCAAAACGGATTACCATTTCTCGGTTATCGCCTCTTTGGGAGTTCTGATACCGAAGTAACCATATGGTATTATTGCGATACGTGCATATTCGAGAACTTAACTTGATGATCACAACACAATAAGCCTAATAGTCACAAGTGACATAACATTCTCGAAAAGTGTGCTTTGATTGAATGAGCATTTTGATTGTAAAATTGTTTTTATATTCCACAACAGTTCATGTCGCATTTTATGATTGTATTGATTGAACCTTCCCTAGATTAGTGGGCTTGCTCAAAGAATTCTTCAGGGTTCACTAGCATGATCGATTTTAGCTACAAACATTCAGAACCAAATTGTTGTTCTTGTTGGAGGTCGCTAAACTCAAACCTGAGTGAAGGCACCACTTGACATATATGTCGGCATAATTATTCTTTGTCTTTAACAGTGTATTTTTGATCTAATTTAACGTATAAAAGTGTTCTATCTGACTATTTAGCTATGTGTCTACCATCTTCATATTTTCCGAGAGGACGTTGAATAACCTCTCCATGTGGTTATTGGTTTCATTTTTGAAGATTTAGACAACCACTCGACAATAGTTGATGGTTGACAATTTAGACGATATTGTGAAATAGTAAAAAAATCATCTTCTTTGTCAGTGCAACTAATGATGAATCTCAATTAGCTAGGTTAATATTGGTATACTATATGTTACTTTTTACTATTAATACTCTCTTATTATTGAAATTGGCCGAATTAACTATGCCAAATTGTGAAGGAAACTTTGATATATACAAAACATCAAAACTAGAGCAGCAGAGGACCTCCATCCATGTCATTTGGGACATCAAAAGCGCATCTATTTGTTTGAGTTGTTGTAGAAATTCATCTTGATTCCATAGAGTATAAAGATTCTGCAAAAACTTTACTGAAGATATGTATTACTCCAATGTGAATTCTAGCTACATATAATAACCATGCTAAAGCCAACTCAGTACCCCGAAATGCAAGCAAAAATATCTTCGACCACCATCTCAATTCTAATGTATATATCCAAGTTTACAAATAATTATTACTAAAAACCTTCAATTACTTCAAGGAACGTTTAGACCAACGAGCAGATTATAAACACGAGCAAAAAATGTCCTGTGACATCATCTAGAATTAAAATCAATCTAGATCAATCTTTCAAAGATTTTGAACCTGATACTAAAAAGTCAAAATATTAGCCGAAAGTAGGTGACGATCAAAGAAGATTGGCTTTCAAGCTTCCTACTAAGAATGCTGTGAAAAGGATACAAATATGAACATTTTACAGCTACTATGTAAACACCGAAAATTTGAATTTACTATACACCCTTGAAAAATAGAACGGATTTGCATGAGTCAGTTCTTTTAGTTGTAACATACGCTTAGCCTTCACTACTTTACGATGTATAATCCGAATTTCAAAATGGACGTATTAAAAAATTATAGACCGTGCCGTTGATAACTTCACGCACTTATAGTATTGATTATATCAACATGATAAAGTTATTGATAATGATTCTTACAAAATGAAAAACTAATGTATACCCATTTGTTCAATTTGATTTAATAAGTGATTTCCAAATTGAAAAATTCGTGGTAGTTCAACTTATATTTGTATATATTCTCAAGCGTGATGGGCGAGTTGGGTTATAGTATCAAAGTCAACCAAGACCAGCAAAAACTACTGATTTGAGAGTATAATCGTTTAACATTTGATTACAATTGAACACTAAAATGACAACGTATAAATGTTTTGAAGCAAGTACTCAAATAATCGAAATTGAACGAAATATGTACGGATTTATTACTTGTGACGTATTTTGCCCATTTAAGAATAATGATAAAGGCTAAACAATATGGAGTTTTGGCTCCTTTATATATAAAGTAATATGTGCAATTTACACCTTGGCATTGTTTGAATCGCCGACCATTTCTGTGGTTTTTTAACTGTTATAAGGTTGTTGATGCATTATTGGCGGATATCGCTTATGGTATCTCAAAGAGATAAAAGAACAAGCCATGCTATATAAAGTCACACTATACTTTCCAACTAATTGCACTAAGGTAATTATGTTAACTCTACTTCAGAGCTAGAAGATCATAACTAATATAGTTTATTTTCAAACCCACGAATTTTCAATGTATTTGGAAAAATAATTCGATTTATGTTGTCCAGACTTCTACAATTTTTGACAACTGTTGGGGGTGGGTGGTTATTCGAATAGTAAACTATATATAATTATTATGGCTAACCAATTTTAGCATCCATTTCAGCGATTAACATTGTGTCAGTTGCTCTTTATTTGATTTACTAACTTCTGCACTCGTGATAAAATCAGTAAATGGGTAAATTGAGTGAGTGCTATGAATTCATATTTAGATAGTGACTTTTAAAACGGACAATTGAAACTGAGGCATTAAACCGGACAGGCTGTGTAATGTAAAGGTTAATTTTCTTATTTCCTTCACCCCATCTCTTTATTGAACATTATAAATTAGCGTTCTGTTAACTAATCACCTAAATTTAATATATCAATCTAAAGCAAGACATAGCGCGTAATTGTTATTTTATATTTTGCACACAGAACTGGTATTGGAATAAAAAGTTTAGCCATATGGATAATTGATAACGAAATTAAATGAGATAGCACTTTCACCTTTTAGGCTTGCTGAATGGTCGTCAGAGGTGAAAACACATGTCCAAATTCATACCTTGCTCAACTGTTTTCTCATGAGTACTGGAACCTTTGTTTGTATATAGAATAAGTAGAAAACAGTTTTAACCGCAAATATTTATCACAAATATCTTAAGTTCTTATCAATTTTTGATAACTTTTGAGTTTGGATTCAGTCATGGGACCAATTTTTATATATTCTGTGTGTAGCTAGATTCATTTTAATGCCCACAAACGTTAGATTTATTGTACAAACTGAAAAAAGCCATCAGTATTTTGTTCTGTAGTCTATTTATGTACTAAAATCAAAATTTTATATTTTCTTATTAATTAATCTCTTCATTACATTCATCTATCGCTTACTACACAGAAATATGTTAAAAAGTAATACCGTTCGGGAATTCTGAATTCTATCTTTAAAAAAATTCTTATTATAATTTACTGGACTTGACAACAATCTAAAGTTAACGAAATGATTAGTATATAAAAATTTATTCTCATAGAGATACCAAAATTGGACTCAGCATCTGCAGAAAACTTTGAGTGCAATGAAACAACAGACGATGATGAGATACTTGAAATGGACGATATTGGTTCAGAGACACCAGTCGGTGTTGGCATACTGAAAGTCGACAATGTTGGTTCGGGGACACCAGTTGGTGTGGGGATAATTGAAATGGTTGATGTTTGTTCGGAGACATCAGATGATGTTGGGATAATTGAAACGGATGATGTT
>JAJLUT010000015.1:0-315330 GCA_030564305.1 Suzukiozyma glaebosa
CTGACGAGCTCGATGGTGGTACTGGAACCGATGATGAACCAGGTGGAACAGGTACTGACGAGCTCGATGGTGGTACTGGAACCGAGGATGAACCAGGTGGCACTGGTACTGAGCTCGAAGGTGGTACAGGTACCGATGATGAACCAGGTGGAACAGGCACTGATGAGCTCGATGGTGGTACTGGAACTGTCGAACTAGATGGTGGCACAGGTACTGACGATGAGCTAGGTGGCACAGGAACCGACGATGAACTAGGTGGAACAGGTACCGACGAGCTAGATGGTGGCACTGGTACCGATGATGAACCAGGTGGAACTGGAACTGACGAACTAGATGGTGGCACAGGTACCGACGAACTAGATGGTGGTACTGGAACCGATGATGAGCTAGGTGGAACAGGCACTGATGAGCTCGATGGTGGCACAGGTACTGACGATGAGCTAGGTGGCACAGGAACCGACGATGAGCTAGGTGGTACTGGTACTGATGATGAACCAGGTGGAACAGGTACCGACGAGCTAGATGGTGGAACAGGAACCGTTGAACTTGATGGTGGCACAGGTGTTGTTTCGCTACTTGGTGGTGGGAATTCGCAATCAGTTGTGATTGTTTTACACTTGGTATATGGTTTAGTGTGACACTCGTTACCTATCCAAGTTGTGTACGATCTTGTACGACAGGTAGTGGTCGTCGTTATGCATGTACTTTCATTGGGTGTTGGTGTTGAATTGGTTTGGCTGGAAGGTGGAGTCGACTCACAATCAGTGGTGATAGTTTTACACTCGGTATACGGTCTTGTATGACATTCATCGCCAATCCACTCGGTGTATGTTTTGGTGTAACATGTAGTTGTGATGCTGTTACACGTAGGGGTACTGGCTGGTGGCTCACATTCGCAATCAGTGGTGATCGTTCTACATCTAGTGGTTGGCTTAGTATGACAATAGTCACCCACCCATGTGGTGTATGATCCGGTTGAGCAAGTAGTTGTTACAGTGGAGCAAGAATCTGTACTAACAGTTGGTGTTGGTGTTTTGGTTTTGGTTTTGCTAGTTGTTGAAGATGAACAGTCACAATCCCAACAGTATTGAATGATCTTGTTATCGGTTGTCCCACAATCGTCAAAGATTTTTGAGAACGTACGTTTGCTAAGAACCAGGGAATCACGTTTACCGAATTTACCTACTAAATCACTCCAGACCTCAACCGGGTCAACCCTTTTGAGATTTGAGCTGCCCAAACAACTGTATTCGAAACTAGTTGATCCCCAAGCCTTTTTGCAAGCACTTACTTCAAGAGTGTCGTCATCATCCAATTCACATTTGATGTTGAAGTCTATGGGCAAACAGCACTTGCCGCCTTTCCTCTCTGGCTTTACTATGATATTTGCTGACCACTTGCCAAACGAGTTGACATTTTTCACAGCGTCCCCGATCAATGTGACATCGTTATGGCCGGTATTCCTTATTTTCAATGATTTAACTTTGTTGCCGATATACGAATGTAATCTGTCGTGGTCTTTTGCCTCATAGTTGCAAGTGACTTTATATTCTCCATCCAGCATTTTCTGAACATTAGAAATGGCGAAAGCGGCTCGTGGAACTTTCTCTGTCAGATGAGACACTGCTTTATTGGTGTATCCTTGGACATCACCATAAATATTCAAGTCAGAACAAGTCGGTTTTCCAGGTGGTGTTGGGTCGTAACAGTCGCCATCTTCCCAAATATTTCCGTGGTTGTGGTTTCCATGAGTGGCGTCCGCTTGACTGGCTAAGTTAAGCAAGGCTAAGCAAGTGGTCAATGCAATTGACCCACTCGCAAGTATCTTCATGATGGCCGATCGAAACTCACTGGTGAATGCTCTTTAAAGAAATACCACATTGAGCTGGAGATATCGATCTATTTATGGAAACCTCATCTTTCCTTATTTTGATTTCCATCTTGAGCCTAATGTAATGGTCCAAACATTCTAGATACTCTGGTACGATAGGCAAATTCACCTTGCAGCTAAAAAGGTTATTCGTCTTCAAGCGCGCTGCAGCAAAAGTGCCGCAGAATGCAGGTGCACCGAACGCATAGTTAAGGTACAGCAATAACTTTAGAGATGCTTTACCGAACATCGACTCGACTAACGAGATAGTGCACGATTTACGATGGGGGCAGAACATGAGCATTGGTTCAAGTACCTTCGAGATAACATCAGGACTACAACAAACAAAGCAGGATCAACGCAGGACCACGACATAGACGTTTACGACAGATTCGTATTAACGTTGTGAAACTATTCTGACATGGACGCAATGGTTGACTTAATCCTTCAAAGTTTAGTGTTTTTTTTTTGGCTCAAATACATTTAGACCATTCAAGTCCTGGTATACTTTTGGTTAAAAATAGATACAACGTTCTTACTCGAAGAAGAGTAAGTAATCACACCAGATTTTGCGTCATCTATAATGAAGAACTAGTAAATTTACTGTTGAAACGTCGAATCAATGAGTGGATTAGACTTTTGACTGACAGTTTCATGACTGCGAAATCAGTACACTCTTTGACGGTTTCTGGCTTCGCGGGACGCTCGCAGGAAAGTTGATATCGACGAGAGAGCTTTTTCATTGTTAACGCAACAGTGAATCGATAACGATGTGAACAATCTTTCCTCACTTGTTGTATCTAGATTCAAGGATTGAATCATACGCTGTATCTAGACGCCCAAATTCCCGAAATACAACAAAAGTCGCCCAAATTATTCACAATTTCAGGCACGAATACTCAAACCACAAACAAGGTTTCAAGATTCTCGAAACCTTATGGGATTAAATAATCTATATATTTTCCTAGTTTGAGACCTGAATGTGGCAAGACTATTCACTTGAAATTTACGCAATAACCCAGCTTTCAGTACCTTCGGACGAACAACTGTGCAGTTGTAACCTTTGGCATCGACCAACATGCGAATCAAACCGTTTTCGCACCCAATTTCGCTTACAAGTGGGTATTATACCGACATATCTTGAGGCTACTATACAGCCGATATACTGAAAGTCAGATGCTTCTATGATGTATGATGGTCTATCTTGCGGAATTTGCCATTGGGCTACTTATGTCATGTTTGTGATATCACCATAGATTAAACTGTACCATTTAAAAAGCTTGCTTGATGTGTTTTGAAACTGGTTGGGATAGTATAATCGACCAGAAAGGAAGGAAGGTACCACCACTCCTCTACACGAGCAGAAGGAAGTATCGCATATCGGGGTGAGTTTCGTTGTCGTCGGCTATTTGTGCTGTACTTCAGCGATTGATGCCATTGCAATCATGCGGACGTATTTTGTACGAGCAAGGTACCACCGGCAACATGATATCAACTTTTCCTTCTAGAATTGCAAGAGGTTTTTCACGATGTTGTTTTGTTTCAGGTGCTAACGCTGGCGGCATTTGGTTGATGACGTTAACAAATTACTTGCAGAAGACATGATCAACGTTTGATAATGTGTGGATTGGCGAACCTAGTTTCGGGTTCTAATAATAGGTGGTGGAGTGGTATTGACTTTTCCACAATTAACAGGTGGTTCAGCAAAGATTGAGTTCAGGTAGCAGTTCTTACCTTAAAAATGTATCTACAATCCGAGAACTCTAATCACAGAGGGGAAGGCACTAATCGTTAATTGACTTGGAAGATAGAGAATTGCGTATGCTTGCAAACACCGCTACGGGTTATGGCATCCCAACGGTCGACAGTGCTTGATAGCAGCATACCTGAATCTGGGCTCTGTTGCAGCATAGGCAAAATCCATTCCTAATTTGACGAAATGCAAAACAATCACCGCTGATCTTATGCAAACACTGTCAAGTCCAGTTAGACTTTTTCAAACCTAGGGGCAAATGTCCTGTTTGATGCAATCTATAAGCTAGTACTCATGTGACTCCTGTGCATGCTGGAGTTTAGATCCCCTGGGTGAACAGTAATAACTCCTTTACCTGTACAAATGCATTGGTTTCAAAACAGACGAGGGTTGGCAATTCTTCGATACTTGGACCGTCTGGCCACGATGCTGGTGAATGAGAATTGTGGAGCTAACTTTTCTTAGGAGTGTCCTGTAACTGCTCCGAGTCCGAGATAGCTGGCTATGTCAAAATTTATAATTGTCTCAACACAATTCGAAATAGGTACTCGTTCCAATTTGTTTCGATTGTTCATCGGGTTAGGCCGCAACCAGTTGTTGATCTCGATAAAACCCAAGTAAGCAAAAATATTTGTTGTTCTTCTACATGTCTATTTGCTTTTCTTCTGGTTCTATTTCTATTGCTTGTATCGAGCCATTCCCACTTGCTTGATGGACTGGTTGAGTTCTACTCGGCTGAGGAAGCTCGGCATAAACACGAGATAACTAGGCAAAATCCACACACGAAGAACAGAATTACAGGGTTGTCAATAATACTGAGTGTCTTGCGATTATGTTGATGATCATTGAGGGACCAAGCGGCGATTGTCAATTTGAGTACTACTCGAGAGATTTAGTAGCAACACGAACGATCCAGGAACGAGTCAAAACAAGATTCTAGACTTCGTCAAGATGTCTGGTATCAAACTAACCACGAAGCATGTCGCGAACTGAACCAATAGTCATTGCCAGACCAATTACATGGACCCACCATTGTTCGAGATAAATGTGAAAACCAAGTATTTTTTCCAACCGCTGCTGACACAACTTAGATAAATACTTACTCTACGGTTTGCGATAGTGTAATGAAAGTCCTATTTTTTCCCGTTGTTTTACCTATTTCAACACTATTCAAATATACGCTTACTCTAAGGTTTTGATAATTATAGTAAAATAGTCCTCAAGGGACTACCGAATGATTGCTTGAGTTGTTGCGTCGCGGAAATTGGGATGTGAGCGATCATTACCACTTGCTTCTACCATTAGATTTCTCTTTTGATGGAAGTGTAATAACTTTGTATCGACTATCATCATCTGACCCTAAAGAGGCGGATGCTGGGGACATAACGGGATTTTCCAAACACCACTTGTTCCAGTATTAATCATAGTGGTGTGGTATAACCATTAAACTAAGGTCCTTGTAGGTTACCACATACCCTATCTGTTCTCATTTCTCTATACTCCCCATGGGTTTCTACAATTGCACCACATTTGTCAAATTGCTGCAAAAAAGCTTTAAATGCCACTAATCCCCGTTCGAACCCCAGCAGTGTCATACCAATATCACTAGTGTAGAAGAGTGTGAGTTACTATACAACCAACAGATACTATTAATCCAACATTACTTATCCACCTAGCAATATATAAACAAACGACAACTCCAAAATAAACCATCCCCATTCCCCCACCCAGACCTGCTGGAACAACATGGACAATCAGAATACACCAACTACAAGATCTACAGCCAACTACACCAACTCAAACTCAACCAACACCCCTTACTATTTGTTAAACCATCGCATCCCTCACTTCTCTGGTTGCTTGGGAACGAAAAGTATCAACCAACCACCAAACAACGGAGATAGTAAAGGAAAATAGACAGTATATACAAATACATACATACCACTAGTAGTAGTACCAGTACCAGTACCACTACCATTACCACTACTACCATCAACTTTGGTTGATGATAACCTGGGGAATTGGTGGACACACACACAACTTCTACGCCCTCCCATAGAAAACGGTGGGCAGAATCACGAACCATTAGCCACCAGCGATGACTCGACCATCTACACCCCTTGGAGGCAGTTCTGTCAAGGTGCCCAGTTATGAGAGACCGTTGTACGATAACTTCAACCAGATCTACAACCATTTGTTGACGTTGAAGAATGACCGCAAACAGTTTATCAACTCGCGCCAGATATACCAAATCTACGACATGTTCTTGAACTACTTGATCGAGTTGAAGTTGACACGCAAGGATGAGGAGTTGAAGGGGATCACGCTCTCTTACTCCACCATTGACTCTTTGATCGACGACATTTGGCAGTTGCTCTCGTTGTGCTTCGTCACCTGTGGATTGACCAAGTTTGCCCCTGCAACCTACTCGTCATTATCGGCAGTGCACAAGTTGTTGGACCACTTGAAAGAGTGTCAGGTCTACACCAAGCAAGACTTGGTCCCCATAAATGCCCGATTACAGGAAATCAAACAGATTATTGATGATAACGAACTACAACAGAATGATGAAACCTTGGACGACGTGTTTGACGACTTTATGGTCGAACAAGAATACTTGAACCGCAAAAACCAAAATAACATTCATCGCTTCGAGGAAAACTTGCTCTTGCGTAACAAGTTCACCAAAATTGAAAAATTGTTTGCAACGTTGCAAAACAACTTTGAAAACATCCCTGAAGAGTTACAGTACAACTACAACCAACTAGTAATGTTGCGCAAAACATTGATCAACTCAATCACCAACAATGACCCCATAAACTCCCAAACCATCGACCAGTTCAAACTGCAGCTCAAAAGCTTGAAACACTACGGAAAAGCCCCCACGCCACACTCCGACATCAACTACACCGCCATCCTCGACGGATTGGTCGACGATATCAATAACTTGCTCAAAGACTTGGCAATGAAAAACAACGACAATGACGACATTGCCGACTTGTTTGACCGCACCTTGGTGCTCGACGACGACTTGAACGACATCAAACAGCTCGACACCTTGTACAACCAGTTGGTCGACGTGAGACTCAAGTTGGAAAACTTGCTCGTGACCCGAAGATGGACCATGCGCTCGACCGACTTGTACAATTATCAGAAATTGTTGAAAAATATCGACCAGGACCGCAAGCGTATCAACGACAAGATTGAAAAGAGACAGGGTCTGGACAAACATAACGATGACGCCGCCGCCATTGCTCCTACCAATGGATCAAACCCTGACAAAACGACTGGCGATGATAAACCAACCCCGGCATCTATCGAGCTCACCAACAAGATCCTCGTCAACCCTACTCTCTCCACCGCCAGCTCCACCACCAGCTTATCGACATTGTCCAAGTCAACCATTAGCCCGCAACAATACCTCCAGAAACAACATATCTTGATCTTGTACCTATTGCGAAGATGCTACTCGCTCATTTACAAACTCTTGGAGTCGTCAGAGCCGGTATCAGAATCACTAGCCCCCATTTTCAATCAGTTGTCGACGGTGAAGCGATGTTTGCTCGAATTGAAACGGGTTGATGGTATAAGCAACATTCGCGAGTTGTTCCCGTTTCAAATGAAGTTGGCCAGTTTGGACAACTTGCGCATTGATGGTAAGTTTATCATCAATGGGCAGATTCCCGAAGGACAAGGAACCTTGAATGCGTTGTTATCTGAATGCTTTGACATTATTCACGAATTAAAGATTGAAATGGAAGATGAGGATGATGACGACGATGAGGGTGAAGATAGCAACAACACAAACCCCACCAAACCAAACCACACAGTCACCCAGACCAACGACGATACCGAAGTTGATGTCAAGCGTTCCAGGTTTAAAGAGTTCAATGCCGCCGATTACGATTTGGATTCGGAGTCGGCGTTTGACGAAGAGGACGATGATGAATTCGAATCGGAAGAAGAAGACGAGGAAATTCAGCAACACGCAAACGATTATTATTGATACACGCAGGGGAAGGGTAGGTTTAGACAAAAGGCGGTTGCAGGTTTAATGTTGCTGGTACGACAAGAGATAAGGGACTTTCACACACACCAGTTGTTACATTCAACTTATATGGTATATGAACAATGATAACAAATGTATATATAATCTTTAGTGTATACCATTTATTTATATTGCAATTAAACCATTCCATTGTAGCGCTTAAAATTTACCAAGTTTGTCCAACACAAAAAAAATTAAAGAAACTTCTGGAATATTCTGGAACACATATCCAAGTAACTACTCTAATATTCCCAACCTACTTCTACACCCTTTAACTCAATTGTCAATCGAGCAACCACCAGTGTTTGACTAAAAATTCCGACCAGATTAAAAAAGAAATGAAATTTTGGTGAGGGTCGAAAACGAGAAAAACTTGCCATCACTGGTGAAATTCAGTAATTATAATCTTCATCCTTTGACAAATACCCTATAACTAGTTTAATATAACGATACAGCATAAGATGATGTCAGCAGGATTTCAATGGGGCCAAGCACCCACTAAATCTGACAATCATCAGCACAACACTCCAAATAATTATACATCGGAACCAGCAATGAAGAAGAGAAGGTTTAGCAGTGACGAGGAGGACGAGCACAATCAAGATAGCCAAGGTCAACAACATCAGCACAGCAGTCAACAATCACACAAATTTGCATCACACAAACTATCGATTCCTCGAAAACGGGTCAGAACCGAAAAGATACTTGGACAACAATTACCAGTGACCAGGTTGATAGAGGTGTTGGATCATAAAAACTTGCAAAACTTAGTAGCTGAGTTGTTGAACGCCCACCCGGAGATTGAAAATACCATCCACAGCATATCCAAACAGCCTTCGTTACAGGATTCGATAAATTTGTTGCAAGACAAATTCAAACAGATCAAAACCAATTTGCCGTATAAGTATGATGTCGAGTCAGACTATTCCTATTTGAGAGTGAAACCATACATTATTGAGTTCTTAAACTGCACCTCTGACTTCATTTTGAATTTTGTTCCGCCCATGGAATCCAATATCTTCAACTCATTGAACTTTTTGACATTCATCACCGAAATCTTGAACGAGTTGCCCAAATTCACCAGCTCCGAGTTCAATTATATAAAATCAACCGCCTACGAACAAATCGCCAATACGTGGTTGATCTGCTTGACCATTAAGGAAGAAAACAATAATATCGAATCGTTAACCAACTTGATCAAAATCGTCGAGACCATGGACTTGTCAACCAAGTTGAATCAGTTCAACCAACAATCAAATGGGAAGTTCATCCACATCTTACAATACTTAAAGTCACAATTGGACCAGTTCGATCAAATGAACTCAATTGGCCCACCGGGCGTCTTGAGCGACTTGATCCAGGTGGACTACCTGAATTACTCAATGACAGCCAGAACCAGTCATTGAACGCATACAAGAAGTACATAACCCTGCATCCCACTTTAGCATCAACCCCCAGCATGTTCGAATCATTCATCCACCTCTTACTGGCAAGTAAGATTTTCCAAGTTGCATGTCGACCCACAAATATATACAAGTTTATAGTTAATGGCGAAATTTCGTATAAACTGGCGTAGACTGGAAGACAAGTTTTTTCTGATTATCACTAGTAGATGTACACCTAAATACCCGCTACTGGCGCAGTACTAATGCAATGCCCACCCATCTTCTTGAACTCTGCTGTGACCACGAGTTATCTGAAACGGTTCATCGGGCTCAAGCCACAAATACAGAAATTATGGTTGCGAAATAAATTTTGCAGCCACTTGAACTGAAGCCAGAATGGGGTTGATATCGGCGGTGTTGAACTGGATGATCCAAATCCCAGGATCGTCGTTCAATACTAGTAGTAGAATCGGTGACTTGAAAAACCCAAACAAATTATCGGCGATTTTGATTATCTTTGTTCAACCTGAAGATATGGTTAAGCCGCCAGACTATGCAATGGGTGGCATGAATGTCGAAGGCTACGACTCGAGACTAAAGATGTATGTGAATGTTGACTACACAATCAAAAACTTTGTTCAACGATTTGCTGACCCAGAAAACATTTTGAAGCAACCAATAAACTGGTCAAAGGTGCTAGCAACCGATTTAGAGGAGGTCGAGAAGCTTTGTGCCGTTTTATTGAAAATAGGTACCAACTCAATGAAAAAGTCCTCTCTAGCGTATGCCACAATAGAATTTCTAGAACCAAATGACAAAGCAACCATAAGAGCGTACTTGAACTTGCCAGTTCACAATTCCATCGCTGGTGATAGTTATGAATCTCGCGTGCGCTTAATGGTGCAAGACATCGAGTCAACAATGCCAAATATCGGATTCTTGGACGAGTACGAAGCTGATGGTTCCAGAAACAATGTAACCGCCGACTGGAAACTACCAAGCCATGAAGACATGGCTCGAAAAATCCAGCAACTGGATTTGAACATTCAAACTTACCAACTGCCAGCAAAAGACAGCCACGATAACATTGAGTTGAATGAGGATGGTTATATCGAGGAGGACTATTTACGAGCACTCATGTTTGAAAACAAGGTGCTTCAAAAGGTCATACATAAACTTAGTTCGTGAATTAGTGGTACATTGATATATAGTGGTATATATGTTTAATGTTATGCAAACAGGGTGATTTACTTGAATCGGGATAATGCTGGTGCCAATAAATCTTTTTCTTCAGGGATACCGTTGGCGGAGTCCTTATTTCTCTTTCTAGCATCCTTTTCTTGTTGTAAGTTCCTTTCGAGTCGCAACTTTCTTTGATCAATGACATTCTGTCTCTTCTTTCGCAAGTGGGTTCTCAATTTCGAGTTCTTGCTCTTGATCTCGGGTTTTATTTCGAGCGTCTTCTCCTCGTTTGTATTAGCGAGTTCATTGATCTGACCTGGTTTCAATCGCAAGCTATTAGCTCGCTTATCCACCGACCCAATGATTGACGGGTCAAGCGAAATAGAATCAGGTGCCAACTTGTTAAGCAATCCTCTAACTTCTTGCTCTTGTCTTTGTTTAGCAGTTTCGTAAGGGTTCAATTCCATGGCATCGTAATTGGCTTCACCAGATCCTGGTATTATCAACGACGAGAACCCCTGTTGATGTCCCACCCCTAATATATCTTCGAATGGCACAAACTTTTGTTTCTCGACTTTGTTTCCCGGTATCAAATGGTTCATGTATGGAGTAGATTGTTTAGTTTTAAAGATGTCTTTCCAAACTGTGATATGGGTGTTCCACCCCACCGATAACAAGCCAGTATCGGAGATATCCAACGAGCTCGCTGGTGTGGGTGTATAATAATCATCAATTTCTTTAAATTTACGCAAATCCCAAATCTTTAGTGATTTATCAGCTCCGGCCACCGCCATGTATTTACCTTCACGGTCAATTGCCAAATCTCGTATGGGTCCTCTTGCCGATTGTATTTTCACTAGTGGGGTTGGCATCGATGGCGACCAAAGGGAGACTGTACCGTTGCCATGTCCCAAATGCATCACCGCGTTCCAGGGGTTTTGTTTCATGGCCTGAGTGGGTCCCAATTTGGTCCTGAGTTCGCTAATAAGCGTACCTGTGGAAATATCGTGGAACTTCAAATACCCCGTGTTACCTGCTGATGCTAAAAGAAAATGGTACGGCAAGAAATCCAACAATGTTGTTTCAACGTGCTGCTTTAGGCGATGAATTTCAGTCCCGGTTTTGTCGTACATGAACACGTACTTCTTCTGGGCCACTGCAAACATCTGGTCGTTGTGGCAGTATTTCACTGCATTCACGGTTTCATTCAAGTGCAATTCGCAGTCTATGGTACCTTTTCGCCAGTCTATCGACGCCACATGCCCCTTCTTACCCCCGATCAACAAATTACGCCCATTCCTGGTGTAGTCAATGGTGTAGGGCCCGAATTCGGGCAAATTCAACTCAAACTTCTTGTTCTTCATCGACTCATCCACCACTTGTTCTATATCGTCCTGCTTAAACTTGAACGTCTTCTCCATGGGCCCATCGGCCTCAAGAAACCCGGCCTCCTCTTGCAACAACATGTCGGTACCTGCTGCTGATCGCAACGCATCCTTGTACTGTTTGTCAACCTTCTTCAACCCCGAGTATAACTTCTTATCTTTGGTGTATTTTGCTTTCCTCTGCGCTCTTGCGCCACCTCTTTCGAATTTACCAATTCCTGGTCTGTCAGCACCTGCTGAACTCGACTTTAGCACCATATCTCTCGTCCAGTGTCTGCTATAAACTGTAGTTTCCTCAATGGTTTCCCAGTTGAATCGTCTCATCTTAAAATTATCTTGGTCGTATACAGGAAACTTTTTCAAGTTTCACCGGTCAAAAGTTTTGGTTGATTGTTTTTGTAGAGTTGAATTGGCACCGAGAATGAGCATGAGACTGGTGAAGCGTATGTTTAGACCAGTAGAGAATGGTGTGCGGGTAGTTCAGTCCAGTTTTTTGCCGCGTTCGTTGGCGGTGGTGGCAGGTTTGGTGGGGGTTGGCGTGGGCGGCTATTACTTGACCGACGCCAGGTCGGGGGTTCACGAGTACTTGTTCAGCCCTTTGATTAGGAATTTCACTACTGCCGAGCAAGGTCACAAGTTGGGAGTCAAGCTCATGAAGTATGGGTTGACGCCGAAATTGCGGGACGAAGACTTGCACCCCGAATACGACCAAGTGTTGGGCGTAAATGTGTTTGGCACTAGATTGAAGACGCCCATAGGACTTGCTGCTGGTTTGGACAAGGACGGTGAGGTGATTGAGTCGTTGTTCGACTGTGGGTTTTCGTACGTCGAGATTGGGTCGATTACTCCCGAACCACAACCAGGGAACCCGCAACCTCGTTTCTTCAGATTACCCCGAGACGATGCCGTGATCAACAGATACGGATTCAATTCGACTGGCCATTTCAATGTGCTTGCCAACTTGAAGTTGCGGTTCAACAAGTTGGTTACCAATTTCCAACGCACCCACGCAGCGCCATACCCCGACTCAATGTCGTTCAGACCCGGCAAGCTCTTGGGAATAAACTTGGGCAAGAACAAAAATGGAGACGAGGTGAGCGACTACGTCAAGGGAGTACAGAGACTAGGCGCCTATGCTGATGTGTTGATCATCAATGTTTCGTCGCCCAACACCCCGGGTTTACGCGACTTGCAAAACGAAGCCAAGTTGACCCAGTTGTTGACGGCCGTGAAGCGAGAACGAGACAATCTCAGAACCAACTTGATCAACCATGGGGTGCCCATTCTCGTCAAAATCGCGCCCGACTTATCGGAACCCGAGATTGAATCCATCGCCGCTCTGGTGAAGAAGGCGGGCATTGATGGGGTCATTGTGTCCAACACCACCATCCAGAGACCGTTGGACAACCTCAACACCACCAACCATACCTTGATCACCCAGACTGGAGGGTTATCGGGCAAACCATTGAAACCAATCGCCTTGCAGGCATTGCGCACTTTGCGCAAGCACACTAAGGACACCGACATGGTATTGGTCGGCTGCGGTGGGATCTCCTCGGGCAAAGACGCCCTTGAGTTTGCCAAAGCCGGAGCCACTTTTGTCCAGTTGTACACCGCGTTTGGCTACAAAGGACCCGGGTTACCAGCCAAAATCCGAGACGAATTGTACCACGAACTCGTCAAAGAAAACAAAACTTGGGAACAGTGCATTGGACAAGACGATCCATGAGAAACACCCACCTCTCACCCTTATAAAAAAAGAACTAGTTAAACAAGTTTATACCATATTTTAGAGTTTCCTGCATACCGCCGTATATATGTAAGTACAAAAAACAAACATATAAACAGAGAGTTGGAGAAGGTTTGTTGTGTAGAGGTTGTTTTCACTGAGATGTCGTCGGATGTTCCTTCTTCTGGTCACGACGAGGTGCGACGGGGTTCACGTCGGCAGTCCCACCGTTCTTCGGGAGTTCATTTGCTAGCGCCATCGCCCATGGTGCACTATCCGATGGACACAGACACATTACCATTGGAGTCGAGTGAAATGACGTCCAAGTTTGAGCGATTGAGCGATTCGCTAGAGGAGTTGGAGGGCAACATGACCCAGCTTCAGCTGTTGCACCAGTCGATCTCGGGTGAGTTCAACGAAGCATTTTCGGCATTCTTGTATGGGTTATCGATAACCATGTGGTGTATTGACTTCCCAGGATGTCCGTCAAGGAAAAAGTGGGATCAGAAACATGCCACCAGAAACGTTGACGCCAGGATACGAGCATTGGAAGTTGAGCTACGCGAAGCTAAACAGAACCATCGCCAATTGAAACTGAAACTAGACGAGTACGCTATAAAGGATACACAAACTATGCACGATGCCCCCAAACCGAAACTGGCACTACCAGTAAAACTGGCACCGCCAGTGGTGACAGCTTCCAAGATCCCCCAATTGACCACCAAAACCGATGCTACGCCTAATCTCAATCAACCTCCTCGATATATGCGAGGATTGTTCGATGCTAGCAACACCAGACCAATCAGGAAACGACTGGCCAAAGTCACGAAACCGAAACCCGATACCCGACCCAGGTTTAGATGAAAAAGGTATAACTATGTATAATGTGTAATATAAGAATTAGGAGTAAACCCACCACTAATATCTACCCTGCTGACATCTTCAACTACCCTTCTGTCAACTTCAACATCAATTCGTACTTCACCTGAGCCACCGACTTTTGTTGTTGGCTGGCGATAATCAACAAGTAGTCCCGATTCTCCATCGAGTTAATGATAGTCTGCCGTCTGAGTTGCTCTTGGTAGTTCAACGACGTATCCTCAAGATCTGGCTTGTCGCTCATTGTTCATGCTCTCACTTTGGTTACTTGTCGTAAGTGGTTTTACTTTTGGTGAGGAACTAAAATATTGAAAAAATTCAATTTCGATAGTGAAACCCAGTGAAACAATGTCAGAGATCAGTGCCGAGGAGAAGAAGAGGATTCTCAGAGAGCGGAGACAGGCCAAAATGGCCAAGGGACAAGCCACTAGCCGTTTGAATGACATTTTGTCTCAAGGGTCTTCGGTGAAAGCTGATCCAGTGGTTTCGGTTTTGGATAAGGAACAGCCGATCGAACAGCCCACACCAATTGCCGCTGCTACAGGAGTAGGGAGCATTGCGCCAGCCAGTCATGATGATGATCCTGATATCATTGACATCGCCACTGTGGATACACCCCCAATTGACCGAACCGAGAGTATCGACGATATCTTTAGTAAAGTGTTTGGCGGCAAGATGGGAGGAGCTGGTGCCAACGCAGGTGGTATGCCGAACTTGCCCGGGTTGGGCGATGGCAGCGATGGCGACGGGTTGGCGAAAATGATGGCCATGTTGAATGGGGATCCTAACAACACCAACTTTGACGCCATGAACAATTCGCCAGACGAAATGAAGTACCAGCAAGGATTACTAGCATACAATGTCTACAAACAAAAAGAGTGGAAATATCGATTCTTGATCATCAGATACTGTTTCATAATCATCAACTTTGTCTACCATTTCCTCAATTTCTCCGAGTTCAATTCTTCATCGTACAACACCATGCGAGCCACAATTCCAAACTCCAACATGAATGGGTTTTTCATCTTCTTTGCTTCAGTGGAGGCGGTTATTTTGTCGAGTTACTATATAATATCGAGAAACAACAAATTGGTAAACGAAGGTGACAACCACTTGATTTTGAAATTACTATCCTACGCGTCGATGGTGTTACCTCAATTGAATACTTATAAGCCGTTGATTGTTCAGTTGCTATGCTACTACGAACTCTTCACCATGTTCATGGGCGACCTAGCCTTGGTGGTTGTTTTGTTTGGATTAATCAGTTTATAACTCTGTATAGATAAGAATGAAAATCAGTATAATGTTGCATGGTGTAATCGTAAAATTCATTAACTATGTACAAAAGTTCGCTTCTATGTATATGAAATTATCTGAAATCACTTTGATATTGCGTGCTCAAAAATTTTGCTTCATGTCTTGCCTCATTGCTGCTATGACCTTTTCGGCAGACGAGTACTTGTTCTTTCTGGCAAACGACCAGATCAACAACCCGGCACTGCAGAACGATAACCCGAACCAAGTGATGAGGTATTGCAAATGATTATTACTGAATTTCAATTTGGGATATTGCGCAATGGGCACACCTTGGTTGATGAATTCGATTTCTTGATATTCCAACGTGTGGTCATCGCCACTTTGGGCCGAGATGAAGGCGGCGTCGTCTTCATCTTCCTGCTCTTGCTTGCTCCAGAATTTCCAGCTTGACTTTTTTTGTTTTTGTCTCCACTGGGGTTTATCGGTCATGTCGTGGATCATTTGGCAATAGATGGGCAATGTTCCTGCTTGTTGCGACATTGCCGGTATATCGTGAACGTTGAAAAGACGTGATCCTGGTTCATGGTCGAATTGTAAGTATGATTTTGCTGGCATGGCTCTGAACAATGCCTCAATCTCGATTTCACCTTGGGGGTACGCCAAGTGCGATAAGTAGCCCGTGTTACGCGATTGGGGCAAGATTTTCTCTTTGGAAATCCACCCTCGTTCAATCAAGAGCGGCCCCCCCTTCTCACGCACGAATGGTGTGATCACCAAGTAGCCAATGGTGCCATTCTTCATTCGTGGTCCCAAAAACATTTCCTGCGAGTAGTCAAAGTGTCCTTTAACCTTGAACCGTCTGTATTCGAAATCGCCAATGACCAGGGGGTCAATGTTCTCAGGCAACCCCTCCAACGGGGCGCAGGCCAAGTTATTCTCGCATCGAGATATCAATTCGTTCTTCCAGTTTAACCTGCGTACCTGCCAGCACCCAAGAAAGAACGACAACACTGGCATCAAGATCATCAATCCTAGAAAGAACCCGCGCAAGTAAGGGATTTTCAGCTGATATTCTATAGTGGCCAAGTTCCCCTTCATCGACTTGATTGGTTTCCAATCGATCGTCGATGTCTTGTATGTTCTGGCGCCCACCCATCGCAAGCTCCCTAGCTTTGTTCCTGAAATCACCGACTTTGTCCCAATTGAACCTAAGAACCTAGGTGTTTTCCCCCTCTGGTTCACCTTGACCATTGCCACCAAATCAGCTACGCCCACCTTGTTCCTTCTCAAGCATAGTGTCAACATCTGTGACAAAAAACCTGTTCCACTTCTTCCATCAATGCCATTCTCAAACTCCTAAGATAAATTGGCTCTACACGACCACCAGTACCACATTTGGCTGCAAAAACAAACGGAACCAATGAATGGTGAATGGTAGAGTGAATGGTAGAGTAGATGGTGGAGTGGATGGTAGAGTGGATGGTAAAGTGAATGGGTGGAAGTATATTTGTGTGACTTCACCAGACTGTGAAGCTGTCAGTGTAACTATCGGAATTTATGCAATGAACGATTGGTAGGCTTGTGGTTTATGAACATACGTAAGATTGTAGAAGTATATGTGATATTACCCCAAGCAGTTTGTTAGCAAAACAAAAACACTAATCCATCTCACTAGGCTCAACGACCACTTGGTTACGCTCGAATTTGATATTGTGATAGAAGATAATTGAAATGTGAAAGTTAATGTTTCGTGAGGAATAGTGCCATCCAGTGCGTAAAAGATTTCGACCTGGTTAATATCCTTGAAGGTTATCTCTATGTGTACTTTTCATCGAATGTCTGTTAGACGTTTTAGTTTGTCACTCCTTCAGTTTGTGAAATTAATTCTCTTTGTCATAGTTATGCTTACACCTCCCTACACATCTTCATTTGCATGTTGGCACTAGGTGATAATTTCACATTTCATTTTCACTTGGTAAAGTTCCATTTCACTGGATGAAGCTCATTTCACCTCGAAGGAGTAATCATACATACAGAGAAGACAATTGAGGATATTTACGAGAAGTTCACTTAGGTACGGTGAGATGGTTGACTAGCTGTAACGTACATTTGAGTCTGATGGATGATTATATTGAATCTCTTTATTAAACATGTCGGTTTTCATCGTATTAAGCGATGACTTCACTTTCATTATAACCAGTGCCCCTTTACTACACCTCCATTCAAACTCACTTGGAGTAGCACTCACCTCAACTAAAACATGAAATATCGGCACTATACACAGAAACGGGGACCCTGCCATCAGACAGACACAAGAGTCATGAATGCAGGTGAACAATCAGATTTTGAGTGTTTATGTCGACACGAAGCGACAAAGCTGTGAATGTAACCAATAGTAACAGACACAAATGTCAAGGGGAGTGTCCTTCATTGTGAATAATTTGTAGTGGAAGTGACTACATAGGAAGTGTAATTGATATTCTTCATGGGGATGCAGTGGTTACACTTCACTTGGCATTGATGAAATATCATCTCTTTGTGAAGCAAGTTCTTTTGATCCACTATGTACCTCTCACTCCACCTGCATGGTTTTCACCTTATTACGAGTGGATGGAATTTCGAACTCACCTCTGGACATCTCGTGGAGATTGACTGAAGCCACGACTATTGCGTCGTTGCTGCGCTTCAAAGTTACATCTCCTGGTGAAGCTTAGAACACTCGTTGTAGATCCTTCACCGCGTGGCGTTGTAATATGGTACCCCTTAAGCTTCAATTTGAAATCGTCATACAAGGTGTCTGATATAACTCCTAGTTGTAAAATCACCAGTAACACCCTTCCAGTGGTAGCAAAGCAAGATACTCGTAAACTCAATGACACTGGAACTCAAACAAGAACGCATTCGCTCGCTAAGGTCTACGATAGACCATTAATACCTCCTCACCATGGTCGAGAGTTCTTTCTTGTTGGTGTTATCTAGCAGATTCATTTGCAGTTGCACCCCTTAGGATACTTCTGATTATGGCCGAGCTGTAGCGACGGTTACTGTCCTCGCTGGTCAATTTATTCTTCTCGTCATGTAACTTGGCGACGTATTGCAATGTCTTGGTCGAAAGACAGGTGTGAGTCGAATCGCGAGTTCTATTTCTTGATGGTGGTTTGCCAGTGGTGGGCAATGTCGCGCTGATATCCCCGGCTCTGCTAACATTCATTTTAGCTGGAAAATCAATCAGGTTGAAACGTTCTCTAAAGTCGTCAAGAGATTTCGTAGACTTGGCAATCATGTCAGGGTGTTTTCCTTTATGGTTCATCTCCCATCTCGAAACCATGTCCTAGATTCCGGCGGGAAAAGATCAAACATGCCTACTAGCAAAGCGCTAGCATCATAAAGTACGGTATCGCGCCTTGTGAGATTGCACTCTGAGTATCAAGTGCTAAAGTTCGTAACTTCCCTTACCATTCTGAATGATGTCTTCAATAAGGGTTCGGTATTCAAGCATTTCCAGGTCCATCTGTCGGTATATTTCTGTCCCCGTTGGTTCAGCTACCCCCATCATCGTTAGGGTATAATCTGATACTGTGTACACTTGTAATATGTGTGTAATCACACCAGAGTCGACAGTGAACTGGTTGTGGATAGCTTATTGTTGGAGATTGTGCGGTTGAAAGTGGCTGGTAACAATTCGCCCAGGAACTGCAAGTATAGGTAACACAACTTTGGATGGTTCAAACTTTTGAATAATACATCGAGTGCTATTGAAGGTATGTTTAATTTGAGTTGGTGAGGCATTCCGTTTTCTTCATTTGGTAAAATCGAGTACACTCGTAGTATTACGATTTGTTGAACTAATTCCCTTCAGTTGTGAAGTTTGCATCTCACCACACTTCGTGTAGATTGATTGCATTACATCCTTGATTAAAATCGTGAACAGCGTGTAAAGATGCGCGTCAGGTGTATGTAAAGAACCGTGTTCGTGCTAGAGGTCCAAACTCGTGCAAGAAATCCATTAAGCGTGCTAGAGATCCATTAAGCGTGCTAGAGATTTGTTAAGCGTGCTAGAAATCCATGTTCGTGCTAGAAATCCATCAAGCGTGCTAGAGATTTGTTGAGCGTGCTAGAGATCCGTGAACCTACAATCTCCACATGCACACACTTCAAGAGAATTTTTCTTCGTTAAGTAGGAAGATACATTCAATATTTCGTTTAATTGCTCTTCTCCTGAAGATCAAATACATTTACTGTTAGGCACAGAGAGGGCATGAGCTATATTGAACTTTATTGTTATGGATGACCTAATAACAACCATACAACCGAAGCGCTTAATATCGCTTACATTGACATACTTCGTGTATCACCCTACACTTGCTGAACAAAGAGCCTCCTGTTCCATATAATATAGGCTTCATCTATAAAGTACAAACTAATACCCACCTATTACCGCTATGGGATCATTACATTCTTTGCTTCGTGACGTTGCAGTCACTCTTTAGTTCACTCAGCTTTATTTCAATTCCATGGTTTTCACTATACATCTTGAAGCTACACTTTGTAGATTTACTCCGCAAAGCCAGATCTCATTACACTTGGTGAACATCGATTACATCACCTCCGGCTTTTGGTCATGTGCCTGCGTGTGTCAGATCGGTGCATAAAATATACCGAGATTTGGAGAATCATGGAGATTGGAGAGTCATAGATAACGATCAGTCCAGATCAGTGAATTGCAAGGTTTGTGTATCGTATAGATTGGGGAATTGTAAAATTGTGTAACGTGCTAGGTCTGTTGACAATACAGACTGATGTATTGTGCTAGTCCTGTAAAATCAAACTGAATCAGTCACTCGTAAACATTTGGGACTCATGGAGATGTGAGAATTATACTAAGTCTGTGTATCATCCTAAATTAGAGAACCAAGAGAGATCTGGTTCGTGCCAGAATTGAAAGAATATAATAGCCTAGGTAGTGTTTATTACTATAAGATGAAGAGCTAAGGGTGTTGAGACATTCGTATAGTGCTGGTAGGCACGCCATTGTTACGAAACAATTCCACCGCGTGTGTTTGATATTGTCTCTGACATCCTCCAGTATTTAGCTAAGGTAATAGACATGTTGACTGAGTGGTTAACACGTGGTTTTGACTACGCTGTGTGATTTTGTTGCTTAGGCGGTAAGATGCATGGTGTTGGATCTTGTGATGTCTCGTGTTCAGATAATTCTTGGGATGGGGTTTCTTCAAATAATTTCTGCGATGCGGTTTCTTCAAGTAATTCCTAGGATGGGGTTCAGGTGAATTCTGGTATGTGTCGTACTCCTGGGATGGGTTTTCATCAGATAATTCCTGGGGATTTCTTCAAGTAATTTTTTGGGATGGGGTTCAGGTAATTTCTGGTATGTGTCGTACTCCTGGGATGGGTTTTCATCAGATAATTCCTGGGATGTGATTTCTTCAAGTAATTTCTGGGATGGGGTTCAGGCAATTTGTGGTATGGGTCGTCTTCAGATACTCCTGGGATGGGTTCTCTTTAGATAATTCCTGGGATGGGGTTTCTTCAGGTAATTCCTGAGATTGGGTTTAATTAATTTCTGGTATGTGTGGCCCTCAGATAATTTTTGGAATGGGGTTTCTTTTGGTATGGGTCGTCTTCAGATTGTTCCTGGGATGTGGTATCTTCAAGTAATTTCTGGGATGGGGTTCAGGTAATTTCTGGTATGGGTCGTCTTCAGATACTCCTGGGATGGGTTCTCTTTAGATAATTCCTGGGATGGGGTTTCTTCAGGTAATTACTGAGATTGGGTTTAATTAATTTCTGGTATGTGTGGCCCTCAGATAATTTTTGGAATGGGGTTTCTTTTGGTATGGGTCGTCTTCAGATTGTTCCTGGGATGTGGTATCTTCAAGTAATTTCTGGGATGGGGTTCAGGTAATTTCTGGTA
Source organism: Suzukiozyma glaebosa (assembly GCA_030564305.1). Classification (NCBI taxonomy): domain Eukaryota; kingdom Fungi; phylum Ascomycota; class Pichiomycetes; order Serinales; family Debaryomycetaceae; genus Suzukiozyma; species Suzukiozyma glaebosa. Next base: position 21,424 of record JAJLUT010000015.1, read on the forward strand.
TGGGTCGTCTTCAGATACTCCTGGGATGGGTTCTCTTTAGATAATTCCTGGGATGGGGTTTCTTCAGGTAATTACTGAGATTGGGTTTAACTAATTTCTGGTATGTGTGGTTCTCAGATTATTCTTGGAATGGGTTTTTTTTTGGTATGGGTCGTCTTCAGATGATTCCTGGGATAGGTTTTCATCAGGCAATTTCTGGTATAGGATGGTTTTGAGTGATTCGTACTTCAAACATGATGTTTCTTGTGGAGGGTCTGATGTATGATACGCTGTAGGTTCGAATTTGACTGTAATGGGGTGAGTGTGAATAGGGTCTGATGATAGTGATGGTGCTCGTGTTGGTATTCGAGAAATGGTTCGTTTTGTCCGATGATTTGAGTGTTCTAAGTATGGTTGTAACGAACAGGCAAAACAATTGATAACTATACTTGAGTAGTAGGTTGGGGGTAAACCAGATTATTTTGCACTTGTGATATAAACTCGTGTAAATATGGTGATGGTTTGATGGATGAAATACTCATGAGTAATAGTTATCACTTGACTTATCCAATGGACTGATTGGAACTTTTTGATCATGATAGTAATCTTGGTGTTGATCCGATTGATGTATTACCGGGTAGGGTGCGACCTCCATGTAAGGATTTGATAGTCTAGGAGGTGTTCATTACTATAAGATGAAGAGCTAAGGTAAATCGGGGGTTGAGGCATTTATATAGTGCTGGTAGGCACGCCATTGTTAGGTAACAATGCCACAGCATGTGTTTTACAGTGTCTTTGAACCTGACAACAACTCTGATTTATACTACACCTGCGATTAGTGATCTGTAGAGATGTGGTGTCATAGAGGTCTAGGAATAACGCCAGATTCAAGGACATACACTAGACCCATCATACCTCAAGCATCATACCAGATTGATGAACCCAAGCTAGTTCCGTGAATATCTGAGCTAGATCTGTCGTGTCTCAAACCTTTTCAAAATAAACTGTGCACGACCTGATAGGCGATAAATGTACTAAATCCTATTATACCAGTATTTCGGTCTAACTTGACAAGCATTTGCAATTAAAGTAGACTCGGATGTACGCTGTAAACACTTTAACTCTCTGATTATAGTAACGTTGATTTAACACCTAATTCGCGGTACTTCGTAAATCAAGATGTCGTATTACTATTAGTTAAACAACCTAAATAGCAAATTGGATAAAGAGCATGATATCTGGGAATGGCTAAGGGTTTAAAAATATTCCCACAATCACAGACGATATATGTAGGCCCCCTACCATACTGGTGGAGGGTAAGCCTCGGTCATAAGTAAGATAGTACATGGTGTACTTCACCACACCACAACTAACGTGGAAGAGAATGTCTACCACATTCCGACAATTGTCGGGATAGAACCGTGTCGCAACATACTTTAGGGGCTGTAGGACCTATATTTAATGTGCCCTGAGATTTTACCAGTGTACCAGCACCAATAGACTGACAGGGAAAATATTGAAAGTCAAATAACTATATTCTGGGGTTGGCCATGGTGGATATTGTAGAGTTGCATTAAGTATAATTTTGATGAAATAATAGTTTTTGGTATTATATGGAGCTTAGGCGGCTTTGTGGAGGTTTTGGGAGTCGCAAATGGGAAAACGCCACCCAGTGGCTTTAGTCACAAGGATTAGCACGATGTTGTTTAAATAAACCCTAGCGGAGTATTGTTCTGCAGGCGTATAATATGTGCAAACCATTATCCGAACCAGTGTGATATCAGGTAAAAGGAGGTCAAGTGAATAATCCGAGTTCACGTTTCGGTGCTTGTTCTATTGGGTCAACAAAATCATATTTTCTCGGTTTCACCCTGGTTTATTGCTAGCTGCTTGTCGGGGTGCAACTAGTGTTGCTGGGGTTGTACGTATGCTCCACCATTTTAGTATTGGTGCATTAATGGTGTGGGGATTATTTTCAGAGTTCTCTTGCTAGTTATACCCCGACAGTTATTGGTCTATCAACAAACAGTGTTTCTCGACGCCAGTAGTCGAGATTAGCTGCTCCACCAAAGACACTATTCTATATATGTCACCTACTACCATTACATGGCTTTTTACCAATGGGAAATGTGTATCTCATCGACGCACGGCTTTTGTTTAAAGTCATGTGACTCATACTTGTCGTCTCAGCAAAACTGGCACGATAGCAATGGTGATAAAAATCAGATACAGTTCCAATGAAGTGGTTGGTATTACTCGTGACTTTAGCTGCGATCTCGCAAGCGCTTAACAATACAAAAGGGTATCTCGAACTTCCATTACTCGAATATGATAATGTTTTCGTCGTCAAACTTCAGTTGCCCAGATCCAATACCTCAATCGCTGCCTGGGTTGAAACAATAGACTCGCACTTCTTTTTGCTCGAGGACAATTTACAATGCTGGGTATCCCCCGACATCCGCACAATCAACGAATCCGACCTCCTTCCATCATCATCGGAAAATTACGACTATACCACCACTGTGGGCACTACAACCACTTGTACATATTACGCCGTGTTGAATACGGACACTTCAGACAGCTTCAAGCAGTTGAATGATAGCTACTCGTATCAAATGAAAACATCTCGCTATGGTTTTGCTTTCGGAGTCTTTGGTCAAGATGACATGGCATTGGATAACACGGCAGTTGGGACCATGAGATTCGGGCTCATAAACAGTACCACAATCTCTTCGTCCGTCCTTGGGCTCGGTGCCTCCATGGACGAAGACTCATTCATTATGCAATTGAAACACAAAAACCTCATTAACAAAGCAGTCTTCGCTTCAATAGGTAGTTCTTATGGTTTAGAACAGAGGTCGCTTTTATTGGGTGCTATAGATCACTCGCTATACGAAGGTGATTTGATAACGGTCCCCATGATTGGTAATGAGAGTGAAAAATATACTATTACCCTTTCCAGTATTTCGGTTTTTGGGGAATCGCTGGATCTAATACATGTTTCAAACACCGAAAAATACACCACCACGATGATGTTGGAATTTAATTACATCCTGGTTCCGTATGATGTGTTTCATGCAATTGGAAAGGCTTTCGACGCCACTTACAATTCCACGATCGAGCGATATACCGTCGATTGCCACTCTACCAAGCAAGTCGAGTTGAACTTTAGCGGCGCCAAGCTTTTGATCGACAATTCAGTGTTCATTTTCAGCTGGGATGACCCGTGTATATTGGCCATGCGGCCATCCAGGGACACTATCACTCTCACTCAGCCGGTTTTGACGCTTGGATACTTTGTGTTTGATTTGGAGGACCGCGAGATTTCAATTGCCCGTCGCAGACGTCTGAATGATGAACCTGATATCGAGGTAGTTGTGTCAACTGTGCCTTCGGCCACTAGGGTTTCTTCGCTATTTACTAAAGATGGAAGCACTCCTACTGGCTCTGATAACACTAATCCGAACCAGGGGTCGCAAACTACAGATATGACTTCGAGTAATTCAGACGGTGCGAGCACTAGTTTGTCTTCCACTACATCAGCAGGGACTTCGATTGTAACGAGTCAAAGTTACTTCCTATTATTTGTATGTATCTCTACGATCATGTTGGTTATCCATCCTTAGTATTTACTCATGTCTGGATATGGCCAGCTAAATTTCAACACAGACTTCAACGGCTACCAACGAGTTTACCTCGTGCATCCGAGCTTATTTACGGGTGTACTAGTTTAGTAATATTAGCCTTATTGGTGCGTCAAAGATCGCATACAAGTCAAAACTCTCGTACATCAATAACCATGATAATTTTAGCGACTGACTACACATATTGTGGTATCATTGGTACAAAATCGACCCGAAATAGTTATTTGCTTGTCTCTAATTCTCCTTCTTGTTTTAGCGACACAAACGAAGTCTTGAAAGTATCGTCTGGCAAAGTGGACAAGCGTGTAAAGATCGGTGTCGTGGGAACTACATGTAAATGCTAGGTCACAAGTCAGTAAAGATCCGTGCGCGTGAGTACTACATGTAGATACCACTAGGTCCGTGAGCGTGCTAGAAGCCAGTAAAGATCCGTGCGCGTGCTAGATAGCAGTAAAGGGCCGTAAGCGTGCTAGGTCCGTGAGCGTGCCACAAGTCTGTAAAGATCCGTGAGCGTGCTAGAAGCCAGTAAAGATCCGTGCGCGTGCTAGATAGCAGTAAAGATCCGTGAGCGTGTAAGGATCCGTGAGCGTGAAAGGATCCGTGAGCGTGTAAGGATCCGTGAGCGTGTAAGGATCCGTGAGCGTGTAAGGATCCGTGTACGTGCTAGGTCCGTGAGCGTGCTAGAGGCCAGTAAAGAACCGTGAGCGTGTGAAGATCCGTGCTACATCCATGTAACATGCCACATTCGTGAACTTACCATCTCCACAGTCACGCAGTTCATAAACATTTCTACATTAAACCTAATTGTGAAGATCCACTTACTTATTTGTTTATTCGCTTCACTTTTGTGAAGCTAAAATACATTTAGTTATTCATCTCACTCCACTTTGTGAAGGTACGACTCACTTTTCTGTTTATTTTATTCACTTCGTGAAGCTACCACTTACTTATTCATCTCACTTCACTTCGTGAAGGTACAACATACTTATTCGTTTATTTACTTCACTTCGTGAAGCTACCACTTACTTATTCATTTATTTTCTTCACTTTGTGAAGCTACATTACACTCACTTATTCATCTGACTCCACTTTGCGAAGCTAAATTACATTCACTTATTCATCTCACTTCACTTTGTGAAGCTACATCTGACTTATTGTTCGAACCACTCCACTTCTTCAAGCTACATCTGGGTTGTTTGTTAATCATCTCACTTCACTTCGTGAGGTTCAAACCACATCACTTGGTGAAGCTACAACTAGCTTATCTGTTTATTTACTTATTCATCTCACTTCACTTCGTGAAGCTAAAATACGTTAACTTATTCATTTATTTGCTTCCCTTCGTGAAGCTAAAATACATTTGCTTATTCATCTCACTTCACTTTGTGAAGCTACCACATACTTATTTGTTTATTTGCTTCACTCTGTGAAGCTGCATTTACTGAATTGTATATTTACTTCACTTTGTGAAGTTAAATAACTGATACTTATTCATCTCACTTCACTTTGTGAAGATAAAATACATTTACCCACACATGTAGCTTCACTTATTCATTTATTTACTCCACTTCGTGAAGCTAAAATATATTTGCATATTCATCTCACTTCACTTCGTGAAGGTACGACTTACTTACTCGTTTATTTACTTCACTTCGTGAAGGTACCACTTACTTAATCATCTCGCTTCACTTCGTGAAGGTATTACTTACTTATTCGTTTATTTGCTTCACTTTGTGAAGCTAAACTACATTCAACACTTCACTTCGTGAAGCTACCACTTACTTAATCATCTCACTTCACTTTGTGAAGGTATTACTTACCTATTTATTTACTTCACTTCGTGAAGCTAGATTACATTAACTTATTCGTTTATTTATTTCACTTCGTGAAGCTAGATTACATTAACTTATTCGTTTATTTATTTCACTTCGTGAAGCTAGATTACATTAACTTATTCGTTTATTTATTTCACTTCGTGAAGCTAGATTACATTAACTTATTCGTTTATTTATTTCACTTCGTGAAGCTAGATTACATTAACTTATTCGTTTATTTATTTCACTTCGTGAAGCTAGATTACATTAACTTATTCGTTTATTTACTTCACTTTGTGAAGCTAGATTACATTAGCTTATTCATTTATTTGCTTCACTTCGTGAAGCTAGATTACATTAACTTATTCATTTATTTATTTCACTTCGTGAAGCACTACGTTCAGCACTTCGTGAAGCACTACGTTCAGCACTACGTTCAGCACTACGTTCAGCACTACGTTCAGCACTACGTTCAGCTACGTTCAGCACTTCACTTCGTGAAGTACTTCACTCCGCTTCACTTCGTTCATAACAACCACACCATTCCCACCAACCACACCCCCACACCCAACTTCACCGCCCCTCCCTCGTACACCGAGATACTTGGCGCTGCCACTGTTTGTCCCTGGGTATATGTAATCGCCGTGTTTGCACCAGCGGTGGGAGCGACAGTGGGAGCGACACCTCCGTTACCAGCACCAGCACCTCCATTACCAGCACCTCCATCAGTAGGGTTAACACAGTGTTCTGAAGTGCATGGCACCACCACCGTGGTGGCACCTGCATTACCAGCATTCCCACCAGCATTCCCACCAGCATTACCAGCACCTGCGGCGGTGTTGGCCTTCACGGTGGTGGTCACCACCGTTGTCCCCACAGCTGTCGCAGTTCCTGCTCCCCCAGCTCCAGCTCCAGCTCCAGCTCCCGCTCCTGCTCCATCTCCAGCTCCTGCTCCCGCAGTCGCAGTCGCAGTTGCACTTGCAGTCGCAGCACACCCCTTACACACCTCTGTCCTAACTGTTGTTTCCACTGTCACCCCTCCGTTAGTCTGTTTTGTCACTTCTTCGGTCACGGTCACGGTGACATCCTGGTAATATGTTGACTTTACTGTGGTGGTCAATTCTCCGTCCAAGGGCACAATCTTTGTCAGTCCCACTATCAAACTAGAGGTCAACTCGCGCGCGAGGTTGGTCCAGATATATTCGGTTGCATACACTTGTTTCAACGAGTTTATAGTGGTGGTGGTGCTGGCACCATACACCACTGGAAGCACAAACCAAACCCAAAACATCAACATTTATTGCCGTTTTTTCCCTAGTACAAACCTTGCTCCCACCTTTATATAAATCCCCCCCAGTGCTGGTCATAACCAGCATTTTTAGGGTCCAGAAAATATGGAAGGGGGGATGGAAAAGGGAAAGAAAGGGAGGGAAAGAAAGGGAAAGAATGGGTGTGTGTGTGTGTGTGGGAGGTGTGTGTGGTGGATTGTACTTATACTCATTAGATGGCACTTCGTACCATCTACTACCCATTTACTTTGTACCATCTATTACTAGACCCTGTATTATCTATGCACCCGCACTTAATATCCGATCGATTGAGTTGTTGCCCCCATTGAGATTTTAAATTATTATATGGGTTTTGTGTCACTTATCATCAAGATCTGTATGCTGGTCTTGGCATATCCCAATTGGGAGGATAAGACAGAAAATATCAGCATCAATCAACCTGCAGCAGGCGACAAAAAAAACCAGGACAATGGTGAATTAGAATGAGACTTGATGGTGTATCCTGAACAAAGTGATGGTGTACAAGAACTTGTACACCACATGAAGTGACTAAACATGTACACAGAGTACACATACCACCCAGCCTACCCTTCACTTGCAATATATGTCCTTGGATTATTGGAGTCAGCCCACACCAGTGACGTGGGTAGTGTATACATACACGATAATGCTGGGGTCAATGCCTAGGATAGAACCAAGGTCTATATAGATACGTAGATGTAGTAGTCCCCAAGATTGAGTGCACCGGTATGAGAAGTGGAATGGAGTGGAATGGAAAGGAGTGGAATGGAGTGGAATGGAAAGTATGTAGAGGTTGGATGGGTACTCATAGAGTTGAAGTGGGTGACAAGATTGGGTGTAGACTATGCTAGCTGGACTAGATATGCTATCTGGACTAAATAAAGTAGGTGTAGTGATAGACAAAGTGTAGTGAAAGTATGCTCGCAGGACTGATATACTAGGGGGACTGATAGACAAAGTGTAGTGAATGTATGCAATTTGGACTAGTTGTGCTAAAGAAAGTGAAGGTATACTGAGTGTAGTGATATACTAGGTGAACTGATATACTAGGGTTAGTGAAGGTATGCTAGCTGGACTAGATATACTAGGGTTAGTGAAGGTATGCTAGCTGGACTAGAAGTACTAGGTGTAGTGATGGACAAAGTGTAGTGAATGTATGCTATCTGGACTACATATGCAATCTGGACTACATATGCTAGCTGGACTAGTTATACTAGGTGGACTAGATATACTAGGTGGACGAATTATACTATCTGGACTAGATATACTATCTGGACTAGATATACTATCTGGACTAGATATACTATCTAAACTAGATATACGAGGTTTAGTTGAAGTAAACTCAACCTCGAATATAAATGGTATCGTTGCCTGAAAGAGGAAGGAGGATGTCACCGGTATTTGCAAGTATCCTCATGAACAGTGAATTATAAGCGGTGGTAGTAGCTAGTTTTGTAGACTGTAAACAGAGGATTCTCCAGAAAAATGTCTGAGTACTGATCGGGTGGGAAATTGTCGGCCAAATCTGGTAACAGTGACTGAAAGTTAAAGTCCTTGGATGTAGTCACTTGCAAGTGGCGTTAATTTCACTGAAATCAGTACTAATCTGGTGGGAGATCATCTGTTGGCCTAAAAGGTTGGGTTGTCGAGATTAATGTTTATTGAAAAGAAGTAGTAACAAGAACTTAGAGCTGAAGAATGAAGCTGGATGGGGGATTTTGGCTTGGTACGCTGCGATACGTGAATGTATAGTTATGGCTGTAGATATTTGGTTTACCTATAGTCTACAAGTACGGTTGGATTATTGGGCTGCAAAATAACAGGAAAGTTAAAGCCCCACAAAAATTTAGCCATCTGAAAGTGGTTTGTGGTATGCTGTGATCAGTACAAAATCAGCAATGGTAGTAAATCTGATCAAAATGCTGATAATTGGAATATCGCGATTTCTATAGAAGTGTAGTCTCAGTCACTCGTAATCAGTTTGTGAGTAATACCTATTCTTGGTAGATTCTCCTTCGATATAAGTGCCCTACAAACAAGCTAATGGTGCCACTCCGAACGCAAATGTCATTTCTGGGCTTGCAGTCATCATCAAATAAGCCTCGATTCGCTGATCATGAAGCAAGCAAACCTGCACGTTGATCTTGCTTGTAGCGTACATATAGACTCTATCCACTGAAGCAAGGATGCGTCAATCTCATATCCATGGTTGTGGTGATGGTAATGTTGGCGCAAATCACCAGTTTACACTTGCAGTCATATTCGTGCCAGACTCCAGTAATCGGGTCATGGGGCTTATTCATTCATATGATGCTGGTTCAACGACGTGATCAGCAAAATAACATCCGGATTGAGCAATCCCTGTTGTAGCTGGTAATCCAAACTAACTGGCTCTCCCCAAATTGAGTAAGGTGGATAAGATGGTGCTGTTGAGTAGCAAGTCGATATACTCTCTGGCTACGGAACGATTGAGGAAACTCAGTTTGTGCAACGGATTGGCACTAGCATGATACCGATAGGTAATCTACCTGAGTCACCAGTTGGCTCGCTGCCTGATTGTACCTGAATTGCCAAAAATCACAGTTAGTGATCATTATTGATGAAAAGCAGTTTAGCAGAGACCAAACAGTGGATTTGAGGAGCAAGAATGCCCCAGTGTGGCATCAATGCACTGAAGCCAATGTATGATCTCATCACCAAGTGTATCAATTGTTTAGAATACAGATACTAGCAACCAACACCCAGATCGCCATTAAATGTGTAACAGTATCAATGATCACAGCATCAAATCCGTGACATAGCGTTTTAGCATTGAACCGAATCCTCGCACACCACCTTTTCTCTCATTTCACAGCGTCGGTGGTTCTACTTTTGATATCATTGATTTCATCAGTCAACCTAGGGAACTCCTTGGTCAATTTTTCACTCAATACGTCTCTCAACTTGACAAACCCTTCCATCTTCCCCTTTAATCTTGCGTTACTCTTGGCCGTGACTTCAATAAATTCTCGGGTGTAGATATCGGGGTTTCTTCCATCCTCAATGTACGAAATCACATCGACAGGAATAGGATACTGGTACGTAAACGGGCTCGATGTCAATCCCGACAACTGGCTGATCACCTTATTGGTGGTCACCGTCAATGCATTCTGCGACTGTTGTGTCCCTTGGTTATCATGCACCAAAACACCCAACTCGACGAACGAGTCAATCAACCCCAGCAAGTTGTTCGCAGTCGCGATCAACGGCTCGTTCTCGGGCTTGTTCTCCAACGACGACGTGGTCATGGTGCTAGAAACTGCTAAAGAGGTTGAAATTTCACCATCGAGTTAAATTTCGCATCAATTTGACCCAAGTGATTTTGGGCAACTTTAGAGGGAAACGAGGTTGTAGTGGCTGACTACGAAGGTTAAGACTGGTATAGCTGTTGGAATGAGTTACTACTTTGTCACATTACGATATAACCCCAGCCGGGTCAATTTTGACGAAATTGCTGCCGAGAATTTGAACCAAGACGACGAGGTACCTCAAGTGTCAAGCTCGCCGCTCCCCACCAAATTTGTCAAATTGACATACAATTCGAAGGTGACAAGTTCTAATGGAATGCCAGAGCCAGAAACTGAACAAGTGCAAGAAAACGAGGTGAATTTGGCGAGTTCCCCCATACGGAACCATCGAAATCGAGTTTCGAGATCACCCACACCCAGCGAGACTGAGTCGCTGGCAGAGCCCGAAGAACTGCGTCCTGTGAATAATATTTGCAATGTTCCGTTTAAAGATTATCGACTGGCATTGGATAGTCTATTCAACTACCAAATACAATACTACCGCGATAATGCTGAAGCCACCACCACCACCACCACCACCACCACCAAGCTACCTTACGACCAACTGGTTGACCAAGAATGGCTCCAAGATAACCAAGTGATATGCGATAGATTGCACTTGTTGCGAGAGGTGTACAAGTGCATTCAGCTCGTGAAGAAGAAGAATAACCACTCGCACAAGGTCGAGGACCATTGGTTTGACATCAAGAACCAGTCGTTCGCCGCACTCGACTCCGACGACGACATGAAGATCATCAAGGACTACAACCAAAACATCAATCTGTCTGAGCAAGACGACGACGAAGGCTCGAGCTCCAACACCGACTCGTCGATCCCGAAAAAAAGGAGGCGAGTGCAGTTTGCGTCATAAGTCAAAACACACCCATTACGTCGTCATACACTCATCTACTATTGCAATCCCTAATACCAGCATAATCACAAATATACCGATAACCTAAAGAAAAAAGGCCTATGCTACCCTCAAATTCCAACTGGTACATCTAAAGCACTCTCTGAGTCCATATATACACCGTCTATAGCACCACTAACCACCCCAACCCTCTCTCCGTCCCCATTGATATCGCCTGATTGTGTCCTGCATACCACCCTAACATTTTGTTCAAGCAGATAAGTTTTGGGATTGTTTAGCAATAGAAGTTTGGACGATTGTACTGACTACACATCATGAAGGCGGTTGTTTCCAGTGGTAATGCGTACTTCTGCACCATATTGTCATCGTTCGCTATAGTAATTTTGTCAGTGATTGGCTACTTATTCAAGACCAACCATCATTCGATGATGGGCTCGATCGACGATCCTGAAGATGGGCCGGCAGTGGCCAAGACGGTGTTTGGTGCCGTCTTGGTATACTTGGGGTTCTTTATATTCTGTGGGTTACAAGTTATTTTGATCAAGAGACAGTCAAGAATTCAACTATAATGTTGGCTCCAGCGCCAAAAAAAAAATGTTCAATTCTTCTTATATAAATGTATATAAACAATAAAGGTTACAATGTTGTTAGTGAGTGTGGTTTACCTATACAATAAATAAAATGGGTCATAAAAGTTCAAAAATATGGTTCTAATTAGTTGGCGTCTACGCGGGTTAGTAGCTTCATAACTTGGCGACGCTGGCTTTGCCCTTGGCCCAGTAGTTGCCGCCAGTCCAGTCGCATATATCAAACACGGCCAATTGCAACTGGTTCAACTCTTCCTTGGTGGCACCCACATTCAAGGCCCCTTTCAAATGGCCCTTCAATTGTGGGTTGACGTCCTGAGGTATCAAGATTGATACCACTGTCATCGACGTTTCCTTGGCCGATAACACATCGGTGTAACTCAACAAGGGCGAGTACACATGATGGTAGGTGTAGTACCATAAATCGGGGTACGCATTGTACATTTGGTTCCTGATGCGCTTGTTGACTTTGGGAGAGTACACCGAGTTCCAGAACTTGGACCCGCGAGATAAATCCAACTGGATCTGCTTGGTGTTGATCGAGTTGGCCGAGATGGGGCCGTCGATGGTATCGGTGACGTTGGTGGGGCGATCGTTGGTGCCTTCGGCGTCTTCAACCAAGACGTCGTTGCTCAAGTAGTTACCAGGACTGACAATCAACGGTCTCGAGGGTTTCAACTCGGGTTTCAAGTTGTTGGGGGTCACCGACTTCAAAATCATCAACGCATTGATCGCTTTGGGTAAACCCGACAATGCGGCCGACTTCAAAATCACTTCTCGAAACTTGCCGGCAATGCTCACCTGCAACTTGCTAATGTCTTCGGTCCTGTGGAACCTGAACGCTAACGGCAACTTGTCGTGATACGTGAATGGAATCAAGATATCGGGTAAGTTCACCCCCACCGCCGTCAAGTCGTTATATTTGCTCGACGAGCTGATTGAGTCTTGCGCCAACTGCAACAAATACTTATCGGTTAACAACGCCTTGTTACTAGTATACTCCAACAACTGTTGTCTCAATGCAAAGTGAAACACCTTGGGAATCTCTTGAGGCTGGTTCACCACCGTCAACGCAGCACAGGCAATAATGTACCAGGTATTGTACAACTCGGGGTAGTTGTATGCCAACTTGACCAATCTCTCAGCTGTAATCACACTCATTCGTTCGGGTAGTCTTTGTTGTTGACCACTGTGAAATCCGGGGATCAACCGTTGGCTCATATGGTTTTGGCTGTGTGCACACCTCAGCGGCTAATGCCTTGAACATAATCATGGACGACGAACAAAGAAAGGAGGTTGAAGAGGTATAGAGGATGGAGGTTGATTGTGATGGATTGAATGTCTGTCGTTTTTTTGTGTCTATTTATTTCTAATGCTAGTTTTGATCCAAGTTTTGACTAGTGTGTCCTTTACCCGTTTCCCGTTCCCATCGGTCCAGTAGCCCATCTTCCAGAAATGGTTGGAATCTTGTATCTTGGGCGAGATGCTGTCGCTGAACTCTTGTAGGGTGATATCGCTGCCACGAACAATGTCTCGAGGGTATTGTTGTGGTAACATTTGTTTCATTTGCTCGAGTTTCAGCTTGTCAAGCAGCGACTTTGGTTTGAGGTTGGTTGTGGCGCTGATGGTCAGCTTTGCTGGGTTCTCCCAGGGTCTCATGCTGCTATCGATGGGTACCCAACGATTGGAATTGCGCCAATTATCAGAACCAACCATTTCCTTGATCCTCAGTACCGCTCGTTTGTAAGCAAACTTCTCGTCTTCGCCCGTGAACGCTTTGGAGTCCTTGTAATTGACACTTTTCGGCTTGTCAATATCCTCGTTGAACTTACTGTTTAGTCCCACGTCGTAGGTGGACACATTGGGTCGGTACGGGTTCTCCATAGCTATACTCGTCTTAGCATACATCTCCTCCTCTTGCACCGCTAACCGATTGTTGTTGTCCTCGTCTAGATCTAGGCCAAGTTTTTGTATAAGTTCCTTGTTGTCAATGTGCAACGCATCGGGGAAGAAAAGATGCTCAACATTGACAGCACATCGCATGTACAACTGACACTTGGCTTCGTATAGGGCGTCTAGTAACGAAATGAACCTTCGTGCCTCGTTCTTCATTTTCGTGGTCATGACGGGGACATTGTCGAGGATTATAACTGGAAACGTCGATGCCAAAGTGATATAATCAGCTGAAGAATATAGGCCCTGGCATATATAATCATAACTCAAATAGCAAACCGACTTGTTTGCGTAAGCTATAGGGATGGTAATTGTGCGGCCGTAGACCTTCAACACGGCGGGTTCTTGGTGTAGTTCGGCCACGTCCAAAGGTGAATCTAGTTCCAATGCTTGTTGTTTGATCATTTGCTGCCACTCGGTTTCATGGTTATCGTTATCTAACGTTACAATCAAGTTTGACGTTGACGTCGATAACCCCGAGAATTTGTGACGATAGTCGGTGTTTGAATTCATATCGATGGATTTACACCGCGAGTGTAGTATACCCACGAACTTCTCAAAACTACTCTTATGAAACTGATTCGAGTACAACTCATCAGGGAGTTTATTCGAGGTAGCCACCAACACCCCGCCCAATTTGAAGTAGTAAGTGAACAATATTTTGATAATGTTTGCCAGCGCAATATCGGGCAACATGAACTCGTCTAGGATCAACACTGTGTTTTTGTGAATCATCTTTTGGGCTATTTCAAATAGAATAAACTCGTTTTGCATGGTGTACTTCTTATCCAAGTTGGTGAAACTCAACAAATTCCGTTGATTTTGGATCTCGTGTATCTGGTTGAACACCCAGAGAATGAAGTTGTTATAATGCCATCTCATCTTGGACTCGTAAGGCAAACTGGCGGCGAATATGTCCATCAACATTGATTTCCCACAACCCACTTCACCATTCACCAACAACCCATGCGGAGCTTCTATGTTCTTCAACTCTTCCTCATCGGTCAAGTACGCCACTAACTCGTTCTTCTTCACCACTGGATCTCGCTGAAATAACTTGCTCATGCTACCAAAGCTGATCCCTTGTTGCTGGGCATTGATCTCAGCATATTTGACCTCGATCTGTTTCAAAACAAGACTGATCTTTACTTGCAATTCTTCTGGTGGCGTATAGCCAACAACACGATGGTATAACTTCTGGAACTCTTTCATCACGCGCAACTGCTGCTCATCCTTCTCAATCAACCCTTGCAGGATGTAATTCTGATACAATAAAAACGGCTCCGTCACCGCAACGCCAACAGAGCTCCCCTGCTCATACGCTGGGACTCTACCGTCAACACCATGGGGTCCCGAGCCAACGCCCACCAGGTGAAACCGAAACGACGCTCGTGCCACCGTCCTTCGAAGCATGAATTCTACTTGGTCCCGATCCCGCTCGAGGCTTGCTGCGAAAAATGTGGTCAAGTTTGCGACCAGTACAAATACGGCGATAGTTCTATGAATGCAATTATATTCTAAATAGATGCAGAGACTCAGCGTTTACTATGCTTGTGGTGACTCAAGATTGTTCTTGAGGTTGGCCAAGATTCATTTCAGCAAACTTCTTGTCTAGAGAATTGGATAAGCCATTCATCTCCAGATCGGTTCTGCCGTAGAGCTCAAACCACCACTTGATGTCGGTGAAGTTAAAAAAGAGGACCCCGCCGTTGTCGTTGTTGTGCTCGTACAGCTTGTTGGTGAACTCTTGCGGTCTTGAATTGAAGTAGTCCCACGCCGAAACCGTTTCGTCGGGAATAGAGTACTGTCGTTTGAGCTCTCGTTCGGTGTTGCAGAGGAACGTGCCATATTGACAGGAATAATAATGGTAGAATAATCGCTTCAAGAATCGGCTATTGAACTCGAACTGGTTGGGGTATTGACGGAGGATTTGGTAGACGCAGTCCAAGAACTGGTGGAAAATTGGCGATCGTTCGTTGCTGCCATTGTAGACTGGGTTGGACAAAAACTTGCTGGCGTCTAGATCAGAATCTGATAATGTCGACGACGCATTAGAAGCGGCATTCTTGACATGGTTAGCTGCGCGCTGGAGGAAAGATGCAACTTTTGCCTTGTTGCTGGTGTTGCGAAGAATACCCGAACCATTGAGTTCGGATGAAGGACTGTTGATTTCAGTGAGCTCGCCGTCGATCGAGTCCACTGGTTCGGGGGTTTGCGATTCAGTCTCGGCTGTGGTCTTGGTTTTGTTCTTCTTGAGCAAAGCGCCAATGCATCCGCCATGGTCACCCCTAGTGGCAAACTTGAACCCAAAACTGATCCATTCCTTTTCAATCAACACCATAAACCCATGGGTGGTTCTATAATACGGATCAAGACAAAGCTGGGCTAGCGCCGAAACCTGCGACGTACGATCCCATCCATCGGAACAATGTATCACAACGTTGGTGTTGTTCAAATGTATAGATTTAGTAATACGATCGACAGACTGCAACACAATCGACAACCGGTGCAACCATTGTGTTTTGGTCAATGCCTGCTGCAAAGCGGGTGTCGATTTGGCATTAGGTTGCTTATCCAACTCGTTCAAGATTGTCGATAATTTTGTCAATGAATCTCGCATAACGTGAATGTTGTCGATATTACCAAAGATCTTGTCAACCTGTCTCAGGGTTCGTTGATCGCTCAAAGTCCCGTCTTCTTTGTCTTGGCTCTTACCCCGATAGTTGTCTATATTCTCAGTACCAGCACCAAGAGCATGTTGCGCAATCGCATTAGTTATGGGTCGCAAGTCTACCAACAAGTTCTTTTGCGGTTGAGATTGCATGTCGTAATCATCATCAATGGTGTCATTCCGCTCTCTCTCCTGACATTTGAAAATCTCTTCTATGAGTTTCTCGTCTTGTATCGAGCGATTCAGCAACGTCAACCCCACTAGTGGTTGCGAACATCGACTTATAACGTTGCAATTAGGGTTGCCACGATGTTTATACACGATTGCCGGTATTCTTTGCTTCGATCTGAACTTACTCGCATGCTTCAAAACATTGTCAGAAATCGTCCCGGGAACAATCAACACATTTGGGTACGAACTACAGAATCGGTAATCCAGATTCAAATCGGAAACTCGCCAATAATCTTCTGTTTGTTGTATCAAACCCAATCGTGTATACTCTGCTATTGGGTCATATATCGACCACCCTGTTGACACTAATTTCTGTTCAAGTATATTTGGTTTGTAGTCGAAGGCATAAAATGCTTGTAGCTCGTTATTTTGCTTTGGTTTGGTGATCAACGAACTCATTTTGACGTAAACTTCGTTACATATAGACTCGTTGACAAAATCAAACGAATAATAAGTAAAGTCCTTGCACTGCAAGCGTATATGTGATGCCGTGTAATGATCAAACTCTTCAATCTCATGTTTGGGTGGAGTTGCCGTTCCTTCCTCATTATTGCTGTTCCTGCTCATCCAATTGGAACCCCTAGCTTTATGTATTCTTTCAATTATAGGATACGCTATCCATATCTCTTTCACGGCCAGTGGGCCTGTGGTTGATGGCGGTTGGAAGCTAAACACAAGATGGAACGAAGTGAGAACCAACATCCCCACAACACAGCTCCCCCGTCGGCTCAACACAACGTTGTTCACGGTGCTGAGACTCAGCGACTCCATGATCCTATCAGTTCTCTCGTGCCCTGGGTCTCTGATCACTGTCTCTGATCACTATCGCTGTGATATCTGTTGGAGTGTAACAATCAGTAACCAAAATTCCTGCACGCCTACCGATTTTACTATGAAAATGCTTTGATTGACTAGATACACCTATAACCCATCAAATCTACGTATACCGTGCTCGTGTGTTTGGAGAGACGATAGCTGTTTAGTTGTGAGCTGTTTCTTTTTGATTTTTTGCTTTTTAGCAGGTTTTTCTTCGGGCTCTTCGTCTGACTCGACCTGGGCGAGATTATTGAAGTTGATGATCTTTTTCGGAGTATTCGTGGGTTTCATGAGCTCGCTAAAGTTTCTTCTCCGTCTTCCAAATGATTCGATGTCTATCGGTTCGTCCTTGGCCTCGTCAGATTCGTTCTCTGACTTTTCAGCTTCTGATTCACCGGAACCGTCCTCTAGTTCGAGCTCAGACTGATCATTGTCGCTACCCATATCGCTATCGTTAGCAGGTATATCGTCGCTGTCAGAAGCGTCACCATTGAAACTGTCGCTATCACTGTCGCCGTCGTTTTCATCATCATCATTTGCTTCAACCTCTTGGTTAGACCAGATTTTCAATGTGTCCATACCTGCACTGATCAATCGGTATTCGTAATCAATATCCAAGTTACCAACTTCGTCCACCGCCTTGGCCGAGGAGTGAGCTCGGGTTTCGACAACTTTACCTTGTTTGTAGTTGACACGATGCAACAACCCTTCGCTATCACCACACCACACACTACTTGCAAGCTCGTCATCTTCTTGGTTCATGGTACCAATGATGGCATCGATTGATGCCGATTTATTTACTTTAATTCTTGTGAGTTGATCTTGGAACCGGTTTTTGGAATTTTTCCAAATCGTTATTATTCCTTCGCCGTGACTGACTAGTACCATATCATTCTTGACGGTATCATTGGCGTAGCACATACTCAACAATTCATCCTCCTGGTCGTCTGATTGGTTTATGACCCCTTTTCGAATATCAATGTGTGCCATGGTGGTAGAACCCAAAGTTAGGTAGTGATAGGCAGAAACCTCGGGCATTGGTAGTATGTGGTTGATCGAATCTTCATGAACACTATCTACCTTGAATTTCAAGTTTTCAGACCCCAAGTTTTTCGAGTCGAATACCAAGACATGACCATCCTCTGTGGTTGACAATAAAAATGGATGTGTTGTTGAATGGCATAACTTGGTGACTGAATCTTTACCAGTTAGTTTGCTACTGAAATCAACCTTGCTCACCACTTTACCTGTTTCGGTATTAGCCTTCTTGATGAAATTGTCTGTACCAACAGTATACACATTCTCACCAACCGACCCTTCGAGAGGGTCGAATATGACGTGCCTGCACGAACCCTTGTGTCTTTTCGTACGCCAATTGGTGACAACATGGTCATCATCGTCAATATTCTTGATATCCTTGACAATATTCCACCACTTCTTCTTCAGTTGGGAAACCGAACGGTTGACCTGGGAAATTTTACCAGTTTTGAATGCTTCCTTCTCCAACAATTCAATCTGCTCACGCTTTGCACTTTGATCCTCCTCCAACTTGGCAGAATCATAGGTGTTGCAGTATATGTGTCCTGTTACCAACCCCGAAATGAGTATTGGTTTAGTTGGATGTGCTGCAATCGAAAAGAGCGGATCCTCATAATTAACCTCGAGAATCGGAGATACCAAAGACTCTAATGCTCTGGCGGCATTCCTAGAGTTCGACTTCTTCTTTGCCATCTATACAATCTACCTCAAACCACTCGGTCTACCTGTGGAGTCGAAGCCATCTCATCGAAATTATATACACTACATCAACTTTTCTAATAATCATGAAATTTAAAATCGTACGGACAAACTAGAATATATCGCCTGCATCTTTCAAGTTGTGTTCGCTTCTCAACTTCCAGTACGCACCTGTGAACTCCCAGTAGTTGTCACCAGTAACAGGATGAGATTTTTTAACAAACCAGTTTGGTTTGTAAACTTGTCTTTTAGCATCTCGTTCTCGTTTAGCAGCTCTTTGTTTCTCTTCTACTCTATGCTTTTCATCACCAGCCTCATCGTATCTTCCCTCCTCCATGGCCCTTTGATCGGGTCTTAATCTAGTGTCTGTTGGCGCAGCCCACTTGACAATGTTTGGATCGGGGTTATTCAACGACGTAGCAAATGCAGTCAAATTGAACGGAACCTGTGGCCTTGGAGCTACTTGCCAGACCAAGAATTTCTGGCCGCTGAATGGATCGTCAGAAGATATTTTTGGTTGTTCTTCGAGTAATGAATTACGTCTTCCTTTATCGGGTACAGTGGCAGCGTTAATCTTCTTAGCAAAAATTTTGGAGTTCCAGCGACCACCCATGGCCCACTGTGGCTTTCCATTCTTGTCAACTGAGTGTCCTGCCAATTGATAAGCCGAAGAAGCCTTCCAACCTCTTTGTTTCAAGTCAACCACAATCGAATCTCCGGTTGTATGGTTTTTGACTTCCATCAAACCATAATTATCCACCGTGGGATTACCGACAATGATACCAACCACAGCGGTGTTGACCTTCTTCCAACTGTACAATTCTTCGGGAACGGTGTTACCTTTGACATCAATCACACCATTGTCAGGTCTTAATGCACAAAACATCTTACCCAAGTGCTTGATATCAAACGCTCTACCAGTGAACTTGGAGTCCACAGCATTTTCACCATAATAGTCCCATTTGGGTGATTGCACAGCACAAGCACTAATTGGTGGATGATGACTAACTTGTTCAGTGAGTAATCTATAGTTGAAATCGGGTCGACAATATTCAAAGGTTTCACCCAATAATGGGTTGAATGGTTTAGCAATTCTGCCAGTTGTCGACGCGTACTCAGATGCGGCAAAGGTAGCGACATAAATCATACGCAAAGTCGAGTCATCGTAGGTACATGCTTTGTCAAGTAAGTATGAACATTCAATATCCTCACTTAATCTTTGCAATAACGAAGTTGGTTCATTGAATGACACTGGCAAAGTCATCTTCGTCATATCTTTACCAATCATCGATTTCAAAATACCCCACAAACCAACCTTTGGTCTGTTGTCTTCATCCATAGCTAACTTGGTTCTTGGTGGGTTCTCATAACCAGCATAAGAGTTTTCGTTTCCAATAACAGTAGCAACTTGTGCTTGAATTTCATTCAATCCCTCAGTTGAAACTGGTTTCGCAAGCTTTTCGTGTTCTACACTCTTAGTCTGGGGAACCTCTTCAATGGTTTCTGGAATCTCGGCAGCACCTGAAACTTGCTCCTGGGTAGTAGGGGTTACTGGATGTTTGATTTCATCAGTGAATTCGTGTGTATCCTTTGGCGCTTGTTCAACTTGTTCGTTACGTGCTTGCACTGGGACTGGTGCACTCATAGAGGGAGCATCTCGGGTTTCCGACCTAGTATCATAATCATTGAGATCATCAAACTCACCAGCGTCAAAAAATTCATCGTCATCAGAATCTTGCAAGATTTCGCTGATAACGGGGTCGTGAATATGGGACATCTCAGCAGGAGCAGAGATGTAATCGGTACCCTGCGCCCCTTCCTGTAATTTGTTTTGATTTAAGTCAACGCCAATAACACCACCTGGACCAAAATCGTAATTGGGGGTCGTTGACCCCGATTTAGTGGCCAAGTATTTCTTTAACTGCTGTTTTTTACCTTCATACTCAGATAACTTAATTTCGCGTTTGCTAATTTCATCTTCCAACTGACTGATCGAATTCTCCCACAATTTATTGACCTCTAGTTGTCTATCTAAAACTCTCACCAATTTCTCATCTCTGGTAACGACAAGAGTGTCATATTTCATCAACAAATCTTGAATCACTGCCGTGGTGTTCAACCCCACATTACAAATTTCGAGTTTTCTGTCATTAGTGGTGGAATCGTCCAAGTTATAATGTTTGAATAAGTCCTGTAACGACGATATTTCGATATCTAGTGATCTCTTCACGGTAGCTACTTGTTCAGTCAAGTTAGTAGCACCATTTGGGCTATAGTTTTCATCGACTTCACTGTCGTACCCGTCATCTTCACCATCGCGATCAAAGTTCTCCGCGTCATAAGAATCAGCGTAACTTCTTGAACTAGGAGTGTACTCATCATGTAAAGACGCCAAGTTGGGGTGTCCGTCGGCTTTCTTGGAGAAATTAGATGTTTTTGACACTCTGCTCGCATTATCGTTGTCGTCAGCTGAGTTTTGGGAAGCATACGATGCACTTGATGTGGTCCGTTTATGTTTTGAAGATTTTCTACCTGGGATACGCAAAAGACGACGTGATTCTTGATTATCATCCATGCTTTGGCGGTTCGCAGTTGCTGGCGAGAGTGGTGGGTTCATATCGGCATTCGACCCAACATCAGCATTGGCGTCAGTAGGTGGCATTCGCTTACGCTTAATGTTATCTTTGGCCAAAGTAATAGCATTTTGCAAAGTCCACACCCATCTATTGGTTTCGATAGGATGATTGGCTTTCAAGTGCCATCTGATGCCATTTTTGCCAATAATTTCAAATTTCAATTTCTCGGACGAATCCAAATGTAAACTAGCATAACCCAAATTCAACGATCCACGACACGAGTTGTTGGTGTCATCTTGGTTAGCGTAATAAGACAAAATACCATTTGAGTCCAATACGAAATATCTCAATTTGTACCCACTGGCGAAATTGGTCCATTTGCGTAAATAGCCCTTGTAGGTGGGGGCAAACCCTTGTTTGATAGCATTGTTAGTATTGATGACGGGGTCCATGATCGTTTGATCTTTGGATGCTTCTTTGATCAATCTCTTCAACGTGTCATTCTTCGACACCAAGTCAATGGGCAACTTCCCACGTTTATCACGCTTGAATGGGTCTCCGCCATGTTTCAAAATCCAATCGCACATTTCAACATCGTCACTTTTGATGAATTCATGGAATACCGTGTTGCCCGTTTCAGGGTCGGCGCCATTGATATCCAACAACTCGGACGCCCGAGGGTTCAACACCAACAAGTTCTCCAAGTTGTTGAAGTCGCGAGACGAGAAGTACTGTCTCAATTGTCCTGCCGATTGCTCAACAAACTTGGCACGCTCAATTTGCATCAATTGAGCCACATTTATATCTTTAGTCACTTCGACTGGTTGTTTCTTTTTTAAATTAACAATGGTATCGTTGATATTAGGTAAGCTCAAGAGGTATTTGACCACATCTAACCTCGAACTAGCAGCTGCCAAGTGCAAAGGCGTGTTACCTTCGGCATCTTGTGCATTGATGTCTAATTCAAACTTGGGATCCTCGACGAGGTATTGCAATGTCGACAAAGGTGCCACTTGCACCGCATAGTGTAAAATCGTTTCTCTCACTTGGATAATGTCCTGAGTCTGGGTGGTAGCTTCAGTCTTGGAGAAGTCATCAAAGATCAGGTCGACCTTGGCCGTGTCGCCACTCCGCAACGCATCCAACAACTTCAATCGCAACAAGCTCGCATTCAATTGGGAGTTAGACATAGTAGTGTCAATCGTGCAACACTAGAATAAACAAAACTAATCCGGTGGCCACTTTTACAACCAACTTCTCCATGGTTGCTGAATTTATCTGGCGCTTAAACTCAAAAATCACATCATGTGATTTAGCCATACAATCAACCACGACCAGACACTTTTGCTCAGTGACGATGGCAGACACACCCAACCATACTCTCTACATCAAGAACTTGGACTCCAAGCTTAACTTTGACACCTTGAGACACCACTTGTACGTACTTTTCTCGACGTATGGCAATATCATCAAGGTTTACTTGAAACCAGGCATCGCTCACATTGTGTTTGCCAATGTCGATCAGGCAGCATTGGCCAAGAAGGTGTTGAATGGGGACATGTTTTTCAATAAGAAATTGGTTATAGAGTTTGCAAATCATGACTCCAAGTTGGTGGATCAAGCGTTGAATGAAAGTGAAAATAAATGAGAGTTGGAGGATTAATCAGAAGCTGGACCCAGCTCATGTATTTTATGTATATTATGAATGTATGATAGACGGTATGGAGGCTTTAGGCGTAGGAATTGGGAAGTTAGTGATGATGTGAAATTTATGGTGCATCGGTTGTCATTGTGATCGAGATTCGTATAGTGATTGCCGGTACCTCCTAGTAGTATCGCGACTTTTCGTCTTCGATCTTGGCTTGATGCTCTCGTTCAATCTGCTCAATCTCGTGGCGAACTTTGTCGCTTTCGATCTGAGCTTCGGCTTCGGTTATCACCACCTCGTCCATCTCAACCTGGGCAACACTCAACTTAGTCGCGGCCTCAAACGCATTCTCAACACAATCGGGTACACCAATCCCTTTCCCATAAGCCATACCACCAACAGATAGCTTGGTATCACACAACAACGCCAACACATCTTGCTTGTTTTGTTCGTATCCAACTTGGTATTGCGGAATACACTGCTTGTGGTAATTGAACGATACTAGTAACCCGTCTTCGATATCATCTATTTGCTTGTTGGTGATGGCGGCTTCGTCCCGCAAAACTAGCTTGATATCAGGATCGACTTGCAAGTACTTTGCCAACACTTTCTTGATACATTTGATTTGAAACGATTGGGTGGGCGATTCGTTGTTATAGTACCAGCCGCCCATCATCAACGTGATTTTGTGGTAGTCACCGCTGGTTCCAGACAGGATGGTGTCGTCATCAAATCGTTTTACTTGTTTCTCAACATCGGAGTCGTAAATTATCCCCAATAGTCCATCGTGATTGCGATGGTTCTTGTCGAATTTGGGTACCAAGAACCCAAAACCATTCTTATTTGTCGGAATCAAATTTGGGTTTCGTGAATAGATATTAACCAAAAACACATTAACATAGTGCAATTCTTGCAAGAGTTTACTCAATCGCGCCTCTGAACCCATTATTATTTTTGATAGTTGATTTGCATTGATAGTCGATCGAATATGGTCATACCGTTGCGTCTTGTCGGCATTAAAATTGATAACCCCGTTTTGGATATCAATTTGATCAATGTTGACTCCGTATTCAATCTTGATATTCTCTTGCTTAGCTATGTGATCGGTTATACTTTTGGTGAATGTTTGTAGACCGTCCCGCAATTTTATCATGGGATACTTTTTCAACCTTGCCGACAATTGTAACAAATCGGTCGACGAGATCTGTGTGTAGCTATCATACACTTCGGGCAACTGTTTAAGTTTGGGCATTCTTGACCTTAGTATTTTGAATTGCAAACCAAGCTTACTCAACATTGCTTTTACCAATGACCCATAATCCTGTTCTAGATATTTCACCGAAGGCAAAATTGACTTTATACTCAACGTCGACACATCTCCAGCGTAAATTCCGTGTAAGATCGCACTCAACACATTATCGGTCAATATAGTGTTGCCGAATCTTCTCTTGAAAAATGTTTCGATCGATTCATCATTCTTGGTTGGTTTGACAAAAGGTTCGCTGAAAAACCCACGGAACAACTGGGGTTTAACTATATTTGAATGGGTAAGGAATTGTAGTAGTGAAGTCCACGTAAATGGATTAGGAACTGGAATTAATCCAGACTCGCTCCAGAGCCATTTCTTGTTGGCGATTGACTTCTTGGGTAGCACCTCTATCTGCTCCAGTTTACCTAACTGTTGCAAAGTATCGACAATAAGCAATGTCCCGTTGCTCACACCCCTTAACGTTCGTGGGCCCTTTTCGAGAAGTATCGGTTCGTCACCAACTCTCACAACTTGTGAATCTATCCAACCGCCAGTTTTGTTAGCTTTCTCATAAATGGTTATCTTGACATCGGGTCTAAACTTATTTAAGAAATATGCAAATGTAAGACCAGACACCCCACCACCAATCACTGCTACCTTTGCATTGTTGGTCAATGGTAACAAATTCATAAAGAATGTGAATCAGTTATGGTCGCAAAATTTCCACCGCTCAAAGTTTAGCTTTACTACAGGTTTACTCTTTCCAATATAAAGTGGTTCATTAAGGTATAAATGCAAAGGAGAATTCACTCGGGAAGTGAAAATAGAATAGTAAAAGTAGATTAAGAGAATTGAATATCAGAAAATCCATTAGAGTCAACTAAGTAGCATGTACAACCTGGGGGTACGTTTTCTGATCACAATAACTGGCTAGGTGAATCGGGGGTCACGACATGGGGGTTACTCATATCCAGCTGAATACTCATGGTGGTGACCCCGCGATTGAGTTTGGATACTGCCTCGGTGCTGTAGTGTTGTAATAGAGGCAATCTTTGTTCATAAAACGGAGCGGCGTTGGTGTCTTGGGTCATTAGACTGACATTATCCACAGCCGCGACATTGATTGGTCTGTCGTCGAATTCGATTGTTTCATCGGGTTCCAAATTGTGAGATTCTTCTTGTTTGTCAGTACTAGCGAGTACCAACTCTTCAGTGTTCAACTCGCTGGTAGATGAAATCGACGTTTCAATTTTGCTATGAATCGATCGATCGCTATTGGAGTTTGAATCTGAAGATGTCATGGTACCTGCACCGTCAATCTGGTCAGTAGGGTCAATGTCTTCTGAGTCGTCTCGAGAATGATGCACTGCCGAGAATGACTGTGATAACCTGCTCCTCACTCGAGTTCGATTTTGATTGTTCGAATCGTGATGATCGAATATATTTTCAATTGATGGAAGCGACGATTCGTCTTTGGAGTCGGACTCTTCGTATTCAGGAGGGGACATCACCTGGTTCGTAGTGTCAAGTGGATCGTCAGCAACCGACATCGTTCTCTCTAATGGCTCACCCGTAGCTTCTTCGAATGTTGGTAATGGTTCCAGATCATCAACCAACGATTTGATCGAAATCCCGTTTCGTTCAAAAATTGGGGTTCGGAAAGAGACAGTGGGTGACGCAATGGGGAACTCATCGACTATCTCGTCATATTTCGGCAATTGTAACGATTCTCGATCGCACTTGGAAGAGAGCAAAATTAATGGAGTATCAACCACAACTTCATAATGGTGCATCTTGAAGTTATCTTTAGGATCGGGTTTAGATATTCTGAAGCACACCTGTAAACGATGATTGATTTGAATGTGCCGAAAATTGGAATCGGGGTATAAAGCTCGCGTGATTGAAGTGATCCCTTTTTGCATCAATGCCGACGGTTTGTGCGACAAGTGCTCTTCACAATTGAAAGACGAAAGATTAGGAGTAAACGTTCGTGATGGGGTATTGTTTTCGTGTAGATTGTGTAGGTTTGTTTCCAAATTACCAATGATTGAGCTGTTCGGGTTGCTTTCAACTATTGATGCTTTCCTCGAAGGGCAATACGGTTCCTCCACTGTGTTTGAAGTCAAGACAGTTTTATCCGACTTTGTCGTCAAAAATGGCAAGGCGATATTGATATCCAAGGGGGTCGAAATCATGTCCTTGGAGTTTTTCTCCGGTTCGTAGCAGCTGTAGAGAAGGTTATTTTCGGGACATTTGATAATCTCTTCTTTGAATGGTTCCAACTGCGACGTGGTTGATTTCAACTTGGTTTTCAATTCGCACAATGACACTAGTCTTTCGCGAGATTTGGACGACGCATGCTTCAAGATATACGGATCTTCTGAATCGTAGTCATACTCGCGAGTCAAGTCCCGCGACACGTAGGTAATCTTCTCCAATACGTTAAATTTGATTCTCTTGATGATGACGTCTTTTACCAATGGTATTAGCTTGATGTTGATGACATGTTCCGAGCCCAAATTGATGTATTTCTTGGGGAATGTGATGAAATAGTGCAAGCTGTCATTCCACACTCGATTCACGTAGATTGGTTTATCAGCAATTGAGTTTGCGAACGATGGAGGTGTTCTTACTATCGGCAAGTTGTAGTTGGCGAATATCTTGATTTTGCGATTCAATTTATCCGACAATTTGTTCAAGGTGACCGATAAGTTGTGGATCAACGATCCATTGATGGACGAGATGGTGGCGGGGATGTGTTCGGGTAGTAATATTGGCAACAAGAATACATAAATACCGGCTTTATGCATGGTTTCGCGTGAGGAGTTGGTTTTTGAGAGCGCGAGCAAGTCTTCCGACGTGTGGAAGTCAGCATTGAAGCTATCGATCACACCATCATTCATCAAGTGGTTGATATTGATGAGTTTGTAGTTGCGCGTGCGCTTAGCCAAGATTTCCGAAGTAATTGGCGGATCAGCGAGCTTGATGTCGTTGGAGTTGGCGAGACTGATGAAGTAGTCGGCGTCGGCCAAGTTTGTCGACCACTGCAAGTTTCCAATTTTGAATTTTTCCTTGTGGTGGGACTTGTTGTAGGGGTCACCCGTGGGCCACAACACTGAGTTTATCGACTGGAACTCGATGGCGACGTCGCGGACCACCATATCTTTCGCCAACTCCACCACCACGGCGAAAGTGTGCGGGATTGGGGTGTCAGCGTCTATTTTGGTACAAAGATAATTGGGGCTGTGGAACTTGCCAATTTTCCTACACAACTCCGGGGGCGGTTGTGTTGGTGGCAGCGGAGGTGCCTCTGGCACAACACCGGTGGTGTGTGCCTCGGTGTCACCATAACTGGGGTACTGGGGGATCTGCGACGAGTCAAAGCTGGTTTCGTGCAAGTCCTCGTCCTCAATAGAAGGGATCGACGAAGTTGAGCTATGAGTTGTGGCAGAGTCGCGGCGGTCTAAGCTGGGGTTGTCGGACAACTCGTCGTGGTCGACTTGTTCCACTGGTTCGTACACCCCACCGTCGACGTCCTCGTAGGTGAAGGACGCCGAGCTCGCCGGGGCCAAGTAGATGATATCGTTGGTGTTGGCGACGAACACTTTGACTGATTTGGAAGTTGTTCCGTTGGTGGTTGTCTTCAACGGTATGGGCTGCTGCAAGCCCAAGTCCTGCAATATCTTGGCCAATTTCTTCAGGACAATGTAGTTCTTTTGTTGTTTGATGAGCATCTTGGTGTGGGAGTTTGAGCGTGAGCGTGGTGCCTGGGTGTCGGGGCTAGCTATGGACTGGCTGCGTGACTTGGGGGCTGGGTTCACTTTCAAGTCGATGAGCACCGACTCACTCGAGCGCCGGCTCGAGTTGACTTTGGACTTTAGCTTATCGAAATAGTTTGTCATTTCAAAATAAAAATAACCGAGTCCACCTGGGGTATAGGAAATAAATGTAAACAAGTATCAAAATAGTTACTATCTCTTCAATAACACCTTGTCTTTGTGTGGTTTATAGGTTCAAGAAAACTTTCAACTACTCCACATTTGTTTTCGATAAAAATTTAATGATCTGGTGCTTACATAATGGAAAAAACCTTGGCTGACGCTAGCCCCAGCCTTGGTCTGGGGTATGGCCACCTACTGCCAAGCGGCTGGTACTAATTTCCACTACGTTACCAGTCTGGCACCCTCCACCCCGTGGTACCAATTTACAGTTGGATTGGGGTCTTTTCAAATTTTTGGTAAGCTTTTTGTCACAGCAATCATGATTGGTGGATAGAAACACAGGGATGGATAAGGAGATGCAAAGAATGTTACTTAAGCATTGTATGGTTAATCACCTTGCATGTTTTCTCTTATCATTAATGACTTAGCCCACTGGTATGTTATCTTTAGTCCTGCTTGCGCATCCATTGTCATCTCATCTCATGCATTGCCTATTTGGGCGGGAGATCGAACATGCATCAATAGACACGATCGAGATAGGCGGGTGCGAAGGGGAAGTATAGAGACAGTAAGGTGAGTATAGTATGGGTATATGATATAGCAAGTTTGATGACAGTTTCTTTTCTTTTTGCAGCCATGGCTGCATAAATTACCTACATGCAATGCAAACGAAGAATAAATGAGTAAGAGTGAACAAACAAGAGTGAAATGTGAAGCAGAAAGCTTTTTATTCTTGGGTGTTGATTAATCTATTTTTTATAAAATTGAGTAATCGGGGTAGGCGGTGACGCTTGCGCACTGGTTCAATGGTAATTCCACTCAAGGGCGAGTGTGATGCCGCGGTGCGCTTGGTCGACACTGTGCCTATAGACGCGAGCGTCTCCACCGACCTGAGCGAGTCGTAGTTGATAAACGGCTCACCCTCACTAGTATCGGCGTTCACGCCTGTGCCAGGGTCAAACAAACTCGACGTCAGCTCCAACAATAATCGCGTGGGTCGAGGCGGTAGCAGTGGCAACACCGTGTGCAGCACCGTGTGCTGCACCACCGTATCGTAGCTAGTGGGCAAGAACTCGTGGTCCAAAACTAGGTCGCAAACAGCAGTGGGGGTGCTTGGCGCCAACGCAACCTTGTCAGTGGCTCGACGCCGCTTCATTCGAGCAAAGATATGGTCATGCCCATGGCCCACCATCCGTCTGAACTTATCGACATACCTCGACTCCAACGCCGAGTTATACTGCTGCTGGTACTGGTACTGGTACTGGTACACCGAATCCATAATTAGCCGCTGTGTGCCAAAAGGTTGCACAAATTTCGCACCCAAATTTATTACCACAAATAGAGGGGGAGATTATCGGACCAGTGAAGATAGTGGAGGAAATTGTAGTTCCACGACACAAGCTGTTTGGTGTATGATTGTTAACAATTGCGTAATATGTCCTTTCTTGAGAACTGGTTTGTTTTGAAGGAATAAACATGTGGTCCCAAAGGGGTTTAGGTGTACTAGTTTAAAGCTGGCGTCTCTAGGTTTGAGTGAGTATAATCGTGTGGTTTCCTGGTGAAGTTGAACCTGCACTGGACGTTCTTTGGAAAGCATTGGAGTGGCGGGGGTGGGGTACAAAGTCAGTTGTATTGTACATTGTAGTAACGTTGATATTGCTCATACGAGTGAAAGCACTTTTGTGCCATCCATCAGAGTATTGTTGTATGGTGACTCAAATTATGACAACCTATAGATCCAACTGGGGTGATAAACAATAGCCCAGTTTAGTGGCAGCAACATCTATTAGCTTGCTAAGCGCTGGTTTTAGTGACAGGTTACTCAGCTCCGAGACATAATCTATTCGCGGGACATATATTAATTATTAAGCACTAGTTTTGTGTGGGTACAAAAGTATTTTGAAATCAATCTAAAAGGGGATCAACAATTAACTACTCAACCGTGTCAATGATATCGTTGATTTCTTCGTCATTGAACCTTTGCATGACCAATTTGGCATACGCCGGTGGTTGGGCATTTTGCACTTTCAAGTCGAGAATCGACGACTTGATACTACCGCCGTATTCTACGGGAATATTGTCTTTGCCGAAATGAGTCGACATGTCTCTCCCGGAAAACACCTGGAATTTTTTGAGCGTTTCCTTGGAAATGAGACCAATCGACTTGATAAACCCAAACACCCAACTCATAATAGTGGGGATACCAATGAAATACTTCACCGATAACAACTCAGGGTAGTTGTCCCCGAATATCTCAACAATCTCCTTGGTGTTGGCCTTCATCCCCGAGTCCATCCGGAAAAGCGACGCATTGGTGTAATCGTGCACTTGCCCCGTCTTGTGGTTGGTGGGGTCGGAAAAGTCAATGCACACCAAGGATCTTTCCATCAAACCAATCCTCCACCTCAAGAACTGCGACCCTGGTTTTTTCGATGTCGAGTCGCCAAACTTCTCAAACAACTTTTTCAACGATTTCAAATTCCCATACAAATTCCAAGTAACCACTTTCAAGTTGTCGTGGCCATTGTCAAACTTGGTCAACACTCCAAGGTCGTTCAACTCGGGATCGTAGGTTTCTTCAAATGCGGCGCTTAAAGGTTGGAATTTATTTCTCCAGTTCAAAGTATCAATCAACTTTTGCTTAGTGATGGCCACATTGTACTCGTTGGCAATCAAAAACTTGAGCAAAATCTCGTTTCTAATGGCCACATCCACATGTTCCTCTGTGTCGACATTGATCCTGTAACCGAATATTTCATCGTAGCTGGTATTGTCGAGTTTCGATAATATGGTGGGTATAGCGGCAATGATTTGACCCAATTTCTCTGCTTGGGTATCGTCAATGGTAACTGCTTTGATACTGGCCTTCACTGGGGCGATATCTATGCTCAGTGGTTTTTCATCTTGTTTATCTAAAGCATCAGTGATGTCAATCTTTTCAGAATCACCCGATGGTTCCAATTCATTGTCGACACCCGTATCCTTCACTTTCAAGTTGTCAATATTTGCGATCACTGTCTCAGTAGCAGTGGGGTCAATTGCCGGTTCAGTAGTAGTGGCCATGGAAACTGGGGTGCTAATGAAAACAATATCGAGACCAAACCATTTGCCGCACTCGGCTGAGATTTTTATACGCCGCTGGTGAAAAGTTTGGACCAGAATAAAACCCCAAATCGGGGAATCTACAAGGAAAAATAATGGGAAATTGCAAAGGAAATCGTTGGTGCTGAGAGTAGCAGTGTTCTATGTACGTCTATTTGTTACCGCCAGGCACGATTTTGAAGCTGAGAATATCGTTTTTACCCACGTCGATCGTGTCTTCCTCGCTGACTCTGCTGCCGCCCACGCCTTCTATATGGGCGATCGTAACATCACCCATGATAGTGCGGGCACCATGGATTACGGTGGAGCCCTTTTTCACCAAGATGCAATCGCGAAACACCGAGTCGCCAGAACCCCCCGTGTAGTTGTGGATGTTGCGCACGGGGTACATGGGCACTAGTTGGAGCACGTCGGCGGCTGCTTGTAGCAACTGGACCACGCCCGTGGACCCAAAGCGGTACAATACCAAGTCGCGAATATTATCGAGTCGATGACGTAGTTTATCGTCGATGGGTTTGAGGCCGCTGTCGGGGCCCAAGTCGTCGATCGTATCGACAAACTCGGTACCCGAGTCGTATTTGATGTAGTCTTGGTTGGCCAACTTGCGCAACAACACCTCAGTGATTGACGATGTCAAGATGATTTTGGAATTGGGGTGCTTCAAAATGATTTTGCTCACATTCTTATCAGCGTCGGGGTGGTCCATCTTGTTTAAGGCAAGCACGGTAGGGAACTTCACTTGCATGAATGCCTTCACCACTCGCTCGATCATGTCGTCGTCCCAGTCTTGCAATGGTGGTAGATTAGGTATCAAGTCGAGCGCTTGGCCAATGAGTTTCTTGTTGGCCGAGTACCCGCCCAACTGCTGGCGCAACGACTCCAAGGTGGTTGATTTGGTCGCTGTGTGTCGTCTGACCACGCTGCCCCAGCGTTCGGTCAAGTTGCCCAAGATCCAACGGAATATCTCATCCTGCAACCATTCTATATCCTGCAATGGGTCGTAGCCCCTTGTAGCTTTACCTTCGGCGTCAGTGGTACCACTCACGTCAACTATATGAATCAAACAATCGGCCTCTGCCAAGTCCGACAAGAACTTGTTGCCCAACCCTCGTCCCAAATGGGCATTAGGAACCAAGCCCGCCACGTCCAACAACATGATGGGCACCCCACGTTTACCGTGGCGGCAGTAGCCGTAGTTGGGCTTACATTTGTCTTGCAAGTTAAACCGACCACAGGCACAATCAATCTCCAAGTACCCAGTAGCCTTGTTAGGGTCGATAGTGGTGAAAGGGAAAGCGCCCACTTTAGCGTTAGCGTCGGTCAACGAGTTCAAGGTGGTTGACTTGCCCGACGACGGCTTGCCCACGAGCCCTATTACTATCTCTCGTCCCATCTACCTGGTTGCTCTGGTTTAAACCATCACGTTTTGTGTCATTTTTCACTTTGTCACGACGAAAACCAAAACTGAGCCTGGAGCAGTTGAAACGATAACGATAACACCAGGTTTATAACAGCTACAACAATTACAATTACAACATGGTAAACGTGGGTACGATATTCAGCAACATCTGGAACGGGTTGTCTTCTGACTTCAAGAAGAAGAACTTCTCGTTGTATGGGCAATGGATTGCCATTCTCACCATGCTTTTGTGCTTTGCATTGGGGTTTGCCAACATCTTCCACTTATCGCTATTGGTGGTGTTTGGCATCATATGCGTGGTGCAAGGGTTCGTGGTGTTATTTGTAGAGATGCCATTCTTGTTGAAGGTGTGTCCATTGTCAGGACCTTTTATTGCCTTCATCAGCCGCTTTGACGAAAACTTGCCCAGGTGTGGGTTCTACTTGTTGATGGGAGTTATCCAATGGTTGAGTCTTGTCCAGAGTGCGTCGAGTTTGCTTGTGATTGCTGTTTTCTTCACATTGGCGTCGGCGTGCTACGGATTGGCAGTAATAAAGCACCAGGAGTTTGCCAAGTCAACCATCCAGGTCGCAGG
Organism: Suzukiozyma glaebosa; assembly: GCA_030564305.1. Classification (NCBI taxonomy): domain Eukaryota; kingdom Fungi; phylum Ascomycota; class Pichiomycetes; order Serinales; family Debaryomycetaceae; genus Suzukiozyma; species Suzukiozyma glaebosa. The sequence goes on from JAJLUT010000015.1 coordinate 54,873, forward strand.
CGCTCCCGACACCGTGCAAGGCCAAGTGGGCGCCCAGATTGCCAGAAACGTGTTATGATTATACAGAGTAATATATGATTCAGTGACACATATCAAGCCGACAAGTGTGCAACAGTTGTAAAACGAGACTGTCATTGGTGAAGTAGCTATGTATTGACTACTAGAAGGTTACGTAGCCAGTGATCTATTGATACTTTGATGGTTGGTGACGATTGTGTTATAAATTTTGACCACTTCTGGCAAGCTCTTTCATGAAGTGGAAACCAGTATTGTCTAATACACGTAGAATCACCTATTAAACTCGCCCATCACCCAGCTCTGGTGCTTCACCATCGGTTTCAATCAGCGTAGATTTTTAGATGAGGTGAAAAATGAATTTGTAACTATAGACAAATAACCAGAATACGTTCTAGTACCACCACCATGTCGAAGATACTACCTCATGTCGAGGATACACATCCTGGAGATGCACACGATAATAAAGACACCGCCACCACCACAACAGCAACACCCACACCCACACCCACACCAGCCAACGACGATACCAAGCGAGAAATCACCAGTTTCACTTATGAACAAGTTAATGATAATGCCGACGAGTTGATTGAGTTGCGAGGCGAAGGACGGTATTTTGGGGTGACTGACGCATCCGACGGCAAGACCATTAACAACCTCCAGAGCTTGGGTCCGTTGTGCGCTAATTGTCACAAACGGGGCCACATTCGAGCCAAGTGCAAGACGGTGGTGTGCCACAAGTGCGGAGTTGTGGGCGACCACTACGAGGCCCAGTGTCCCACCACCATGATCTGCTCGCGATGCGGCACTAAGGGCCACATGGCCAGCGACTGCCAAGCCAAACAGCGCAAGAAACAGTATTGCAAGACCTGCGACACGTTCAACCACAACGACTACAACTGCCCCATGATATGGCGCTCGTACATTACCAAGAAGGCCGCCACCACCAAGCTCCCCATAATCTTCTGCTACAACTGCGGCGCCGACAACCATTATGGCGACGAGTGTACGCGAGAGCGTACGTCGAGGATCCCCAACCACGGCAGCGCCTTCAGCGGCAGCAACTTGCCGTTGGAGTTGCGAACACTATACTACGACAAATCCAAAAAGAAAACCAGACACCACCACCACCAGAAAATACCGACCCAGTACAGCGGCGGCCATTACAGCGGCTACAACGACAGCAGGATCTACGACAACACCGACTACTACGAGCGATTCAACAACCACAACCACAACCATAACCATAACCATAACGGGTACAACGCACCTTACACCCCCAGCCACAACAGTCGTAACTACGACAGCAGGAACTACCAGAGTAACAATAAAAAACCATCGCGGTCAGGGTACATTGAACGCAATGTACCTCACCGCTCGGGGTACGTAGCCAAGCCCACCAAGTCTGGGTTGTTGGAGAACAACAAGAAGCGAAAGCAAATGCGATACTAGCACTAGCTTCAGTTAAAAGTCCCAATACACACCATCTCATTAATCTGATTGTAGCGCCCAAACTTTACAGTGCGTAGAATAAAATCACTGAATCCGAGATCGGTGAAGGTCTTTACGTGAATTTTGGTTGTTGTACGGTTAACAAGGACCAAGCAAGGGATAGTATAGATGCTAGACCATGGGCGTGTTTCAGATGATAGGTGATAACTTTGACTTTCACTATCCCGCTACCAAAACTCCCGATTACAAGAGGTTGCGCCAACTGGCCACCAACAGGTACGGGTATTATTTGGCAGCAATACTAGTGGTGTACTTGGCGTTGATCCCCATACGACAGTACCTTATTCGCAACAAGTACATTGGCCAGTTCAACTTTAGAAGAATTAACCAGACCTGGAACCGTTGGGGTTGGGACTGGCTAAAGCGCGGGATATTCAAGTTGGCATACAACTGGAATACGATCTTCTTGATCAGTTTCTGGGTATTGGTGTTGACCGGGTTGTCGTTGGCTAGTACACACGGCGATTTGATCTACTTGGCGAAAAGATTGGGCAAGTTGTCAGCAGTATGCTTGCCAACAATCTTGTTTTTGACCTTGAGACCATCGCCACTACCACACACTCTTTACTTGGGCTTGCTCCCAATCCACAAGTGGTTGTCGCGGTTGCTTATAGTGCAAGCAATCATACACACCGGGTTATACTTGGGGTTCTTTTACAAAAATAATACCTGGAAGAAAGCTGTGAGCCGACCAAACATGCACGGATGGTTTGCCCTTGCTGGGTTTGTGGTGATTATAATAACGTCGTTGCTGAGTGTCAGAAACCGATGCTACCGCTTGTTCTACATCAACCATTACTTCTGGACCTGGATAATTGTTCTAAGCTTACAAATACATATTCGACCGGTCAAGTACACCTGGTATACCGTGATCAATGGCTCAATCTTGATCTGGCAAGTGGCATATCGACTCCTTCTCACAAAAACATCCAAGTTGCACGATTTTCAATTAAGCCAGAAATCGCCAAACTTGAGCTTGATTGAATTCCCACGTGAGTTGCTTTATGTGGCACCCACAAACCCGGGTGCCCATATCAGATTGACCGATTACCATCGCAACCCATTGGTGAGGATGGCAAAACAGATGTTTCCTAATTACCACCCCTATACCATGGTTTCGTTGCCAAATGATCCAATCCAAAAGCTCGTGATTAGAATGGATACTTTCAAGTTGAAGAATAACCAACGCTACCTTGTTTCGGGTTCTTACGACCCCCATCTCCACTTCATCGACTCGCAATCGAAAAAATTCAACATTGCCAAATTGAAAATCGACGCCAAGAGACTACTAATCGTGGTTGGCGGCAGTGCAATCTCGTTTGCACTCCCGATACTCCGAGTAATGAACTACCACGGTGTTCCCGTGAAAGTAGTGTGGGTGATACGGGACTTCCGCGATGTTCTAATTCTCAATAGTTTCTCGGAATACATTCATCAAGACGATTTCGAGATATTTGTCACTGCTGAACTGCCATTGAAACGCAAAAAGAGCTTTCTTTTTCGAAAACTCGATCTCGAAGCGCAAACTGTGGACAACTCGTTGGTGCGAGAGAATGAATTGGAAAATGTCGATGTTGAAGTTGAGGAACTGGAAGATGAGATAATTGACGATGAGGAGTGTTTCAACACCGCCATACCTACGCGGAGAAGTGTCAACACGTTGAATTCTGCATTCAACTACGGATCGACTAATGAAATCTCTTTTAACACCCACATGTTTGATAATGGTGGCCAAGACTCCAATTCAAACTCAGAAGAGTTCCCCCAACTAAAACACGATACCTCGATTTCATCCGCCGAGTCACAGAACCAGCCATTGATCAAACGGGGACGATCATTATCACAACGAACTATTATCAGTATGAACGAACCATTCGATGTTCAACCTGATTATGATAGTGACGAAACGGGGGAGTTTGTTGAAAAGTACAAACAGACAGTGGAGCGGTTAGGCTTGAATCATAAAGTATACAAAGGACGACCTAAATTAAACCGTCGATACCGTAATTGGTGTTTGAACGAAGGGTTCACCCAATGTTCGGGCCCGGTGGAAGGTCACGATGGGGACATGTTGTGTTGTCGAGATGTTCCCCAAAACAAGGTTTTGGACGGTAATGTCGACACCAAGGACATTTGGGTTGTCAGTGCTGGTCCACAAGGGTTGGTTAAAAAGGTTAAGTTATGGGCTACTGAAAATGGGTTGAATTTCCACGAAGAAGCGTTTTATGTATAGAGGCTACATGTAGCAAAAAGATTTTGATTCATCCAATCTGTAGAGATTGTTTTTTTATTGTCATTAGTCGTTATGTAGTGGTTATCGTAATTCGTTTCATTCTTCCCCGGACAATTCCTTCTGAATATATGTCTCTCTCCGCAATTGATCCTCGATCAAAGCCTGTTTCCTGAGTCTCAACTTGGCATTGTCAGTGAAAAATATGATCCCAGCAATGTTGAAGCATAGGAAGTATGCAAATTTATAGGGAGTGTTGAAGAACTTGGCGTTAACTCCATGGTTATGGCGATACGAAAGGTAGTAGCCGGAAACCAATGCCACCATTGAGCCAGAAAGCATACCAGTGACACCGGCCTGGACTAGCTGTTTCTTGAAGTCAGCTAGTCTCTCCTGTTTGTACTCTGGCAATTGTCTGGTCATGATGATAAGTTGAGTCGATTTGCGATTATTCGCAATTGAAAAGTTGAGTTAACAAACTGAACAAAAACACACTAGCCACAATTGAGATGAAGAGATCAAGCGATATCAAGAGTAGGTGGAATGGGTAAGATTGATGAAGGACTGAGTGCTGGTAGCCATTTTTGTTGTCGTGAAAAGCTATGAATTTAGGAAAATGTATATGACGTCACAACTATGATTATCTGACGGTCTATGTGGTTGATATCTAGGTTGTCGTAAAGACTGGTCGATGGTGCTAGGTTCTGTCTACTACAAAAGACTCGAGGCAATCAATAAAATAAAATGTCTATAAAACTTATGAGTAAGTTATCTGCTTGCAGATCAATGGTTGTAAATGCTCAAACTGACATCAAACTCAATTGGTGTAGAGTCAATGTGGAATCTATATTCCGGTAAAGTACGTGGTCCACACGCACCAGTTCCGACACCGGCTTGTTTGTAATCAATACGAATGAATCTATCACCTTTAATCACTTCGTTAGCGTGTTTGGCTTCGTCAACATTGACTTGGTCAGATACTTTGAAGCCAAAATTTTTGGAAGACTCGACTAACAACCCATAGTTGTTGAACTTCTCAACAAACAACCACTCACAATCTTCATGGTTTCCATTCTCTTGAGGGTAGTCGTATAAATAGTCTAACGTCTCGAAAGGTTGGTTCCATGAACCAAACTTTTGCGCTTCCTTCTTATCGGCATAACTTTCACCAGGTCCTCGTCCAAACCACTTGACATTGTCACCTACATTATCGGCAATGGCGAATTCATACCCTAACCTTGGAATCGATTCGGGAAGAACATTCTGCGAATCTTTAGCGGCTAATTTGGTGGAGATTTCGATCCTATCGTCATAAATGGTATACACTTGGGTAGTGGTGAAACCCCAAGACAACACTGGTGGAGCTACCCACGAATCGACGGTGATGGTGGCAATAGAACCCAGCTCTTTTGTCAAAGCCACCTTCCTGATGTACAGAACCATATGGTCCAATCTAAACTTCTTCCAGTGCTCGCCTTCAAAGTATATGTCATTGTTGATTGAAGGTCTCCAGAAAGTCAAATTGTTAGTACCAGGAATGATAAACTTGTCCTTACCACTCGACCAGGAATCGATGACCCCAGTAACTTTATTGAATACAATTGTTGATTTAGAAGTTTTGATTATGATCTCGCCACGGGTTTCCTCGATCGTGGCAGCATTCTTGTCAGCTTCAACAATCTTAGTCACCGTTTCAGCACCCTGTAACTCCTTTTGAGCCCATGAAACTATGTGTCCCTTGGGAACGACTTCGGTGGCAGATTTGGTAACAAACTCAATATCCAAGTAAACCTTACCGACAGGCAATTGAAAATCTAAGGATTCAAGTGGAATTTCGTACAGCTGCTGTGGTTGCACATCAGGAATCTCAAGGGAGCCAGTAGCAACCAATTCTTGGTCCAAACCTGAGAATTTTGTGACACGATAGACAGCTTCGAACCCGTCCAAGTTGATGAAATCGAACTTGTTTGTCACCGTGATTTTGTCATCATCAATCTGAACCACGATCGGTTCGATGACCTTCTTATACTCGATCAAACCAGGTGTAGGTTTATGCTGAGAGTCTAAAAGACCATCCATAATGAATACACCATCATGTGGGTATTCGCCAAAATCACCCCCGTAATAGTAAGAGGTTTGACCATTGGGTAATTCGACTTCGATACCATGATTGGCCCATTCCCAAACAAACCCACCTTGGAAGTTAGCATGTTCGTAGAAAAGGTCCTGATATTGTCTTAACAAACCGGGCCCATTACCCATAGCATGAGCATATTCACACAAAATCAATGGCTTATCGGTGTCATATTTCTTCATGGCCTCAAAAGATGGATACATTCTCGAGTACATGTCAGAAACCTCAGCTTTGGTATCACCTTCATAGTGGATAGGTCTGTTTTGGGGATCGAGTTTTCTGATTTCGTCTGCCATCGACTTATGGTTTCTGCCAAAGAAAGACTCATTCCCTAATGACCAAATAATCACCGAAGGTTGATTGATATCACGCTTGATTAACTGCCTAGCCCTATCGACATAGGCGATTTCCCAGTCAGGGTTATCTGAAGTATAATGTTTGGCGGTTTCGTACGAGTTATCCGAAGATTCATTCTCCTCGACTACATGCGAGTCGCCAATAGGTTGAGCCACACAGTCCCAGAACCCATGGGTTTCCAAATCGGCCTCATCGATGACCCAGAAACCAAGCAAGTTTGTCAACTCGTAGAATTTGGGATGGTTGGGATAGTGCGAGGTTCTAATGGCATTGATGTTGTTTTGTTTCATGATTAACATATCCTGTTTAATATAATCCAAAGGAACAGCACGGCCAAACTTAGGATGGTGATCGTGTCTATTGACACCTCGAAATAAGAGGGGAGTACCATTGACTTGAATCAACCCCAGTTTCATTTCGACCTTTCTGAACCCGACCTGTTGGGTGATAACATTATCGCCAATGGCAATGGTTAACTTGTATAACTGAGGATCTTCAGCTGTCCATTTATGGGCTTTGGCAACGGTTTGGGAGAACTTGTTAGAACCCTTTTCAGCATTATCAATACTTTCCTCAAAGATCACCGAATTTTTGTATGCCAATGCCACGGTCACCTTAGCAGCAGCGCTCAATTCGAACGAAAGATTCAAGGTAGCGTCCTGGTAGTTTTCATCGAAATCGGTAGCAACCACAAAGTCTTCAACGTATCCTGATTTGTCAAATCCCAACAAGTAAACGTCTCTGAAGATTCCCGACAACCACCACTGATCTTGGTCTTCCAAATATGACGAGGATGCCCACTGGTAATTTCTAACCCAAAGTTCGTTCTCGCCTTTGACCAAGTAGTCAGACACATCAAACTCGGCGGCGTTTCTACTCCCTTCGTTATAACCTACCAACTTCCCATTGACAAACACATGGTACGAAGTGTCGACCCCTTCGAATCTCAACCTGTACTCCTGGTCGGACCACGTAGCTGGAACATGAAATGTTCTTCTGTAAGTACCTGTGGGGTTAGCTGAGGGTGGGTGGGGTGGATCGGCCGAGAATGGGTACACCGTGTTTGTATAATGTGGTTTACCATATCCTTGCAATTGCCAATGTCCTGGTACTGAAATTTTGCCTGAGAAGTCAACATCTTTATCACTAGGTAAAGGCGCCACCAAGGGTGAACCAACATAATTGAAGTCCCATTCACCATTCAACGATAATGTATTCTTAGGAAGATAGTAGGCTCTTGTATCGAGTCTATCGATTTGCACCACCTTCTCGTCTGAAAGCACCGACACCAACGATTCAATTGAATAGTCAGTCATGTTGAAACAGTTTGGTCTGGCATAATTCCCATCTTTTCTCTGGGTTTAAGTATGGCTTTTTGTGGAACAAGACTACAAACATCAGTGTAACGTTCCATTCGCTGTTCTCGCCAAAACTGTAAATTCTCCGGACCGACTGCTGAATGTGGGGCATAAAAATAAAGGTGCATATGCACCTCTTTTTGTGTCATATGATTCCCCACGCCAGCGTCTCCGATTGGATGGACGATCTTTAACATGAGTTGATAATGGACGGGCGCAAAAATAGAGGATTGGCACTTGATGATCATGTACTCTGCTACAGTGCTTATGCCGATGCGGTGATGATGAGCTCGTTGTGACGATTAGGTTGGAATTGGTCTCCAGAAATGGGTGGAGACCTACAGTGTGGTCGAGGAAAAAGAGAGGTACACACGAGATGTTGTTTCGACAAGTTTCATCAACTACGAGTCCTGCGTTTGCTTTTGGTTACGATAATTAGTCATGATTATAAATAACACTTGCATAATTCTTGGAGAGCGCATGAATTAGAGTACTGTGTTGGGTGTGGAGTGAAATGACTTAGTGTGCACTGATGGCGCAACTACAATGTTGTGAACGGAATGGTGGAAAGCAATGACGCAGCTGTAATCGTAGACGATGAATAACCTTAATATCGTGTTTGACTAAAGCTGCAGTAGCCGCCAGCTGTCAGCTAGACGAACTAAACTTACACTAATCATCGTGCCTCACCTACCCCATCCTCTGGTCACCCAGATCGCAACAAACATCCAACAACTATTGTGGGGCGATGAAAATATTTAACCTTACGGGTAAACGTGTTTTCCGTATGAAACGTTACACTCAATCCACGCTCCAACCGTTGATTAATCCCCACCATCAAGATGTGGCCAGAAAATATTCTCTCAAGGTTATAAGCTTTGAATTATTTTCCACACCCAATGTCCGATAATGGAGGAATTATGGGGCCGGTTTATCAATTTCATCAGCAAAAATGTAACATTACATTCAACCTTAAGCTAGTTTCCGGAGTATACTCCTGATTCGATCGACAAGGCTAATAAAATATTATGCACCCACGCTTGAATATCGGGGTACCACCAAAAAAGTCACGATATATAAACGACCACAGATCTGACCTAGTTTTTTTCTTCAACCAGCTATGTCTTCTATAACGGATAAGAAAGTCACCAAGGTTGAAGTCGAACACTTGGAAGAATCCGACTCGCCTTCCAAGTTGAGCAACAACTCTCTCGATGGATCGTCAGATCCAGAGTTGCCTCCATTGTTGAGTAGGAGGATGATTCCGTTGTTGTTGGTATGCTTCTTGATCTACTTCAACTCCACCAACTGTGGGTTTGATGGTAGTTTGATGTCGAGTATTTATACTCAAGACGATTTTATGGCCTACTTCGGTACCGATCCTAACTCATCGAGTTCAACTGGTTTGCTTTTTGCTATTTTCAACGTCGGTTCCATTGTTTCATCTTTCTTCTGTCCTTTGTCTGACATTATCGGGAGGAAAAAAGTCATTATTGGTGGGTCTTTGGGGGTAATAATTGGCGCTATCATTACCACTGTGGCCACAAACACGCAAACATTGATCGCAGGAAGGTTCATATTGTCTTTCTTCACTACTCAATCTAACACAGCCGCTTCAGTCTATTGTGTCGAGATTGCCATCTCTTCGCATCGTTCGAGAGTTGCTGGTTGTTACAACACATTATGGTACTTGGGTTCAATCTTAGCCGCTTTCACGGCTTACGGGGCTAACATACATCACGGTGGGACACAAGCCGCGTTCAGATTACCTTTGGGTATGCAAGCCCTTTGTCCAGGTATTGTTTTCATTGGCGCTTGGTTTGTACCTGAGTCGCCTCGTTGGTTAGTAGGTACAGGTAAAATGGAACAAGCAAAAAAAGTTATTGCCAAATACCATTGTGGTAACGACTTGAGTGATCCATTGATTGATTACGAAATTGCTGAAATCTTGGAATCCTTCTCCGATGTTGGGTTAGCCAAAGGATTCGAAGCTATCGACCCTAGACCCATGTTTAAGAATAATAACACTTACAGATCGTTGTTGGTTATCTGTATGGCGTGGATGGGTCAGTTCTCTGGTAACAATGTCTGTTCATACTATTTGCCTACTATGATGCAAGCTGTTGGTATGACCTCAGTTTCGATTAACATCTTATTGAATGCACTTTATTCATTAGTTTCATGGTTCGCCAGTATCACTGGTGCCTTCGTCCACGAAAACCAAGGGAGAAGAAGAGTCTTGATGGGTAGTATGTTTGGTGCCTCACTCTGTTTGACGGGTTTAGCTATTGCTACTGCCAGATTTCAAGCTACGGGTAATGACAATGCGTCAAGAGCTAGTATTGCTATGGTATTCCTCTTTGGGGTAACATTTTCATTCGGTTTCACTCCAATGCAACCTATCTATCCTGCTGAAGTCACCTCAAACTCTTTGAGGTCAAGATCGATGGTCTTCTTGAACTTAACCGCTGGTGTCGCAAGTTTTGTTAACCAATATGCATCACCAGAAGCCATGGCAAATATCAGTTACTGGTTTTACGTATTTTACTCGTTATGGAATCTTGTCCAACTTGCTGTGATCTACTTCTTCTTCGTTGAAACCCGAGGACACACCTTGGAAGAGATGGATCTTATTTTCGCAGCTAAAAGACCAGTCAAAGCTTCCATCGGTGACTACTCCCACGAATCTCAAGAATGGATCGAGCTTAACCAAGAAAGAAAGAAAGAAATCAACCAACTTGAAACTAAAGTTCACGAAATCCACGTCGATACTTGAATGTTATCCTTTCTGAACGACATTTGATCATGTCGTTCGATATCAAACTTTTTGTAATACTTAACGTCATTAGAAATGAATTCAATTCTCGGAAAACGATTGTAGATATAACTCTCTAGTGAAGTAGAGCTCCATTGGTATAACGAAAATCTGAGCCTACAACTAAATGAAGTGTATATCCAGTTCACCAACACGTATAAACATTCACTACATCTACTTGAAATTGACGTACATCTATCATTATTTGCCCTTATATTATCGACTCAATCTTACTGCTCCTAGCAGAGTTGGCCGTACTCCCACCTCGGAATGGTTTGATGATCTTCATATTCAAGCCCAAACTCTTGACTGATGCGACTTCGTCAGTGTGATTAGAGTTGGCGCCACTACCAAACATGTCGGAGGTATCTGAACTTTCTAAATCCAGCAAAATATTTGTTTGAATTAATTTGGATCTTCTTCTTGATTCGGCCAAAAACTCGCCGATTGAAACATACTCTTGGGTCAAGTTTACCATGGGTGGGTGTTTGTGAGCATGTGGTTTCTCATGATGGTCAACTGTAGTTTCGTTAGTGGTATTGGGATAAGTAGATTGGCTCGTTATGGTGGTATCGTGTATATCTCCAGATCCCTGGGACTGGATAGTTTTGCTTGAGTTTATTGATTGGTATGATTGTTTGTTATTGTTGTGATTCTGAGATCTCGATGGAGGATATGATTGTAAGGTGTTTGTCGAACTGACAGTGTTTATGGTATTGATGGTGTTGATGGTATTTTTGGAATGGTTGGTGTTTGTTCTCAGTATGTCGTTGAAAATAGGGTGTTCTGAATGTTGTAAGGACATTTCCGATTGACGTTTGATGATAGATATTTCTTCTTCCTTTTGTTGATTGAGGTAATCCAACTTAGATTGTATATCACCCAATTTATGTCTGAAACCAAGAGTTTCTTTGGAAATCAACAATTGTTGTTCTTTCAATGACGATTTCAATTTATTGATCTTGACGTCCCTTGACTCAATAATCTTTTCCGAAATCAATAAATGTTTGCGTAGATTGACGTTGACTAGTTCGACTTCAACCAACTTATCGTTTAATTTGGCTAACGAATTTTCAAGCGTGAAAAGTTTTGACTCCTCTGTGTGACTGTTTCGTAATTTGTCCATTTTGAAGTTCAACAACTTGTCTTCCAATTCGGCAATCTTCTTGTCTCGACGTTCGATCTCTTCATTGGATTTGAAGGCAATGTTTGCCGACGATGCTGCGGCTGGAGTCGATGGTACTGGCAATCTAGATTGGAAACTTGTGCTTGGAGAGTATAATGATAATGATGACGAATTGTGATGCAAAGTGGAAGGGTTAGCGAATGGGATATTGCTGGTGTTGGTGTTGGTGTGCAAAGTTACGCTAGACCGTATCAGTTGAGAATCACCATTGCGCCAATGATGCAATTCTTGCTCCAATTGTTTTATATAGTTTTGGTTTTGATGATTGAGTTTCTCCAACTGGGTGACTTTTTGTTTTAGATTAGCGGTAGATAATTCGGTATTTACATGAGCCGTGTTTTTGATTGATTTTGCCCTGGTTCCGAATCTCAAGGTTGATAAGGTCTCGATTTCATTGATTGACGAGGGCGAGCAATTGATGATTAGCGAGGTGCGCGAGTTCCCACCCAAGGATTCCTGTAAGATACGCGTCAATTTCGAGTCACGGTACGGTATGTGGGTGGATTTGCCATCGGTCAATGCGTTGATGACATTTCCCAATGCCGATAACGAGCTATTAATTTTTTTGGCTTCTTCCAAGGTCTGGCCCATGGCGCCCGACTTGTCTACCTTCTCTGACCCTGCCAAATCGACCAAGAACAACTGGGAGCGTTTGATAATCTCGGTGGTGACGTGTTTTTGCGTCAATTTGATTTGGAATATGGCATGCGATCGACTCGACTCGGCGTTCATGAGGGTGGAGGAGCTGGTTCTATTTTTCAACCCTCGTTGCAATACTTGTAGCAATTCTTGTGACGACGATACGAATGCTTGCGATAACCCTTTCACGTACACGCCGTTGATCTTGTCTTGGTGAATGGTATATTTCGGTTGGAGTTTGGTGAAGGACGAGTTTGGGGTTGGCGGGCACGAGTCTGTGGATGAAGTGTCTAGCAAGTCTTTGATCTGTTCCATGTGTATTTCGTAGTAGTTGACTCCCACGGTGTATTCGATATCGCTGGAGCCATTCAAAATATGATCGAATATGTCCTGGGAAATCCTGGGGATTATGCCTCGTTCTTCATCGTCGTGTAAGGAAGACCCCATCATCGTGTATGATTTCCCCGATCCTGTCTGGCCATAGGTCAACACGGTCCCATTGTAACCATTTAGCAAATCATCCACGGTCTGGCTGATGGAAAACTGGTATATATCCTGTTGTGAGGTTTCGGGCTCAAAGATACGATCAAACACAAAGTGGTTGGTGAAGTCTTTGCCTAGCAAGCTCACGGTTTGACTATTGGGGAAGTCGACTATCGACTTGTTGCCCTTGGTGAGTTCAAAATTTAGTATGGGTCGGAAACGACATATGACGTTGATGTTGTTGTTTGTGGAATTGGAGATGTTGAACGAGTCGCGGTTTAACGATAGCGCTGGCGACAAGTAGTTAAATGGCGACGTCAACGACGACGCTAGGTCGTAGTCTTCAAAAGTGGAATCTGAAGACATGAAGAAAGTAATGTTGTGATAAAAGTGATAATTAGTTTATCATCAACGTTGTATAAAAAAAAATAATAATAATAATTATAACAAAGTGAGCATCAACTGTGTGTGTAAGGCTACAATCAGTCCTGTGAAACCACCGCCAACATACAGCAATCGGATTGACTAATTCAGAAAAGTTTCACTGTTATTTAAATTGACGACAGAATGAGAAACGCGATCACACAGATATTTTCTCACAACACCCAAACCATAAACTTATTATTGTTCACCAGTGGGCCATTGTCGGTTACAGCAGTGAATGTAGAACGTATAAACACGAAGAGGCTCGTTTGTTCACAGTGGTGTGAATAGTTTCTTGTGTTGGAGCAGACACCTAAAGTGTGGTTGCTTTTATTACACGAATACGATTAGAGTTTAGGCGTGTAAGCTATCAGGTACCATGGGACTCAGGCTAAAAAAAATCTGCCGCTCGGCAGCAAAAGATGGTGATGATATGCAATCTGGCTATGTAAACAATGTGTCGTGGTGTTGATTGTTCACAGCAGCGAAGGGAGCAGGAAAGGGACCATGGTGATGGCGGTGCCAGTTGGCAATAGTTTTCATGTTGCATCGGGCATACTTCAAGATTGTCGCTGATTTTTCCACACCTGTATTGTACTAGCAAGGTAACGTAGTCAGATGGTTTACCCAATTCATATCTAAAACCGATTTACATTCTCCATGCGATGGGAACGGTGACACCAGAACAGTTTGATTGCGTAGCTGTCAAGTTGTCATGTTAACATTGTTGGTAGCGATAATGGTTTCCAAGTACATTTTTGCAGCCACCTTGGTTCATGCCACGATTGATGGCTTGTTATACATACACCATTGCTCCCGCATTCAATGCAGGGAACCACCTATTTACCATTCTAATGTTATGTTCGCAATTGGAATTGAGTAACAAATATCGAGAATGGGGAAAGTAGTGTTGGGTGATTAGTAGATGGGGTTTAGAAGTATCGCCAGTAGTGATTGATAAACACGTACAGATACTTTGCAATGCCAGAGTTTGTATTACCACTGGCCAATATTCACCTCCTTGTGCCAACCGTTTTTTTCACATTGGTCAAACTCAACGATGGAAGTGCGTTTCCTCAAGACAGATACTTCGGTACTCAGTTCGTGGCAGTGCTTGATTTATGTAGTTCATATTACCGTATCAGGTTATATTGCCAGTGTGATAATTTTCAAACTACTGAACCCAGCAGGGGGTTGATACCATCGATGATGAATTCACCGTAACACCTAGCTGTTTACTCATTTACAAGTTACTACTCAAACTAAACTGCCACCCACCCCGATCTCAACTATTCTCGTGTGTGCCTTGTAGTATTGGCCATGCTAGCTTTAGTTGCCAATTATCATCAACTGACAAACTCTCAATGCACCACGTCAACATGCATAATCATCCTATCCCCGATAACCACAACTAGTGTGGCGAAAAAGAGTTCGACCTTACTCAATGTCATATATTACATATAGTCTCTGGCCCAACCTTTTATCCGATCAGTTGATCGATTGTGGTGGTACAAATTTTTGCGATGAGGTATGGAAGATAGCGAAGCGATAAGCGCAATAAATTGACAGTGAAATCAGTAACCACCACCACCACCACACCCACCATAACCGGCTTACATGTTGGTCTGTTGCTGTTATCCTATCAGTCCACCCTCTGTCTGAGTCATTATCGAATTTAGTATTAGTGAAAGTCACGTGTAGTTATTAACATGAAACTTTTCAGGTCTTCGACCTTGGTTTGTAAGTCCACCATCAACATCAGTTACCATGTCCTCACCACAACAAATAGCCAATGCCTTCCAGAGATCGATGTCGATCTCAGAGGGCTCGCCCAATGCAGTCTCGACTTCTCCCAACCAGTCGTATCTTTTGCAGCACATGAACTCAATCAAGCCGCAAAAGGCATTGAAACCATTTTCCACCGGCGACATCAAGATCTTGATGTTGGAGAATATCAACAGCACCGCCATCAACATCTTCCACAACCAAGGCTACCAAGTCGAATCATACAAGACCAGTTTGCCCGAAGACGAGTTGATTGAGAAAATCAAATCGGTGCATGCCATTGGTATCAGGTCAAAAACTAAATTGACAGAAAAAGTATTGAAACACGCCAAAAACTTGGTGACCATTGGCTGTTTCTGTATCGGTACCAACCAAGTCGACTTGGAATTCGCCGCCAAATCCGGAATTGTCGTGTTCAACTCGCCATTCTCAAACTCACGGTCGGTGGCAGAATTGGTCATTGCCGAAATCATCACCTTGGCCAGACAGTTGGGTGACAGATCGATCGAAATGCACACAGGGACCTGGAATAAAGTCAGCACCAAGTGCTGGGAGATTAGAGGCAAGACGCTAGGAATCATTGGGTATGGACACATTGGGGCCCAATTATCGGTGTTAGCCGAATCCATGGGGATGAATGTGATCTACTACGACGTCCACATGATCATGTCGTTGGGTAACTCCAAGCAAGTCGACACTTTGAGCGACTTGTTATCGAGAGCCGACTTTGTGTCGTGTCATGTCCCCGAAACATCGGAAACCAAAAATTTGCTTTCGTCGCCCCAATTTGCGGCCATGAAAGACGGCGCCTACGTCATCAATGCCTCGAGAGGTACTGTGGTTGATATCCCAGCATTGGTGCAAGCCATGAAGGCAGGCAAAATTGCGGGTGCCGCTTTGGATGTGTTCCCCCACGAACCAGCCAAGAATGGCGCTGAATTGTTCACCGACAATATGAATGCCTGGGCCAGTGAGTTGTGCTCGTTGCGAAATGTCATTTTGACCCCCCACATTGGTGGGTCTACTGAAGAAGCCCAATCGGCCATTGGTATCGAGGTGGGGTCGGCGTTGACCAAGTATATCAACGAAGGTAACTCCACTGGTGCTGTCAACTTCCCCGAAGTCTCGTTGCGAGCCTTGGACTTGGAGCAGTCGAACTCGGTCCGGGTATTGTACATCCACCAAAACGTGCCTGGAGTGTTGAAAACCGTCAACAATATCTTGTCGAATCACAATATCGACAAACAATTTACCGACTCACGAGGCGATGTTGCCTACTTGATGACCGACATCTCTGATGTTGACTTGACCGACATTAAGAGTTTGTACGAACAATTGGAACAAACCCCTTACAAGATTGCCACCAGACTTTTATACTAATCCTAATTAATACCTTATATAGACAACCTCAACGGTTTTGTTCCCCACGCCTGCTTCAACGTTAATAAATGTGTAATAGAATATCTGTAGCATAAACAGGTAGTTACTCTAGGGTATAACTAGTTATACTCTACTGTACTTTGGTTATAGCTCTACTCTACTTGTACTTGTGGTGGTTTTTGGGTGCAAAATGGTCGTGTGGAAGTAAACCGGTGCACGACGCTGGGTGAAATAAAGTGGCAACAACTGAAGAAACCAGTCAACCATCAACACCCTGTCATTCAACACACTTTAGAATGACATTGGTATCAGCGGCACCATATTTGGCTTTGCTTCGTGAGCCTGACAGCTCGTTGAAGTCATACGCCTTAACTTCGTTGAATGAAGTTGTCGACCAATTGTGGGCAGAAATCGCCGATAACATTGGTGAACTAGAAGAATTGTACGAGGATGAATCATTTGAGAACAGAAGCTTAGCAGCGCTATTGATCTCCAAAGTCTACTACAATCTTGGCGATTTCGAGTCGTCAGTGAAATATTCGTTGTTTGCCGGTGATGAATTCAATATTGAAGAACAGTCGCAGTACATTGAATCGATAGTCAGTCAATGCATCAACCTATACTCAGTGCAATCGCAATCGAAATTCGAGGACGAATCATTAAACATAGATCCCCGATTAACGGGCATCTTTGAACGCATGGTGGAAAAGTGCTTGAAAACTAACGAATTGAAATTGGCGTTGGGAATCTCGCTCGAAAGTTACCGCTTGGACTCGATCGAACTGATCTTGCGCCAGCAAATATCCGCCAACAACGATGAGTATGTGTTGAATTTGATCAACTACGTGTTGGTGTGCACAAACTCAGTGCTGTTGAATAACGACTTCAAGATCAAAACCTTGAATTCGTTGATTGATATTTTGTTGTCGTTGAAAAAATCAAGCCAGGACTTCTTCACCATATTTAGAATCATTGTCCAGTTGAACGACTCGTCATTAGCGTCTACCGTGTTCAAACAATTGATCGAACAAGACCAGGACTTGATCGCCAGTCAGGGGGCGTTCGATTTAGTGAACACAGCGTCGCAAGAACTCTTGGACAAAATTATCGAGTCGTTACAGGAATCGTCGTTGCACGAACACCCATTGACTAAGAAAGTGTTGTTGATATTATCGGGTGTGCCCACTTGTGACTTGGACATCACATTCTTGCATAAGAATAACAACACCGACATTACCATCTTGAACAAGACAAAAAACATATTGGAAGGGAGATTGTCGATCTACCACAATGCAGTGACATTCTCGAACGCATTCATGCACGCAGGAACCACCGACGACTCGTTTTTCAGAAGAAATCTCGAATGGTTGGGTAAGGCCACCAATTGGTCCAAGTTCTCGGCCACAGCTGCTTTGGGGGTCATTCATAAAGGTAATTTATCTCAAGGGAAATCAATCTTGAGACCTTATTTACCAGGCTCTTCAAGTGCTCCTCATACTAAAGGTGGTTCGCTTTTCGCTCTTGGTTTGATTTTTGCCGGGCATGGTCGAGAAATCATCGACTACTTGAAACTGTTTATAGATGAACACGGAAGCTCGGCAGGTTCTAGTGATACCGATGTGATGTTGCACGGTGCCGCTTTGGGAGCCGGTGTTGCTGGCATGGGCTCGAATTCTGAGAACTTGTATGAAGCATTGAAAGTTGTATTATATTCCGATTCAGCAATTTCGGGTCAAGCAGCTGGTTTGGCAATGGGTTTGGTGATGTTGGCTTCAGGTAACGAAGGCGCCATCACCGACATGATGACGTACGCACAAGAAACCCAACACGAAAACATCATTCGTGGTTTGGCAATTGGATTGGCATTGATTAATTTGGGTAGAGGTGAAAAAGCTCAAGACACGATTGAGAAATTGATGGCGCAAGAATCATCTATTTTGAGATACGGTGGTGCTTTCATGATTGCATTAGCATATGCAGGTACTGGAAACAACCATGCTATCAAACAATTATTACATTTTGCCGTATCAGACCCTTCTGATGATGTTCGTAGAGCAGCAGTCACCTCGTTGGGTTTTGTGTTAATTCGTGATTATGCGGCAACACCTCAAATTGTCGAATTGTTGTCACAATCACACAATCCTAACGTTCGTTACGGTACTGCCATGGCATTAGGTATTTCTTGTGCAGGTAGAGCATTACCAGCAGCGATCGAAGTGTTGGAACCATTAACAAAAGATCCAGTTGATTTTGTCAGACAAGGTGCGTTGATGGCCACATCCATGATCTTGATACAACAAACCGAGACCACATACCCAAAAGTGAAACAATTTACTAAACAGTACGCTGACACTGTCAAGAACAAACATGAAGATGCTTTGGCCAGATTTGGTGCCACGATTTCACAAGGTATCATCGATGCTGGTGGGAGAAACGTCACAATTAGTTTGGAAAATAACCAAACCAATACTCTCAATATCAAAGCTATTGTTGGTTTGGCTGTTTTTGCCCAATCATGGTACTGGTTCCCATTTGCTCATTTCTTATCATTATCGTTCACGCCTACCTCAATAATTGGAGTAAGAGCAGATTTGAAAGCACCAAAGTTCGAAGTGAACTGTCATACCAAACCTGAACTTTTCCAGTATCCTCCCAAGGTTGAAGAATCCAAAGAAAAGCAACCAGATAAAATTGCAACTGCTGTCTTATCTACCACCGCCAAAGCTAAAAACTATGCTAAAAAGAAGCAAAACAAGAAAGACAAGAATGACGATGTTGAGATGGAAGAGGCAGACAAGAAGGAGAAATCAGAGAAGGCAGAGAAAGAACAGACTGAGAAAACTAAAGCAAAAGAAGCTGAAGAAGAGGAAAAACATGATGATCCCATACCTATTCGTTACACCAAAACTCCTTACAACATCAGCAATATGTCTAGAGTGTTACCTGCACAATCTAACTATATCGCCTTCATAAAGGACGATCGTTTTGTACCAGTAAGAAAACTTAGGGGTACTGGCGGTATCATTGTGTTGGAGGACACGAAACCAGATGAACCAGTGGAAATAATCAAAACCATAAGGCAGTTGAATATCACAGAAGCTCCATTGCCTGAACCATTCACCTTGACTGGCGAAGACTTGAAGGAGGACGATGAATAAGTCTGACATAGAAATGTATATTAAAAAGTTAAATAATTAAAATTTCGCGTAAGTGTAGGATCTGAAAAATCTCATTCTCAAACACATAAATCATTATCGCTTATCTGTGGACGACCCATGAGAGTTTCATCGGAGAATCTAATCTACCAACGTCGTGGCGAGGTGATGGCCACTGTTCATAGGACAGGCTTAAAAATCTCGGAACAGTCGCTCGAGGCAATTGCACTTTTATCAAAGTCTCCACCAGCAGGCTACTTGAGTTATTGTACAACTACTTCAGAAGAGGATGTACAATCGCTTATTCCATTTCATGATATAATATGGTGTGAACCATTGTCTGCAGATGACGTTAATCATCTGACAAACATTTTGAATGTAACATATGTAAAACCAAGTGGGAAATCTTTATCACCAATAACGATACAAATACAGATTAATGATTATGACCCCAATGCAACAGTTGAAAATTTGAGCGCAGATATCTTGAAGTCAGCTTACAAGCGTTCCACATTAAGGCCAAAAGTTTTGGTTTTGGTCAATCCAAATTCCGGCCAAGGTTATGCCAACCAAATCTATCAGCAACAAATACTACCCATATTGGGCGCTGCCAAGGCTACAGTTACATATATTGAGACCAAATTTTCGGAGCATGCAATGGATATAGCTCGTACGCTAGAAATAGAAGCATACGATGTTATTGCTTGTTGCTCCGGAGATGGAATACCCCATGAATTCATCAATGGGTTGTACCAACGTCCTGACCGAGTAGAGGCATTCAACAAATTGGCGCTCACTCAGTTGCCTTGTGGCTCTGGTAACTCAATGTCGTTAAGTACGCACGGAACTCTGGATCCAAGTACGGCAACATTTAAAATGTTGAAAGCGACGAGAGTCAAAATGGATATTATGGCAGTTACCCAAAAATCATTAGCAAGTCAGGAAGTTACCAAACTATCGTTTTTATCCCAATCATACGGAGTAATTGCTGATGCTGATATTGGAACTGAGCATTTACGTTGGTTGGGACCAATAAGATTCGATATAGGTGTTGCTCAGAAGATTTTAACCAGGACAGTTTACCCATGCAATTTATACGTCGATTTCATTACTACAACAAAACCTCAGATCCGAAACTTTTTTGAAGATCATTACCACCACAACGCTCGTCAAGATGGCTCAATCGAACATAAATTGGACACTCATCAGATAACAGACGAGGTGTTTACGTTGCTGGGATCCTCCCTCACGGAGAAGCCACCTGCGAGCTGGAAATTGTTAGATGATGACATTTCCAGATCTATCAATGTCTTGTATGTGGGCAAAATGCCTTATATCTCCAAAGATGTGCAATTCTTTCCAGCGGCAATACCGAATGATGGTGCTATGGATCTAGTAGTTAGTGGTACGAATATGTCGATTCTCGAAGCTATGGCAATGTTCAATAAAGTCGATCAGGGTAAGCATGTGTTAGATAACAAGGTGATTTACGCCAAAATCAGAGGTTATCGTTTAGAGCCTAAAGTGAAAGATCCTCTGAAGCATTACATATCTGTCGATGGGGAGAACTTTCCATTCGAACCATTACAGGTACAGGTGTTACCGAAGGTTCTCACAATTTTGTTACAAGATGGTGATTATGTCCTGACAGGTTTCAGGGACTGATTTCCTGAGTCGTTGCAACTTTCTCAACGATAAGTATAAACTAGTTGAATACACGCAACATTCATTCTTAACCTTGTATTTGCCCTATAATCGTCTATGCTAATTTAAGAATGGTTCCTGCAAAAGTTCGGTGACAGAAGATCTTTCTGAAGAATCCCAAACGAAAATATGGTCCAAGAAATTCATGAAAATCCTGCTCTCTTCATCATTCCCCATTTTGAGACAAAAATCTAGTGACTTTGAACTTAACTTATACTGCTTCTTGATGTTGGATGAAATCGAATTCACGTTGATATAGTTATTCAACAATCCCAGATTAATTTTACCATTCATGTCGAAAATTTTGTAAAGTAATGTTTTCTTCATTTGCTTGTCGTTAACTGCTTGTATGTTTGTGATATTGTCCAATTCTTGATTCTTTTGTTTTTGAAGTGACCTTGACAAGTTGTTTCTGTATTTGAGAATAGTGGTACTTTTGGGAGCACCAAATATTTCCAATATCAATCCAATTTGTTCTAACTCACTTTTTCCAGGTAACAACGGCACACCCGTGAACAATTCGCAGATAACACAACCAAAGGACCATATATCAATCTTCTCGTTATATGAAGCACCTACGATAACTTCAGGCGCACGATAAAATCGAGATTGGATATAAGTGTGAGCGATTTCGTTTGTGAAACACGACGTACCAAAATCTATCAATTTCACCACGAAATCGTCCGGGTTTTTAGTTTTTGGTAATTTGATCATGATATTTTCTGGTTTTATATCACAATGGATAATGTTGGATGAATGCATGAATTTCAAACCATTTAAGACTTGCAATGATATATTTCTGATGATCGATAGCGATAAACCCTTAAAATTCACCAATTCGAGTAAGGAATATAGATTAACAGACAACAACTCAGTTACTATGCACATATGGCTTCGGAAATTGAAGTGGCCATAATAGTTCAAAATGTTGCTATTGCGATTATTACTGTTCAACAATTTCAACATTTTTATCTCTTTGATCGACTGCAACGACCAATTGATATCGTTTTTGATAATCTTAATGGCACATAAGTTAGAGTGTTTGTGATCTTCACACATAATAACTGTACCAAATGACCCATTCCCAAGGATGTTCAAGGTTTCGTACCTGTAGTTTATATGGTCATGATTCAAAATATTGTAGTTACCTTTGGGATCATCGAATCCAAAGTTCTTTTCACTGATATCGACTATTCGCGGCGATTTGGGAATATAGTACAATTGTTTCATTCTAATGATTTCTCCTCGTTCATATACGTTCAACAGCGACAAATTCAAGTTTTCTGGTTTTATATTGTCATTCACGATCATCGTGTCATCTTCAGTTGACAAACGGAATAAGCTTGGGTCCTTCTCATGCAAAATACTGAAAAGCTCATTCAAGTTATTAATTTTCAAAGGCAGAGGGTTGCTGAACCGCTTGGAGTAACTGTAACTTCGCTGCTTCACGCGTTTAGTCGTATCCTTGGGGGGTTCGATTCTTTTCGGGGTGTATAAGCGCGAGAATACATTATTTGGTATTGGTTGTGAGATGTTTCTCGTCATTTCGTGCGCCAGTTTCCTGGTGATATCGTGGGAAACATTTCTGACGCCATGGTTTGGAAGTTCTTGCGACACATATCTAGTATCGCGAATTCGTGGAACATCCTGGTTGCCACTCCTGATAGTATTAGTATTTCTCCCAACTTCTTGCCCATTTCTTGACATATCTTGCGATACCTTCCGCGTTATATGGCCATTTTCGTGCGCCTCCTTTATCGAAGGTATTCTTCGTTCCACCATATTTGGATTAGTGATGATTCGTCGCGGTGAATCGTCCTGTGCGTTCTTGGACGCTATTCGTTTTTGTCTAGTGATATTCCTACTAGATTGTGACTTTTTCATTGTGGGTGAATTGGCAGATTTCTTCTGCAATGAACTCGAGGTCTCTTTCATGAATGAGAATTGAAAGTCTGAGATCGAGTTCGATTTCTCGATCAATGGGAAACTCATATTGCGTTTATCTACCTTGTCATTACCAAGTTTCACGTTAGCTTTATTCCTGCCTTCATTCTCTTTGTTGGTGCCATACGAGTACAAACTAGAAGGGTACACTTTTTTCTTTCTGGTGGGTGATCTGTTTATATTTATCTCGCTGAACTTGTCCTCAAAACATCGATTACTCTCTGTGTTCATCCCATATACACCAAAGTATCCCTATCTGATCTGTGATTTGAACTAGTTTGAGATTCAATGTTTACATTTTGAGTTATAGCACGACCAATTTAATGGTACAAACCCAAAATGACACAAAACCTATCCCAAACCCAAAAAAAACCCAAAAGTTCAATGGCTGTAAAATCAACATTTTCAACCACATACAACAATTACAGTGGTTTCTCTTGTGACTAGAGGATGGTGACAGATGCAGACGGGTACGATAACCGGGAAGTGTTGTTGCTAGCGCAGCTTTTGCACATAAACGCATTGGGAACTCGAGACAAGATTGCCAGTTCAGATATGAAGATGATCAACCACATTATAAATGAGTTTGTGAACCATAGAGTTATGAAGTTGCAGAATAAACACGTCAACTTGACCAAGAAGTCACAGTTGCTTGATTTGTACGACAACTTATTACTCAAGTACCATGTCACCAATACCGTGGAATTGGCCAATTCAGTGTTTTTCACGAGGATAGATGAGTTGGAAAAGCTGATTGACGAGTACAAGACCGAATTTAAGCAGATACTACAGGAATAAGTGCTTGATATTCTCAGGATTGGCGATGAATCAAAAGTGCCTGCGTTTGCAACCACTAGGTCGGTGCGGCTCGACTGAATATCTAGAACGACTTGCCGCAGTATAAAGTTAATTCCTCGGTAGGCGAAATTTAGGTGGGGCATCCTGCATGTTGCCTTAGATTTACCATATGAAATTCTAAAGTCAGCGCACTCCATGAATGGAAAATGGATAACAATAGTTTGAGATTGTATTGTTCTTGGTATCTGTTGATTTAGCGAATTTTTTGAAAGCTTTCGTCCGTAAAGCTTGATTTGGTAGCTTCATCATGAAAACACTAACACCAACGTCTCCCGCCCAGGGTAATCAGGTTGCCCTCAAACTATTCAATGTCTACAAGTCAAATCGGTCATTATTCTTGAATACATCGTACTTGATTTTGATCACGGCAGCGTTTTCCAAGGCGACTACATCAAGCAGCAAGGATGGGAAGGATGGTAAGGATGTTTCTTTGGCCAATCCTAAGAAAAGTAAAAGTCCGAGGTTGACCAAGGAATCATTCACGCGATTGATGAAGGCGGCAATTCCCAGCTTCACAAATGAAGCCGTGTTCTACTTAGTGGCACATATCGCGTTATTGGTGGCACGAGCAGTTTTGACTATCAAAGTCGCCAGTATGGATGGTCGCTTGGTGGGGGCGTTAGTGTCGAAAAGATTACGACTCTTCTCCAAATTATTAGCATACTGGATGTTATTGGGTATTCCTGCTTCTGTCGTGAACTCGTTGTTGACCTGGACCAAGAAAAAGTTGTCTAGAGCAATCAGAATCAACTTGGACACTAACATCATAAACGATTACTTGCCCGACAACTTGAATGCAAATTACTACTCGCTTATCCAACTTTCGGGCAATAAGATTAAAGATCCGAATCAAAGAATCACCACCGACATTTCTCGTTTGAGTGACGCGTTATCGAATTTACCAGGCCAGTTGTTGAAACCTACCTTGGACTTGTTATTGTGTGCTCAAGAATTGAGTAAAAGTGGGGTGGGTAATGGAGAGGGTACATTATTGTTAGGTTTATTAGCCCATTTCTCAACCATGATTTTGAAATTGTTTTCACCTCCATTTGCTAAATTAGCTAGTGAAAAGGCCAATTTGGAAGGTCAATTGAGACACTCGCACTCAAAGATTGTAGGTAACTCCGAAGAAATTGCATTTTTAAGAGGCCATCAACGTGAGTTAGACCACATTGACTACAACTATTATAGTTTGGAGAAATTCTTAAAAAGAGAGTATTGGAAACGTGCGGTTCATGAAATTGTGCAGACATTCATTGTAAAATATATGTGGGGTGCCGCCGGTTTGGTCTTGTGTTCAGCTCCAATTTTCATCAATAAGTTCTTGGGTCAACCTCCAGATCCAAACCACGCTGGTGATTTTATTACCAACAGAAGGTTATTATTGACAGCCTCTGATTCCTTGGATAGATTGATTTATTCGAGAAGGTTTTTATTGAGTGTTGTTGGTCATGCGTCAAGAGTTTCTGAAATTCAAGATGTCTTGGAAGATATCAAGGAAAAGGGGATTGATACCAACAATATCACCTATGCTAACGAAATAACGTTCAATCATGTCAAATTGTTGACTCCTGCCGATGTCGTGTTGATCGAAGACTTGGACTTCTCGATCAAAGAAGGTGACCATTTATTGATTGCTGGTCCCAATGGGTGCGGTAAATCATCGTTGTTCCGAATGTTAGGTGGATTGTGGCCCGTCAAGTATGGTAACATCACAATACCCACTACTGAAAATATGTTTTACTTGCCACAGAGAGCTTATTTGACAGAAGGTACGTTGAGAGAACAAATCATCTATCCACACTCGATTGAACAATTCAATACAAAAGGCCATGTAAGCGACACAGACTTACTTGATATATTACAGTTGTTGCAATTGGACGAGTACGCTCGTGATTTAGACGTTGCCAAGAACTGGGATGAAGAATTGTCTACTGGAGCTCAGCAGAGATTAGCCATGGCCCGATTATATTATCATAAGCCCAAATTTGCAGTGTTGGATGAATGCACTTCAGCTGTTGCCCCAGAAATGGAACAATTTATGTATAAACACGCACAGCGTCTTGGGATAACTGTGTTATCTGTTGCACATAGATCCGCATTGTGGCACTTCCACAACTACATCTTAAAATTCGATGGTAAAGGAAAATACGTTTTCAGTAAATTAGATGCTGAAAAACGTTTGAAATTTGAAAAGGAAAGATTGATCTTGGAAAAGAGTTTGAGGGATGTACCAATAATGAAGGAAAGATTATCTGAATTGAAACGTGTTTCCAACGCACAACACAAGAAACTACACATATAAGGTAGATATAGTACATATGCATATCAATTTATAAGTTCCCCCTGTTTCAAGATCTGTAAGTTAGCCTCGATTTATATTCTACAGTATTATACAATGTTTGGACGTATCTGGTATTATGGATGACCATGGTGCGACCCTGGCCAAGCCGATATCTTCTCTGGTTTTGGTGTCGATCCAGAGCTGCTGACTCCACTACTATCAATCATCTCGTAGGCAGTGCTATCGTTTTCACTGAACGAGTTGAGTTGTCTCATTAACTCTTGCCTCACAATTGTGTCCTCCACTTCATTTATCTCTCTTTTCAAGGATTTAACTTTTTCAAAAACCATATCGTTTAGACTTTCGATCAATCTGCCACCAAACTTAGTGTCAATGGGCAAGTTCAGGTAAATTTTCTTTTGTAGTGTTTTGATAAGACGAAGGTTACCCAAAATCTGGGTGAAGTAATCCTGATTACCCGATGGCTGGGTGTCATTGGTTGGTTCTATTGGTGGGTTCATCAACAATAATGCTGCGTAATAGATCATGATATGAATGTGAACGGGGACATATTTTAGATTTTCTAAGATGTCATTGTCGCTAGTAACTAGATGGAGTACTGTGGATGCAGCATTAGTAGCAATATTGGCACTGACAATCGCATCATCCTCAACAATAAGTTTCGAACTGGAGATGAACTCCTCGTCGTCATCGAGCTCATCCTCAGAGGAGAACTCCTCCTCTTCTTCTTCTTCTCTCCCTTGGTGTTTCGCTTGCGATGGTTTTCGTCCATCTTCATTGACGTCAGACCATTTTGGAAGCATATTTTCGTCTTCGCTTGGATTCACGCTCAAACGACGAACTGCGGTTGAGTTGATACTCATTTTGGCAAAATTGTAGTAAATCAACGTCGATTTGGAAGACCATACTGCCCCATGGTTACCAGGAGCTAGTAGAACTGTCCAGCTGACCATCCACTTATCTAATTCCATATTGGATCTCGAAGGTATACCAAACGATGACGGTGCTAGTAAGTCCCAGGCATTTCCTTTGAATGCTTCGTTAATCGCTTGATTGTATTCGACTTGCGAAACCAAGCGCAAATCGGTGAATCTAGTTGATTGGCTGACCAAATTGTTGTTTGCAAGTCCAGTCTCATGCTTTGGTTTGTCCTCGCCATTCTCCAATAGATGTTTGGCTTGTTTATTTGCAATCCTTTGATGCCTTTTTGAATCCAAGAGTATCTCGCGCGAATTCTTGAAGGTGTAATCATTGGCGTTAAATAATGGTTGACGATTGAACGTCAAACTTTGTTGACCATCAAGGATATACAAAAGATACCATAATTTCAAATTGTCTTTCTTTTTGGTGTAGGGGTTATTCAACCCATATTCTTTGGCTAATTGCAATGCCAATCCCGTGAACATTTGCGAATCCGATAACCAGAAACTGCAAAGGATCAAGGCCACGATGGTATTGAAGCCATCCTCTTCGTTCTTTGGTTTCCCCCTTAAGATGAGGGTTCCACTTAGTTCGTGCAAATACACTTGCAATTGTTTTGATTTTGATGAAAGTAGTGGGTGATGGATCGACGCTATAGTGCATATGGCACACACCAAGATTGGGCACGACGACCAGATTGCATCTACTGAGATTTTTGATATTTCAAACCCAAATAGTTGTTGCGAGATGTTGGTATTGAAAAACGCAAATAGTTCTTGGGCCTGATTTTTGGAAAGATATCCATTACGAAAATCCTGTGGAATCACATTCGACTCCTGAGTTTTCAATTTCTTCAAAGGAGGTAGTATTGGTGATTCTGCTGCACTGGCACTATGGTTGGGGTACGCTGCTGCTTGAGTGCGACCAAAAAGGAATGGCGGTTGTGAATTAGCTAGGTTGTGTGAATTATAAGTCTGTGGTGGATACGGGTATGGGTACGATATTTGCGGCGACGCCGCTGACGGTATTGGTGGTCTTGGTGGTTGTATTTGAGGTTGATTTGGTAGCATTTGTTGTTGCGTTAGTCTTTGCTGGTCCATGAGCAACTGCTGTTGCTGTTTCATAATATCGACCAAGTCGTTCAATTTGTTATCGAACGTGCTCATCTTGGTCTCCAACTGTGACTTCCACCCACCTTCGCTAGTCTGAGCTTGGCTAGTAGGCTCCAAATTTGTTGGAGGGTACGACGGCACTAGCGACGCTCCCAAAAGACCACTCCCATTCACTGGCGGTAGACTACTCGTACTCGGGTACTCTGGCAACACCAACGATGGCAACTTGGGAATATATTGACAGTTCACCGCCTGTCCTGTTTTCAAGCACCGATCACACGGTAGTGAGTTTGCGTACACACACTTAACTTTGGATTTCTTGCAATTAGAACATGGTTTCGTTCGTTTCTCCTTAACCATCTGCTCTCTATGCCCTTGTCACCAGCTCTGCTATCACAAACCATTCACCAACAATTGCAACTGCTGCAAACGCAATTTTCAGATTGTCTGCAGTTCTCCATCATAAAAAGCCGCCAGGTCAAACTTTTGAATCAAACTTCATTGACAATGTCTATGAGACCGTTTATCAAAGCCTTCTTTGGCAAGAGCAGACAGTATGCTGTTGCTGGAGCCAGTTCCAATCCTTCCAAGTTTGGTTACAAGATTTTGCTGTGGTACGTTACCCACGACTTGACGGTTATTCCCATCAACCCCAAGGAAACGGAGATCTTGGGTCAGCTGGTGGTGTCGGATGTGACCAAGATCATGGCTGGGTTGCAGAACAAGCAGGATTTGCAAGGGTACACGTTATCTACTAAGGACGGGTTATCCATTTCGTTTTTGACCCAGCCCAAGATCACGGTGGGGGTGTTGCAACAGATTGGTGCGTTCGAGGGATACCAGGATATCATCAAAGGGTTATGGTTTCAACCAGGAAGCTACGACCAAGACGTCTTGGACACTGCGGAAGCATTGGGGTTGACTGACAGAGTGGTACACCAGGATGAATGCATTTTGAAACGAGGCGACGAAGGGTTATACAACGCCAACTTATGAGGAAATAAAACGATATGATATGTTATGACACACGAGGTGATATGCTTTCATGTAGATTCTATACATTCCTTATATCTCTATACATTACCTATCTACAAGATCTTCTTGATGTAGTCGCCCCAAGACTCCTCGTCGTCGCGCTTGTCAGTCTTGCACACCTCTATTAGATACGGGAACGGAGCGCTCTCCAACGACGTGATCGCGGGTATGTGTTCCTTATGCTGGTCGACAATGTCGACAATCTTGTACATGTTGGTCTCGAAATCTTTGACATACTCCTCTTGATCTTTATCGCTGTGTCTGTGCTTGCTAGTGTCAATGGGCTTGCAATTGACATTGATCTTCCAGCACTCCCAGATTAACTCGTCCTCTTTGCTAAACCACCCCGTCTTCTTCTTCGCCTTATCGTGGAAGATGATCTTGATTTGTGACGTGGTGCCCTTGTCTCGGTCGAGCTGCTTGACCAACTGGTCTACTTTCAAGTCGATCACTTGGTCTACGTCGGGCACGTTCGACGCCATGGGATAGGTTATGCCGCAAAACTCGCCCGTCAGCGGCGTTATAGGCCCAAACAATCGGTTGAAGAATATCGTCCATATTATCCCTAAATAGTTAGTACCGTCGTGGTTTCTCGAACTGGTTCAAACAAACATACCTTTCAACGCCTCTCGGACCACTGACCGGTCTGTGTTAACGCTGAGTGTGTACTCCATCGTGGATCATACTTTGATTACCGCTAGCCAAATTGATTTTCTGATGCACCAAACGGCCAAGTTGTACGAGAATGAACTGATAAGATTGGAATTGGGACAAGATTAACGTTTACAAGAGTAGAGATGTTGAAATGTATTTGTATAGGTGTATGGTTTACGTAACGGTTGCTATTTGTGCTGTAATATCTTTTCAAATTCTTTCACTACTTTAGGAATTACGTCAAAGTCGATGGTTTGTAGTTCTTGGGGATCAAAGTTGCCTAGCACCCATTTATCGAGTGGTTTATTTGGTGGTGGTCTGCCAATTCCTAGGGCAAGTTTGGTATGGTTGTTACCAAGATATTGAATCACCGACTTTAAGCCATTGTGGCCCTGGGCACTGCTGCCCTTGGCTCGTACTTTGTACTTGCCCACCGCGTTCTGAGCATCGTCATGGACAATGTATAACTGGCTTGGTTTGCATTTGACAAATTGGCTCGATATCGGTTTCCCTTGAAGGTTCATATAACAGTGTGCGTCTTTGAATAAAGTAATGTTAGGGTACTTGGACGACGTGTAGTATCCGTTTTCCTGGCGTATGTGATCGTGCCAGTATATGTCAACCAATTGATTGATGAACCTATGTCCAACATTGTGTCGGGTTAACGAATACTCAGGCTCGGGGTTTCCCACAGACGCGAGAAAGATGTGTGGTGGATTAGAAGTACTTGCAATGTGTCGTACACCATCATAGAACCCACTGGTGTAGCGACCAACCAACCTCATCGATGGCTCAACTTTTCTCAAAGTGAAAAATTGGCTCACAAGAAGCGGTAGAGTGTTGGTGAAAGTATACGAAATTTGTGGCTGCTACAGGTCGGGGTGTAAACAGTATCTGGTGTTGATATGATAAGCATGATACAAATTACGACCGGTAAAGAAAGGTTGGGAACTTGTAATTGCGATTTGGTTGATTTCGGTTGCAAATATGATTTTTACTGAATTAGTGTATATGGGTGTAATCATGATTCTGGTGATATAGTCTATACGTTTGACGAGGCTGTATCCTTGCTCTTACAACTAACCTTTCGTCTCATTTCCAACATGTCAAGCATTTTTGGTTGCGAAATTTTTGAATTAGCCGCCAGTAACACATTTGTAACTTTATGGAGAACATCAAGCAGGGAATAGCGCTATACCAGCTATCTAACGCAGTTACATCTACATTCAAAAGCGCTAACGATTCATTGTGTGATTGGGAAGCGCTCAAACGAACACCTCTAATTTTGAAACAGAAGGTACAAAAGGGGAATTCATCCACCGTCGATGATGAGTTTAATGGATTGAACTACCAATTACAATTGACCAACACTAGCTTGAATAGGGTGGTCAAATACTGTAAGCTCTTTGGGTCAACGAGCACTTTGTTGTTGCTCTCGATAGAGAATATTACCAAAGAATTGAAATCTTTGATTCTGGCTAAAATCTATAATGATGTGCTTTTGCTTGAGGTGAAGGAGGGATTGAACAGGTCGATTTCTATTTACCAAAAAACAAACTATTCAATCAAAGATAATATCTCCGAACCCGTGCGGTTGTTTACCATTGGTATCGAACAAAAAGTTACAGATATCTTCACCATGATTCACCAGATTGAGTCGAAAATTAGTGAACGATTGCTGGCATTGGTGAGATACGACAACTCGTATAACGACCATGAGAGCTTGTACTTGAAACAACAATCAGGTGAGATTTTATCAACCAAGAAATCGCAAAAGTTGATGTATCTCGAGCGGAAATTGAATGATTATAAGTCGAATTATCAAGAATTGAATCAACTATTGAAAAAGGAAATGACCGTCTTTTTCAAACTTATTGGCGAGTTCATGGCCGAGATCAAAACGCAAATTTATTACGTCCACTTAATGGTGATTTTTCAGTTTCAAAGTCACATTGAATCTTTCGCAACCGGCATTGAGCTTGAATTAACTGAACAGTTTGACTTGAATCAATTGAGTTCAAATCATGCAAACTGCCAAGCATTGATCGACACCCTTTCAATCATCAACATAAGGGATAACGATTTGAAAAACTTGATGGAAGTACAATCGAGTCACTCTCAATGCCGAGCCCTTTACGACTTTGAAGCCCAAAAGAAAGATGATTTATCAATCAAAAAGAAAGATACGATCACCATTTTGGAGAAAAACGGATTGTGGTGGAAAGGTGAATTGAATGATAGAGTTGGATATTTCCCCAGCAATTATGTCGAAGAAATATAATTCAATCGTATGCTTTATTTGTTTAGTTAAATTGTTAATTCATAATCATCATCAAGCTCGTGTAGCATTTTTCGCTTGTATTTTGACACACAATGGCCACAACAGAATTGTCTTCGAATTGGCAAATTCTGATTGATCAAGATATCCCACCACTCAAAAACTTCAGCTGAAGGCTCCACCATGATCACCTCACATTCACTGCAGGTGTCTTTATACTTGCCCTTTTTGATCGCATCAGCAATCAAATGGTGATACATCTTGGGGGTAAACTTTTTCCAATTTTTGGTATCTTGATACGAGACATCGTACTTACCAATCTTATTCAAGCAAAGCACTTTCAATGATAGCACTTTATTTTGATTGAATCGGGTAATTTGCGACACGTATTTCAAGCGTTTGTAGTTATTCAAAGTACCCGTAGTTATTGGTATCGCGTTCTCAGGCACGGATACGAATGGATTGGGTCCCGATCCAAATGTTTGCAAATGATCCAACTGTAAGAATTGCCAGGGTAAGAATTGTATTCTATTAGACCCAATATTCAAATCGGTCAATTTCGTGAAATTTTTGATGATTGGCGGTAGATCCAGTAGTTTATTTTGGCGTAAACTCAAAACGTTCAATTTATTGAATTTGAAAAGACTTATAGGCAAAAGACGTAGCTTATTGTTATTCAAAAATAGCTGATACCAGCATGGTTTTGATTTGTCAAAGATCACCAAGTTGTTCATATCCTTGATTTCATCGGGCAAATCGTACAAGTACATATTCTCCAAATGTATTGTAGTTTCCATATTTTCAAAACACTCGTGAATTATTTGACGAGCACGGTTGTAAGCGTCGGTTTTCTGGGTACCCGGGATCATATCCAGCGAGGGGCAGCTGGTGAATGATCTGAATCGATTGAAACGATCAATACCGAAGTCGGCCTCAGACGAAAGGACTTTAGTTGGTGATTCATGAACATCGGCGCGGGATATCTTGATTGGGGACGTATTCAACTGTTCGAGGATCATGCGTCTTGGCGAGTTTGGTGGAAACTCATTGTGTTCATACGAATTGTCAAACTCCGACAATAATCTTGGGCTTGAAGGAGGTAGTATTTTCGAATGCAATTCGTCCTCCTCCTCTTCTTGCTTATCACCATCCTCCTCATCCTCATCGTCATCGTCATCGTCAATCATCGTTGGTTCACTTATTGGTTCGCTCGAGTTATCGTCTTCCCCTTGAAAGAAGCTGGGATTGAAGTCTCGTCGTTTGATATCGTCCTTCTCGTTAAAACTAAAACCCATTTTTCGCTTTAGTTTGGGGGCAGAAGCCAACTTGGGTCGGTCTATCGTGACTCTATCGTGAAATATGGAACCAGCATTTTCATTCACGATAGATTTAGATCGTGGAGTGGTGTTCAATGGCGACTTATCGTTATGAGAATTGGAATTAAACGCAAAAGGCAATAGCGGAGTATTCTTCTCCATGGCTCCACCCTCGACCAACCCTATTGCTGCCGTAGAACTATCGTTCGACGCCCAACAAACAAAAAAAAAAAAGTAACTGATTTTATCTATTTGATCAATGAAAATATTGCCCGACCAAGAAACGCGTCAAAATTATTGTCGTTAAAGTTGACAATAACAAAACCAAACAAGTGAGACATGAAAGGGAAATTTAACTAGTCCAGCTTTTGCCACAGATATATTGATTCTTACAGATAAAAAAAACAGGTCGTACCCGGATTCGAACCGGGGTTGTTCGGATCAAAACCAAAAGTGATAACCACTACACTATACAACCAAATTGATTTCTGATGAAAAGTTGCTGTGTTGATATATCTATTGTGGATAAAATAGAATTAGGTAGCGCCGTAATGGAGCTACAAACAACATTATGAAACAATGACTCAATAATCAATTAGTCCAGGGGTTTTACTAAGGTTTCCTCTGCCATACCTGGTATACGAGATGGCCTATATAACGATACGACGGTGCTGCTAACAAAGGTACAATATTAGAGATATATAGACTACGTCAATATACATGTTAAGAAAAAAAAAAAAATGCTTGTTACTTTCAACTACCCGATCGCAAGTGTGTGTGATATGAACAAAAGCAGTGAAACAGATTCAAAGTTCCAAGATTGGGCTTCTAGCTTCAATTGAACCTTCATTTTTGGTTGAGGAGCTTTTATTTGTGACCTTCATGAAAAAACTTTGGAGTATTTACGACGCCCTGGTTCCACTGCTTTCATCATGTAAGTTCTATCCTTCACCGGAACGGCTGCTGTTGTCGTAACAACAGTCAACCGAAGATGACAAATGCATTTATTAACGCTGTCGAAGCATTTTCGAGATACATCATCAAACTCGGTTAACCTTAGTGAGACCGTCATTCCACATTGTGTTGGCCCGAGAATTAGTAATATAACTCAATAACTAATTGTAAGCGGCTGAATCAGCGATCGAGTGAATGTCTGTTGATTCAATAAACCTCAAATGTAGAGAGTAATGAGGGTGTCAAAGAGTGAGGTCTACAATTTTAGACAACCTTGGAGTCGCTGAACCAAGCCCGATGAATGATGTTTCCTTATCGAGTCTCTTCATCGTCTTCATTTCGTTTTACCCCGAGAAATGTGTCGAAATCATGGAGTAAGTAGTGCACACAGTCCAACATATATAACCCATCTTTTTAACCATAGTTAACTACAGATTTGCCTAGGGTATGTCTCCAAACGAACCTAGGTTTGTGGGCTTGTTGGACAATGCCACCGACATGGACTACGCAGAGATTAGGTACAAAACCGACCAAGCAATGTTGACAAACATCCCCACTGTGCCTGAAGCAATATGCCATTTGAAGCTATTGAAAGCAATCGAGGTGTATAAGCACAAGTTGGTGGGCACCAGGAATGACCAGTACTCCTTAAAAACCTGGCAGGTGTTTGTCACCAACGCCGTGAGGAGATTTATTACTTTTGTAACGGCGCTACATCGAGATCTCGATATTGAGCGCCAGAACCAACTAGCTCGTGAACGATCGAATCATGATTTAGCTCACGAGTCGTTTGTTGATGAAAGTGTATCTTATCGTCTAGGCGCCAACAAAAATCGAAATGTGATTGATCTTTTGGGGAACTTACTACCCCCTTTAGATATCATTATGGTGTGGCATGCATTTCTATTAAACCCTCGATCTTGGTACGATACCTTTACCAGAAACCAATTCTTACAATTTGCGAATTATCCATTCCCATTACTTCAAGTGGCAAAGTGCATTGATAATCACACGTTTGAGTATGTACCACAACTCCATTTGCAGAATAATTACCAAGATGTGGTGAACACTTTGACTTACGACGCCCATGAGCTACACTATACTATCGCCCGCTTCTCAATGTTTGAATCGTTGATTGATATATACTGTCCCATTTGTGATCACAAACTACTTTCAAATGTGCCATACACCACCGAATCTCTGACAGGTTTCGCCGATGAAGGATTTCAGTATAAAGTTGACGCCGCCTCCAAGTGTGAGTGTCACCAATTTGCAGATATGATAACGCACGACGAATTGAGGAAACGTCAACTTTATGCTGATGTCCATGCTGATAAACCATTGCCAGGAATATACAAGTATTTCTCCAAAGTGATTTCGCACAGGAAGCATTACAAGCGCGATGCGTTGCTAGTTGATAGCAACTTGAAGTCTGCAATCAAGCAAAGCACGTTGGATAAAACGATTTGGCAAAGACCGCTCATAGATGTGATTCACATCGTGTCGACTTCACCCCAGTTTCATCAGCGACTAATGTTGATTTTGAGAAACTATTGCCAAATGAATTTAATTCACTTGTCAGTACCGCAAGGGTTCCCCGTATGGGAAGATTTGGTGGGGTGTGTGATTCGTCAAGAATTGTTTGCCAACAAAATGTGTCAGTTTGATTGGTTGCACTCGAGTCTTCTCCAGGAGAGCTTATCTGAATCCATCCTTCGATATACCCGTTTCTTCTCGATGTTGACCACTTATGATAACAAACGGATATTGGTGCCGACTTTGGACATTGATTTGATCTGGCATACCCACCAGTTGTCAACTTACTACTACTTCCGCGATTGCATGAACAGCGTCAATAAAAGCGTTATCGATCATGATGACAAAGTGGAACTGGGTCGATTAGACTCCGGATTTTCAGACACCATCAAACTCTATCAGGATAGATTCAAGCAGAAATACTCCATATGTTTCTGTTGGTACTGCGTGGGCTTTCGCAATAATTCTCAGTCGAAAATGAAAGGGTTTTTCAGACGTAGGTCAAGTATCGATAAGGAGGAATTGCAAGTGACTTCGAATCCCCTTTTTTCCAAAGCCCTAGGACTAACCCATTTGAGTTCACATAACGCTATCGATATTCCATCGCCATTGGCAATCTTGAAACGTGACGAGTTGTATCGCAAGTATCCAGGAGAAGAGTTGCCGTGGAATGACGATAATCGTCAAACTTTTGGATTGCACTCAAACTTATTTGTACTAGGACCAGTTGACCCAATAAAGCACGAATCGGTGAGCTTATATGATAATGGATTGTGTGGCACTGTACGAGATTTCGGTCCAACATGCACCGGTTTAAGTGGTTGTTCCACCGCTCCATGTTCCAACACAAATGAATCTCAACATTTGGGGTGTGGCGGTGGGAATTGTGGAGGTTTTCCTGGCACTTGTCAAAGCTCAGGAAAAATGTACTCTGGAACCGATGTTGGATCAACAACAAGGCGAGTGTGTTGATATTATAGATCTTCGAAAGTCTCACGAACTTCGTACTCAACTTGTAGCAGGTGTAACGCTGACGTCTGCAGATTTCTTTGGCTTGGACAGTTTACCCTGAGATCTATTCGTTCTCTTTGGGTCTTTAGATTTGTCTTTCTTCGATTTTTCTATCTTTGGGACATCGCCGGCGGTCTTTGCATCCAGTTTCAGACTCTGTTTAGAAGAATCTTCTAAGCGAGACTTTGGTTTGGAATCAGTGGCTTTGTCATTATTCTCAGTTGAATCTTCCTTTTTTGGTCGTCTTCTTCTTCTCTTTTTGGCCTCCACGTCTTTATCTGACTTTTTCTCCGCTTTGTCGAGTTTTTCCAAATTACTTGAGTTATCTACTTGGCTATCCTGTTTTTTGTCAGCAGTCACAATTTTGTTGGCTTCATGACTCTCATCTTTTACAGTCTTTTTGGTATTTCTCGAACGTTTGGCTCTGGGCTTGAGAGCTCTGTGTTCGGGATTCAGTGTCTCCAGTTCGGTGTCCTTGATATTAGTACCATTTTCGCTGGTTTTAGGCTTTCTGGTCTTGTCAGCTTTCCTTCGTCGACTCTTATTCCCAGTTTTGATTGGAATCAAGCTGAACGGTATGTTTGGGTCTTCCAAATGGTTGGCGAAGGCTTTGAACAATGGGTCGTCCTCCAATGCGTTTGATCGCTTCTTGGTTCGTTTTCGTGGAACATCTGGCATTTTGTTATAGAGCGACTTTTCAACAGTAGGAATCACACTGTCGCTAGTGTCTGATTCGACAAATGGTTTCCCCCTCACGTTATGAAGAAATTCATCCAGCTCATGTACATTTTTGAACTTGATGTAAGCACGAGAATATTTGGGATTATCGTACGGAGTCCTGGGTGCTTCTCCTTGGACATAGTACTTCAGATTCAAGTCCGCAGGGTAATATACCTTCAATTGATCAAAGAACTCCGACTCTGAGAGATTCGATGGTAATAGCCTAATAACTATTTTCAAATCGACATAATTGTTTCGAGTATTTTTGGTTTTGGTATTGGTAGCAGGAGTTTGTTTGGGCGGTACTCTTTTGTTTAGGTTTGTCGGTTGTCGTGAACTCGCCGATATTGAGGACATCTATCGACGATTGTTTAAGATTATTCTTCACCAAGGAATTTTCAAGTGAAAAGTTGATGCGAAAGTACAAGAACGAGTAGTACGTCAACTTTGAGCAAATAGATGGATGTGGTACACCAGTTCTTAGCTGAATTGGGCAAGAGTCCAGACAAAAGGACCATAGAACGACTACTTTCGTTGAATCCTGAACAGAATCAATGGGTACAGAAATTGAACTCAGTAGACCTATCCTTATCGACAAAACAATTAGAGAGTTTTGTGACAACATTCGATGATGAATGGTTAGCCTTCAATGAGTTGGTGATTAGTTTCATTAGACTAGCAAACCAGCTAAATCCATGGTCAATCTTGGAATCTTTCGACCTATATACGTCATACATCAATGATTTATCCATTGCATTCAATAATAGTAATCGTGGATCGCTACTTAGTGGTTTGACGAGGGAGTCGATTGAGATTGTTTTGCCACTTGCTATGAAATTAGACTACCAATTGTTCTACCAAGAACATTGCAGTCGACCACGCTTGACGTACTTGGCGTCGATTTTGTTGAAGATTTTCAACAACATCAGGTCGCAGATCAATGATACCAGCCAACGAGACAAGCGTTCGATTATCTTATTCATCAGTAACAAGTTGTGCTTGGTATATTTCAAGTTGTCAAATCCATTGTTGTGTCGGAATGTTTTCTCCAATATGAACAATGCCAACTTACAATTCAACAGTTTCCTGCTCATCGAGAAAGTTCAGTACCGTTACTTCTTGGGTAAGTTCTATTTGTTGAAGGACCAACTCATAGATAGTTTCAATCATTTTTCATGGTGTTTACAGCAATGCTCGGTTTCCAGTCTAAGAAATGTCACCATGATTTTACAATATTTGCTACCCATAAGTTTGATAATTGGGAAAGTGCCCAATTTCAGCTACATTCAGAGTCTTTACCAATCGAACAACATGCCAAAATTCGTGACAATATACTATAATTTGGGCCACAATATCAAGCTGGGTAATTTTGGAGAATATTTTCAGGTTATACAGCAAAATCAAGATTATTTGAAGCAGATGAATTTATTATTGTTGTTGACCAATAAAGCCAAAGTGATAATCATTCGAAATTTGATACGCAAGTTATGGCTTTTGAGTGGTTCGCCCACGGTATTGACCTACGATTCTATTGCCGCCGTGTTGAAGGTTGCGGTTGGCGATCAGGCAGATTTGCTCATGACATCGTTCGATGATATGATTATTCAAAATATTCTTGTCAACTTGGTCGACCAGAATTTGATAACGGGTAAGATAATCCCCAAATCTCGATCCATCGTGTTGCGAAAAACCAATACTTTTAACAAGATTGACGAGTTGTATGCCAGCAAATTCAGCTATCACCACGCTGACCAATGGATGAATGAATGATGGCGCCCAAGGTAATCAACACCAGCACTCGTGTGTGTTCGCCAGAGGTGTCACCATCTACAATCTATGGAAAGACGTGTTTGATTTTTCCGTCAGGGTCAAGCTAAGCGCCAGGTACTAGCAGTAGTAAAATTTTGCACGTTGATCTAGCAATAGCTTGCTATCGCAAACTCAAGATTGGTTATTGTTCATGCCGTACCAATTGCGTCCAAGCTGGTTTATTGTTTACGGAGCGCTGTTACTACACGTTAAGCTAGTTTACCTTGATTCCCGTGCTTCAGTGCTGGTCTTAATGTTCTGGCACTGGTTGTTGCTACGCCTATACACCCCCGATAGTTTAGTTCACATCGCGTGATACCACGATGGTACTGGTACTTCCAAGCATCGTTACTCCAAACCAAGATTGTTGCATTCGATGGTCACCAGTGTACGACGCCAATGTTTCGACACCACCACCGTGCGAACCAAGTTTTCCGTTGGGTTTTCATTCAATATCTACGCAATGTCTACACCCCCCTGTTGACACACTATAACAAAAACCACAATTAGGTAAATACACCATCGCCTGGTTTCCCACCTTCGGAGTTTCCATAGAATATTCCGAAACAAAACCCGACTACTCTCTGTATTATATCCACTTAGGGCAACATCACCCTATTTGGTGAGCTAGAATATAGCGAACAACACGGGTACGAGTATACCTTGGAGTGTTTGTGTAATCAATATCAATTATAATCACCCCATAGTCTTCCATGGTATCACCGCTTAATATTTCGCAGTCCTCGCTTGTTAATACCCACCTTTGTTTGTTTCCTGGTTCAACGCGGGGTTCCTCTGCATCAAATGCCTTTGATCCTTTTTCCCGAACGCACGCCTGTTTTTTTATGGAATAAGAATAGGGGGGAAGTGCAGCCACAGGTTTTTTATGCACACGACACGATTTGGTTTCTTTTTGTCGGACTAGCGCTTAGGTGTATTTATATATATATATATTATACTTCCCCCGCTATATATATATATACATTATATACATCATTCATGATTGATAGTCTACCGGTAGAGGTAGCTGAGTTGGTGATTGGGTTTATCCCACTCACTCAACTTAACCTGCTTGCCCAGGTTAATTATAAGTTCCACCATTTGTGCAACCAAAGGTTGTACCATCATATAGTATACATGAATGGGTATACTAACACTAAAGTTAGTGTACTCAACCAAGATAATATATCTCAATTTATCCAAGGACTATCTCCACACACCATCAGTTACATTAACAAGTTCACGATATTCCACGATGATGCTTCGTTATACACCCGCTTATTACGCTTTCGCATCCAGTTTGAACTCCAGGTGTTGAGTGTCGAGTATGTTAACTATTACCACTACTTACAGAATATCCGCCACCAGCCGCACCGGATCCACCACTACCTCGTGGTGGACGTGCAGGATGGCGCTGGGTACAATGGTCACGATAATGATGAGATTGTCATGAGCACGACTAAAGTGCAATACACCAGTTTGACGCTAGCATTGAAACAAAGTGTGGGTGGTGGTATGGGTGGTATGGGTGGTGGTGGTACCATTGATTGGAGGGGTATCACCTCCTTAAACTTATCCACAACTCTGTCGACATCATGGTTTATGCACACCGTGCCTCCACCTACCCTCACTTCGCTTTCATTAACTTACCATCACTCGTACGCGCGGGATAAACTCGAGTTTATGCCCGTGCATTGGCACCAGTTGCGGAAGTTGGAGTTGAAACTATCGTGCATCAAGTCGTGTACGTGTATGGTGGATTTTATCGACCAATTGCCCCCATTGGTTTTGGACTCGTTGGCTATAGTAAACTATAAACATAACCAGGACCAGAATAACTTGAACCAGTTCAGGCAGGTGGTGCCTAGATTAAACAAATTCACCGCCAATCGCATGTTTATCTACATAAACCCATTTGGTAATAACTCCATGGACTATAAATGGTTGCACCAGCTAAACACCAACTACTTGGTAGTGCCCGACTTCTTTGTCAACTATAACTATCGGTTTACCTGGCACTGCACTTGTGCCGATTGTGTGGTGGCCACACGTGAGTTTGAGCACGAGGCGGAATTGCACGCGCGCAAACTCAATGGCGGAACTAAACCTCCAGCCGTGGTCACACATAAGTTCTGGCGCCTGGTGGTGAACCAGGCCTGGAAACGTTATGCCATGTTTGCAGGAGGGTTGTTTGAAAGAGGGGGGTTTAACGACTGGGATAGTTACCCAGTGGAAAGGGAGAGTAAATGGGGTAGGTTGGTGCAACATAACGTGGATTGGAAAGGGGTGTTGGGGGGATTCGAGGTAGACAGTGTGTAGTAGACGAAGTCTACTATACACAGTCTACTACACACTGTCTACGAGAAGAGAGTAGACGAAGTCTATGACAATAGTAGA
Source organism: Suzukiozyma glaebosa (assembly GCA_030564305.1). Taxonomy (NCBI): domain Eukaryota; kingdom Fungi; phylum Ascomycota; class Pichiomycetes; order Serinales; family Debaryomycetaceae; genus Suzukiozyma; species Suzukiozyma glaebosa. Next base: position 96,899 of record JAJLUT010000015.1, read on the forward strand.
CGAAGTCTACGAAAGAGGATAAAGTAGACGAAGTCTATGACAAGAGTAGACGAAGTCTACGAGAAGAGTAGACGAAGTCTACGAGAAGAGTAGACGAAGTCTACGAAAGAGGATAAAGTAGACGAAGTCTATGACAAGAGTAGACGAAGTCTACGAGAAGAGTAGACGAAGTCTACGATAGAGGATAAAGTAGACGAAGTCTGCGATAGAGGATAAAGTAGACGAAGTCTACGATAGAGGATAAAGTAGACGAAGTCTACGATAGAGGATAAAGTAGACGAAGTCTACGAAGTCTATGACCACGAAGTCTATTAGCACGATGCCTACAACGTCTACGAAGTCTATGAACACGAAGTCTATTAGCACGATGCCTACAACGTCTACCAAGTCTATGAAGTCTACAAAGTTCTAGTCGATCAAGTCACGAGTTCTAGATCGAGTAGACGAAGTCTACCAAGTCTACCAAGTCTATGAAGTCTACGAAGTCTACAAAATCAGTCTACAGAATGTATAAAGTGTCTGTAGACGAAGTCTACGAAGTCTACGAAGTCTACGAAGTCTACAGAGTGTACAAAGTGTTTGTAGACGAAGTCTACCAAGTCTATGAAGCCTATGAAGTCTATGAAGTCTGCAAAGTGTTTGTAGACGCAGACTACCAAGTCTACAAAGACCAAGTCTACGAAGTCTACCAAGTCTACGAAGTCTACGAAGTCTATGAAGTCTACAAAGTCTACAAAGTCTACCAAGTCTGCAAAGTGTTTGTAGACGAAGTCTACCAGTCTATCAAGCCTACAAAGCCTACAAAGTCTACAAAGTCCACGAAGTCAACAAGAAGAAAGAAAGCAGACGTGAAGAGAGGACGAGGTCTAAAATCGACGAAATCTAGAATCGACGAAGTCTACAACATGAGATGTATGCATCAGAACTATAGATGAAGTGTGCGATTTTTCAACCAAGTCCACTAAATTTACCGAGACATGTACCACCTAAAAGCACGCAGAAGCTGATTACTTGCTTACTAATCCCACCAGATACTACTTGCCACTGAACTGTTCATTGATTTTACTCGACGATTCGGATTCACAACTCAGTGGTCAACCTACCACCACACCAGCATTGCCATTGTAACCGATGAAGTTCATTGTGTTCCACATCTTATTGCAGTATGTTACCCACCACAACACGACTAGTTGACAACTAGTCCAATTAATGATTTACGAAGGAGAGAATTGCATGGAGAAGGGGAACATGGATATAGAATAATATAAGTCATAACCAGTATTAATGTAGATTGACGGTAGTGATCTGCAATCAGTCTGTGAAGTTGGCTGCAAACTGAAAACGACCACATTTGCAGCGTTACCGAAAGTGGTTTATTTTTCTGGAGAACAATCGGGAGCTTATTATCATGTGACGAAGACTCCGAGAATATAGTTGACGAGGTCGACATTGCAAGAGACGAAGTCTACGAAGTCTACAAAGTTCCACTAGACGAGGTCTACGAGAATGGATATGGTTTTCACGAAGCCTACAAAGTCTCTGAAGTCTATGACGTTCCAATAGACGGAGCCTATGAAGCTCTAGTGTACGTGACTACGGGAAAATAGTAGACGAAGACTACGACAAGAGTAGACGAAGGATAATTGCATAAAGAAGCGGAAAATTATGGATATGGAATAATACAAGTCATAACTAGTATTGGTGTAGATGAGACGGTGGTAATTTCCCGGCGACCAGTCTGTTTTCTTTCCCGTTGTTCAAACTTTATTAACACTATTCAATACTTCTTCTAAGGTATTCAATACTGTAATAAAAGTTGTCCTCATGGGACTAAAGAATTGGTTTTGAGTTCTAGGTTGAGTTGTTATGGTGGCTGCAAACTGGAAACTACCACATTTGCAGCGTTACCGAAACTGGTTTATTTTTACAGAGAACAATCGAAAGGATGTATATTACTGTGACTAACCTTGCACACAAAAATTGATGTTGCTAAAGGGCGTGGTGAACTTTTATAAATATTGTACTCCTTGGGTTTCGAACCGGCAATGCTCTGTCGCTCCTCGTGGATTTATATTTCTTTGCAAAGTTTTCAAGAATTGCAAAATCATGAGAGATGGCAAGAAATTGCGAGTGAAACGAAAATGCTCTATCATCCAAAGATGTAAGTATTGCGTATGCTTTACCAACATTCCTGAAGCTATTGAAAAGCAAATGGGTGTATATAGTGTGTGTTTGACGTATTGAATTAATGGGTAGCCTCAGTATAGTGACCTGACTGCGTGGGGCTAGTTGTTGATTGTAGTTGCAACCTCCCCATTGCGAGTTGTAGGATATAGTTCTTGGTAGTCAGCATGATTTCATCATTGACTTTGTTTCAAGGAACTTTAGGGGGCCATACCAACCCCTCGATTCTACAGACTACCAGTCAGTTTTACATATCTATTAACTGATCTATATAGGCTATACACAAAAGTCAAAATGGACAAACTATTGAAAGGTATGATTCAGTTCGAAGATGTACTTGTGGGATACTGTTTTTTTTGTTTTACTTTTATTGATTTTTTTGTGTTTTTTATGTTTGATTATGTTTTTGTGCTTTTGTTTTCGAAATCCTGGTACTTGACCAGGAATTGCTGCTAATGAACTTTTGTTCTAATTTGCTTTTTAATCTTTCTTAAGTTTTTTTTATTAGGAATATGTTCGGGATCATGTTTTCTTCTCTTTTTGGCACTCTTTTTGTGGAGTTTGATTGCTCTTGATGTACCAATGCAAGTGCCAACTTGAAATTGGGACAATTTGAACAATTGAACTTTTTTGGATGTGATTGACACATTCGATGATAATATTTGATGAAGACGTAACCAAAAATGCAGTGAGGACATCACTGTGGAGATTTTATTGGCTGCGATGATTTTTGGTTCATGCTTTGTCTTTTCTCGTCTGATTGGTTTGATCTTTGTGAGTTCTTCAAATTGTTCAACGATAAGTTTTCTGATACTGATAGTTTTTTCCACTTCTTTTAGTGAGGTAATCCACTTGATCTTGGCTGCACGTTGCTTTTGCTTTTCAATTAGTTTATTGAATTCCTGAATTATGATTTTTTTGATATCGATTGTCATTTCAATTTGATGTAGTAAGTTCAACCAGGTTTGACTAGGGATTGTTAATTGCATTTTGTTGTGCTTCTTGACAAGCGTATTGAACTCGTCAATGATTATCTCCTTGATATCAGTGGTTGTTTCAAGTTTGATTCTCAAGGCTTGCCAATTTGATTTATTTGTGGTATGTGCTGAAGGTGATTTTTGGTCCATATTTTTGAGAAGTTTGGCATACTCTGCAACGATAGCTTTCTTGATATTCGTAGTTTTCTCCACTTCCTTCAATAAAACCATCCATTCGGAAGCCCGCTTCTTTTGCAAAAGCTTTTCGTACTCCTTAATTATGATATGTTTGATATTGGTAGTTTTCTCGACTTCTTGAACTAGCGCCTGCCATGATCCACAAGTGCTACTGCCAATTGAGACTGGCTGATCTGATATGGTATCATCAACTGGTGAATTTTGAACTGATGGACCACTGCAGTAATTATTTTGCTCGAAGTCTTCGTAGCCTGAGCTCCCAGAGTAGGAATATTCAGGACTTGATTGTTCAAAGGTGATCACTTCATGATTCCAACGCTGACGATTGTCTTGATAGTCGTCTGACTCATAACTTGAGCCATAGGAGAATGCGTCTATATCAGTTGCAAGAATATCTTCAGCGGAAGTGCCAGAAAATCTTGCAAAGTTTGAAGTGTTGTCCGGTAATGTTGAAGCAGAGTTGACAAGAGTAACCTCGTCTTCTTCGAATAATGAAGTTAAGTCGCCAAATTCGCTTGATTCATCGTCCGTCAAGTCCTCAATTGCATTGGCAGTGTCAATTGTGGTCCCTCTAATATAGCCATCAGCCAACTCCAAAGAGTTGAGCATGCACGAGACCTTATCAACCACGAAACTCCTAGCACTAGCCATTTGGTTGCCTAAGCCTGCCACCATTTCGTCAATCATTGCTCGCTTGCTGGCGGCCATAAACTCAGACATGGCGGCAGATCTGATATTGATGGTACAGCATCTGGAGTTTGCTGTAACCTCAATGTCGAGAATGTTTTTGGTAAAGCTGGTGATTGTCGAACTACCAAAGGTACGATTTTGTGAAGGTCTGGTTGAATCTGGTGAAGTTGAGTTTGAGTTCATCAAGGCATTGAAGGGTTCAGCAACTTTGTTATAAGCTTGTGTGAGTGCATCGGTTGCAAAACTTTGAGTGTTTACGGATGAGTAATTGTAAAACATGGTAAACTGCTTTTGAACCAGTCAAATATGTGAGAATCGCTGTCTTTATATAGCTAGGAGCTTCCTAAAAGGAAGCAGATCAAATCTGATCTTGAGGCAGGAACAATCAGGGACTGGTGGTATACTTTCCAAAAACAATAAGCCCGAACCATGCATACGTCACCAATTGAGATTTTTGCAAATGATCAACCCAAAAGTGAATACTATAAAAGTGTTAAAACCACTTCACGAACTCGATCCGGTTGTCACAAGTCAACAATAGTGAAAAATTTGTTAGCACCTTCCTAATTTACCATCGACGCATGCACCTGATTACAATGAACCGGCAACGATAAACGATTCGATGCAAGGCACTGCAGTTGTATTTTTAGTTTTCCACCCAAACTGTGGTTACGAGATTCCTCACTCTAGTATTACCCCTGAGGTGGGAAAGTGTACTCCTAAAACTGGTCATGCCAAATGCTGGAGATGGCGATATATAGAAATGCAAGCACTGCTACCCCTTCCGCAACAGTCTCAAGCGGCACAGATCTACGCTAAACACCACACTAAACTACCAATGCACCAACTCCCTCAAGTTATGGCCAAATGTGTCATTTTGCACCCACAAGATTTTTTTCGCAACCATATTTAGTTGGCGGCTACCATACTTGAACATGACATTTGCAATAGAATTAATCACACTACTCACCATAGAAGATAAGAGACTTCACACCAGCACACCCCGGCAAAACCAAACCCCAGTGACTACCAAGTTGTGTTAATTTTCTGCTTATGGTTTACGTTACTAACCCACAAACTGTAGTTTGAATTCCGATAAAGCTTACTTTACTTTGAGTCATCTCTAATCTACCCACCTTAAATAATCATTGCTTTCCAAACCCAATGTTGCCAAAATCATCTATAATCAGTACCTGTTTCGATTATCGTAAATGCATACATGTACGGAGAAGTATCTGCCAGATTCGCACGTAAACAATGGTGAGCGCAGAATGTAAACGCCTTTGAGCGACAGCTACTTCCAGTGAAAATAGCATATTACTTTGTACTACCAATTGTTATACCAGTGTCATAACTTACCTGACAATGACTCACCTGAACCATCTGACCTCATTTGCTGTACCTACATCCAATTTCCGTGCATTTGGTCAAAAGAATATGTATTGAAGGTTGAAACATAAATCAAAGTTGATCTGTACACCCACCCCCCCCACATCTCAAAGCCACCGTCTGGTGTCATTATCAAATCAATCGTTAACCTCTATATCATTCCGCGCTCCCATGTTTCTTCTACAATTAACCACTCCTGCATAAATCATAACGATTAACCCCACAGAACAAATTGAACAACATGATAAAACTCAGTAAAGCTAACCATCCGCCATGGACTTATTACTATCGACTCAAGAGAACGCAAGTCTTAGGGGTATGTACCACATGCTATTTATACTTTTGATGGGTTCTTACTAACTCTCACAGTGGTTAACTTTAACAAATACCAACACAACATCCACTTGACGTACAAGAATGAATTCTTGGTCGACAAGCGCCACGACTACATCAAGACGTTCTTGATAGGGAACTTCAAGAACAAGCTGTACTTGGTGGTCGCAAGAACCAACGGGTTGATCCAGTTGTACGAAAAGATCGACTACAAATACTCGGACTCAGACTCGGACTACGAGTTTGACCACGAAGACGTCGATGATACCGCCAAGTACCAGCTATTCAAGGAATGGAAAAATAGCAACGTCAACGACCAGGACCAGTTGTTGTCGGTGGGCTTTATCAACAACCAATACTTGTACAGTTGCTCCATCGAGGGGAAGTTGATCATCCGCGACTTGATCAACGACGATGCCAACCAGAGCTATAAGGTCTACTTTATCCTGAGCCCTATAAGCTGCATCGAAATCAAGTACGTCAATCGCGAGTTCGTGGTGGCAATATCGAGCAAAAACCATCACCTCAAGTTGTACAAGATCCGCATGAACCACCACGACCCAAACCTCACCGAGGAAGAACGCGTGCGCGTGCTCAACTTGTCGAGAATACATTCGAGAAAGGCCACCAACCTCGTCCCTTACTACATGTTTGCCAACGACACCAAGTCGGGGATCAAGGACTGGATCGGCAGCATTGTCATTGATAACAACAAGATATATTGTGGCACCCAGTTTGGCAATTTGTTGGTCTACAACTTATCCAACCACAAGTTGATGTTCAAGACTAATCTTTCCCGCTTCAAAATAAGCTTGGTCAAGTTCCAAAACTACCTCGTGTTCCACGATTCAATGACCAAAGTGGGCATATTTAATTGTGCCACTTTGGAACTAGAATCAAAATTGGCGTTGAATATCGGCCCAGTGCAACACATCCAGTTTTTCTGGAACAATATCAAGAACCCGATTTATTTCGTGGTGACGACATTGAACCAGGACTTGCGTTTCTACAAAATGTTGGACAATGAGCTCGAGTTGTTGATCAACTTGCTGAACTTGAACTCGTCGATCCCCTGTTTTTGTGTCTTGAATTACAACTACCAGTTGTTCGATTGGTTTTTCAATAACGGCAACGTCAAATCGTGCCCCAAGCGCCGAAACAACCGGTTACCCAATTCTATCAAGAAAAAGAAAATTACCATTGACCACAAGGAAGAAGACGTGAAACCGGAACTGGTGCCTCCAAAATGAGATCAACCAGAAAGTACCGGTTGCTGGGAACACACAAAAAAACATTGCTTACTGCCCCTGGAGGACAGTATAGACGGTTCAAACCAGGAAATCTCCTTTCGACACTGATTACTCTGTATAATCAATAATGAGTCGATAGTTTTGCCTACAGAATCCTATTTTATTAGGTAATTGACGTGGAGAAGGAGTTTTCTGGATAATGACTTTTAATGATAATGGATAGTTAATGATTTGTATGTAGATATTGTATGATTTTATGTTTTGAACCATGTAGTCAATCCTATTGACTTGGAAGCAACAGCTTTTTGAAAAAGATGCAAGTTGTGAATTTGCATTGGTAAAAACATACGCTAGTTCTAGAGTAGTATCTACCTCTCCGCTCACTTCATCCCATGCGATTTAGTCGACTCAGTCCAATGCCACGACAACTTCGCTTTCAACTCTGGATTTGTAGCGCGTACTTTGAAATTGGAAATTGATTTGCAGTTGAAAGAGCAAACCATGTATAAACTCAGAACAACGTTAAAGGGACACGAGCAGGATGTTCGTGGTGTAGTAGCACCACTGAATGAACAAATAGTGTCAAGTTCTAGAGATGGAACTACGAGATTGTGGAATCCAAACGAGACAGAATCAACTACGATATTTCACTCACCAACAAATAGTTTCATAAACTCAGTTGAGTATATAAAGAGTGACTCGTTGGTAGCGATTGGTGGTCAGGATGCTATGATCTACCTTTCAGATATCAAATCTGTCGATATGGACTCTAAATACCAGTTGATTGGTCATGAAGGTAATATTTGTGCATTGAATGCATTTGACGACGAATTGGTCTCAGGTTCATGGGATTGCACTGCAAAAGTATGGGACTTGAAGACAATGTCTTTGAAATACGACTTGAAGGGCCATGAATACTCTGTTTGGGATGTGAAGGCGTTGGGAAGCAACCGTTACTTAACTTGCTCTGCTGATAAATCGATCAAGTTGTGGGACGGCGATCATGAAATTCAACAATTCTTGGGCCACGGAGACGTAGTCAGAAAATTGTTGATCTTGTCACCCACAAGATTTGCATCTTGTTCGAATGATGGTACAATAAAAATTTGGGATCTTTCACAGGGGTTGATAACTACCCTATCCGGACACGAGTCATTTGTGTATGACATGTCGTTTTCCAATGGTGTCTTGATATCAACTAGTGAAGACCGTACTGCCAGAATCTGGAAATTGAATGAAAGCTATAGCTTCGGAGAGATTCAACAGGTTATAACTATACCAGCTATTTCTATTTGGTGTGTGGCAATTTTGCCTAACCAAGATTTCGTGGTTGGTACCTCCGACAAAAACTTGTACGTCTTCTCGAACGACGCTTCTAGATTCGCCTCCGACGAGAAGTTACTCGAGTTCAAATTACACGTTGAACAATCAACGATATCTGAACAATCTTTAGACAACCTTAATCGTACTGACATTCCTGGTTATGATGCTTTGAAATCACCAGGCAAACAAGAAGGGGCGGTGTTGATGGTCAAGAACCCAGCTGGTGTCATTGAAGCCCATCAATGGACTGGTGGTGAGTGGATCAAAATTGGTGATGTGGTTGGAGGAACTCAGTCTACCGATAAGAAAGAATATGGCGGCCAACAATGGGACTACTTATTTGATGTTGACATCAAAGACGGCGAGCCACCATTGAAATTACCGTATAACGTTAACGAAAACCCATACATTGCTGCTGAACGATTTTTGTCCAAAAACGAGTTGCCGAATACCTACACTGAAGAAGTAGTGAAATTCATCAATAAAAATACTGAAGGGTTCAAACTCGACCAAGATACCTTGCCTGTGGAGAATCCATATGCCGATAGGGCGCTCCCACAGGAGTCTTACAAAACCCCCGCAGTTGAAACCAAGATAATCCCGGAGAAGGCATATATTCTTTTCAAAGAGTTCAAACTTGATCCATTAGTAAATGGTTTGAAGAAGTTCAACGACAAGCAACAAGCTGAGTCCCAGTTCACGACGTCGCAAATAACTGATATTGAAATGTGTCTTGTGGATTTGAATTCGAAGAATGCAGTTGAGTTGATCAATCAGTACATTCCACACATCATACAAAAGTGGAACCCTGACACCAAATTGCTCGCCTACGATATCTTGAGGGTGTGCATTCCCCGAGTGTTGGTTGCCGATTTGATACATTCTACCGATGTGGCTCAGAATGTGTTGGACTGTTTCAAGGCAGCATTTCAAGAGCCTACGATAGCTACGGTGATGATGATGTTGAAAGCGATGAGCAATGTTATCGATACCACATTGTTCATACAGTTGTTTATTGATCCCATGGATGACAACAAGCTCGAGTTCAACGAGCTTTTCGTGGAGATGTTGAAACATATTGAAGAGTTCATTACCGCCGTTGACAAACAGGAAAAGCTTTACATCAGTTTGCAAACGAGTTTATCAACATTGATGTTCAATTTATCAGCGTACTACTTGAAAAACTTCACCACTGTTGCCAATGTCAACCCTATTGTTGAGTTTTTGTCAAGTGTTGGCGGCGTTATAATTGATTCATCGAGTGAAGCTGCGTACAGGTTACTCATTGGATATGGGAATTTGAAATATGGGAACCAGTTCAAGGACACGCCTTCGTGGATCAACCATATATCCCAATACTCAAGTGAAGATAGATTTGTTCAACTCAATCTGGATATCGAAAAGTTGCAACGTAGATAGATATAAATACGTGATAGATATGTATTGCTAACCTATACTAATATACAAGAAACCACAGCAAGACGTCAACTCATTCATTAATTCAACTATAGAACAATTCAGGTACTTTGTGAACGTAGCTGACCAATTTTTGGGCAATATCCAAATTGATGTTGTCTGAGAGCTCAATGACCGAGTATACATTCACACCTGGGTTATTGGTGCTACTTTTACCTATAATCTCGTAGTTCTTGCCCACAACTAGCGAGTCGTTCTGCAAACTCAAGGGTATAGGTCCATTGCTGTTCAAAGTGGCCGTGCCTGAAGATCCGTCGAACGATTCACATTTGCCAATGATACGGACAAGCTTGCCTTGGTGTGACTGCAACAACGTAGCATCTATCCTTATGTTAGCTGCGTCCATGGTTGATAATGTGGTTATAGCGCTTCAAGTTATAAGCTTAGTACGCGTATACGATTTATTAACATTTCACGCGACAATGTCTCACGGGACATATTTTTGGATTAGCGTCTATTTTATTACTATTAACAGTTACACAAGTCAGATAAGAAGGTATGTAGGTTACCTGCTTTCTCTGACCTCATCAAGCTCTCACCAATCAAGAATCCATCTACATTTTGCGTTTTGTAATTTTTCACGTCGTCAACCGTGGTGATTCCCGACAACGCCAACACAAGGACATCACCTTTTCTAGCGCTGTTCTTGGAGTCTTCTACCAAGTTGGTGGTAGTGTTCAAGTCGACATCGAAGTTTGTTAAGTTTCTGTTGTTGACTCCTAATAGTAATGGCTCCTTGGTATCGTTTTCGTGGGTGAGTTTCAAAGCCTCTTGCAATTCAGAAGCATTATTGATTTCAACCAAGGGTACCATCCCCAACGAGAGGGAGTATGTGTACAATTCCTGTAACAACTCGAGGTTGTTCAACATTTTGACAATCAACAAAACCGTATCAGCTCCTGCCAATCTGGCTTCCAATATCTGATACTTGTTGAAGATAAACTCCTTGCGCAACACCGCCGGTCTCGAGTAGTTTGGGTCTTTGGGGGTATTGAGTACTTTACGTATAAGTGACATGTCCTCGAGTGACCCTTTGAACCAGGTAGGTTCGGTCAACACTGAGATTGCCGAAGCACCGTGGATAGCATAATTGAGTGCTTGTTGAGCCGCATTGGCATCGGCGTTTATTACTCCCTTCGAAGGAGACGCCCGTTTGAACTCAGCTAATATGGGCGACTGCTTTAAGTTTTTGGTCTGCATGAGTCTATCGTAAAAGTTGATCAATGGTGGTGCTACACCCAAGGAGAGTAAAATCTCCAATTGTTCGAAAGATCTTCCTGGTAGTGCCTCTATGCCTTTATAGTCAGCAATGCGTTGGTTGTAGATCTTTTGCAAAATGTCTTCGGAAGGCTTGGCCGTTGTATTCTTAGCGCTTTGTTTCCAAGTACCGCCAGTGACACTTAATAAGTTATCAATCATTATTTGGCCCGATTCAGTCAAAATGGACTCAGGATGAAACTGAACACCTTCTATGGTGTACTCTTTGTGTCTAACTCCCATTATAACCTCGGGTGAAGTGTCAGTAGTTGCGGTGATCTCTAGACAGTCTGGTAACGTTTGCACGGTTCCTGCTAACGAGTGGTACCTAGTCACAGCTACCGATTGTGGCACGTTCGCAAACATACCCTTACCATCATGCTTGATCGTGGTAGTCTTACCGTGGACGATCTCTCCCGCATACTGAACCTCACCCCCAAAGACTTCAAAGATGCATTGTTGGCCCATGCAAACACCAAACACGGGTATTATGCCCTTGAATTCACGAATGACTTCCCTACTTATACCTGAATCTGACTTTGGATGCCCAGGACCTGGAGATATGAATATCAAATCTGGTTTCAACTTGTCCCTGATAGTTTCAACATCGATTTCGTCGTTTCGATACACATCAACTTTCTCGCACAAGGGCGATTGATACAAATACTGGTATAGGTTCCAGGTAAATGAGTCGTAGTTGTCTATCATCACCACGTATTTCTTATCGTTCGAGCGTACCATCTTTGTCTGCTGGTCTGACACTTTCATGGCATAATTTTTCACTACTGATTTTTTTTCTAGGCTCACCAAACTGACTCATAGCGACTGAGGTACAAATGATATCGAGCATGTAAGCTGTGATCTACTTATATATTTATCTTGTATAAACGTCTATTTGAATCTATTATTCCTTTTTGGATTTGGTCTGCCCATCGACCTTTTTCTGTCCGTTGTCATCAAGCTGCACACCTTTTAAGATAATGGAACTGACCAATTCGAGCAACAACATGAATAATGAGGACAAGATGGCCAAACAATAGTTCGAAATACTCACTCCAATGTCCAACCAAGAACCTTCAGTACGGACTAAGAAGAAAAAGTTGAGCGATAAGAAATCACTAGTTGAAATGATCAATGTCGATATGGTAAACTTCTTGATGTCTAATTGTAAGTTCATGATCCCAAGACACGAGGATAATAGCACGTATGGTATGATCAATTTGATCATCAACAATGCTCCCATTGGGAATGGGTCAAAGATCGGAATCAAGCGATACACCGAGTCGAGCGAGAATGACGAAATCGACGCAATGTTACCGGTACCAAAGAACGCCAATTGCAAGAAGAAGAAACCAACAATGGTGATTCTAATCACTTGCAACCAGTACCCTTTTGGCAATCTTCCTTTGTTTTCACGTTGGTAAAGCTCAACATCGATTCTGGAAAACTTAAGCGCCTGCTCAATGTTAATCCAAAGCAATAAAATGGACGAGTATCCAACGTAAAACAAAAGTTCGAATGATATAGTCAAAATAATGAATGTGGGTACAAACGACAAGTAGATGATCAACAACCTCAACTTGTAGTCACTGGAAGAATTGGCAGAATGCAACGCGGGCAACACAATCAACGATGCAACAAAGGTGACCCATCCAAGAACTTGTGAATACAATGGCAACCCATCTCGAGCTTGCAATGATAACACAGAAACTGAGGTGGCATATAACATTAGTGGAATCATTGCGAGTTGAAGCAACACCAAATTCTTCAGCTTTTGACTAATTTGGCGTTGAAAGACATCGTAGGTTGCAAATAGTCCAAATAATAAGGCTGCAACCGACCCAAAAACAATCTCTTGTAAACTCTCAATCTTGACGGGGTCTTGCCTTGGAAATATTCCCATGAGAATACACAAGGCAAACCACAACCCTTTAGTCAATAACGAGATTTTGCTAGAGCCTTGAACTAACAATGGGTAAACCCCTATAACAACCAAGATAATCGAAAACATGTCTCTATTAAAGAACCCATAAGCAATACCTTCGTACATTCCAATGAAACTGACAACAATCAATGCTCTAGTTCCCAGTGAGATCCCATAAAGAAACTGATCGATCCCTTCGTGTAAACTCGATCGTTCGTTCAAGATAGTGTACCAAAAGTAGATCGGAAATGCTGCGTAAACATAATAGTTGAATGGCGATGCCTGATAGAAAAGCACGTAGTTTATTGACACAAAGAGAGCACCAAAAACTCCCAATAATTGAAGCGAGTTTTGAGTCTGTACTTCGTTTTCCTTCAAAATGAAAAGTTTCAAAAAAATGTTGAATGAGTAGACAATCCAACCAAAGAATCCCAAAGTGACGATGGTTCTCAATAGCAACCAATTATAAGTTTGGAGATAGGTTAACCCATCCAATGCTGTTTTCATCAATTCTTCGGATAACTCAATAGCTCGAGTTTCGATTTCTATTGCTGAGCCTGAGTGATCACGTAACTTTTCTATCAACTGTTCAATTTCAGTTTTGTACTGGCCGATGGATTTCTCTTCAAAAGGTGAGTATGGTTTGAATTTGAATTGGTGATTCAACACCTCGTCATGCTTCACAATATACTGTTCAACGATCGCGAGCGCATTACTATATAATCCATTGATTTTAGAGATGGGGTCCGAGTTCAAATAATTCAATGGCAATTCACCCACTGAATTTGCTGGATAATTGGTCCCCACTAAAAATGCCATCAACGACGCAATATCGGCTTGATTGACATCGTTCCTGACCAAGTGGTCTAATTCCCACGTATCGAAGAAGTCTGCTTCGTAGCCGCTGCTTACTGGATCTTGTTTCAAGATTTGTGCTTGTGGGTCTGATAAATCAGTCAAGTTTACTGGTTTGTTGACACCTGCACCCCATGCGATCAATGGTGTTCTGGTGTTATTCGGGTGACCATCTCCGTGACTTCCAAAGTCAGACATACCATGATCAGCGGTGAACACAAACGCGGTGTCCTCATCGCCAAAGAATTCGTTGATCCTGGGTACTAATTTAGATAATTTTTCATCAATGTATTGGATGTCGTCATAGTATTCAGCGGAGTAGGGCCTGTAAGCGTGGCCAGCAGTATCTGGTCCTAATAAATGTAAGAAGAATACATTACCGTCTTGATGTAATTCGTCATGCAACGTGGCATTCTTGGTGCTATTAGCCATCAATTCGTCAAAATGTCTAAAGACAAAAGCGTCCAACTCTATTGAGCTCTGCGTAAAGTCTTCAAACTCGTGTCCGTACATGCACACGTCTATTCTTCCTGGAACAACTCCATCTCCATAGGCAAACATGGGCAAAATGTCGGGGGATCCAAACGAGTATGTATGTTTTGACTGATTGAAGAACGAGTCGAAATCGACAGGGTTTTCTTTCCAACCTTTAGTCACAGCAGACACGTCTTCGTAAAATCCTGCAATCATTGCAACGTGGCCTGGTCTGGATTCTGTAGGCATTCGTGTGTTGGAAATACCCCATGTACCTTCGTTCAAGGCAAGACTTCTCAAATATGGCGCGAGATAGGTTTCCTCGCCAGTCGTTGGATGAGTTAACTTCTGGAAAGTCTTGTCAGCTCTCAATCCATCTCCCACTATCAAGAACAATCGTTTCGCTGGCGGTGTCCACGTTGACTTGTGATGTTCCATTCCGTGCACCAACGGCAGCACAAAGTAGATATCGAAAATGGACCATAAGTAGAAGAAGTGGAAGATCACACCTAGCACTAGCAATAGCTGTCGGTTTCTATTCATCGTCACTATACTGTTGATGTTTTCTTCAGCACATACTGAAATATGTGTTAAATTTTGATTTTTACCTCGCAGCCATCAAGGTACAAATCACAAACGCGTTCTACGAGTCAAGAATCGAAAGTAATTAGATATATGTATAGTAAATATATAACGTATACACTCGCTATAGACCCAAACTCCGTTTCACAGCTGCTCTATCCATCCAGTTGCGATTTTGCTGGTACACTTGCATGGTATAAGTGTATTTTCGTAGTTGTTCCGTGTAAACCTCCTGGAGACGAAGGTCTTGCTCCAAGCACTCTTGATAAACCTTGAAATTTTCCGGGTTGCCGTTGACTTGGTTGAAGTGTTCTTCGTCTGCCTTTGCTCGCTGCAGCATATGCTGGATAATGTACTTCTTGTATTGCAAGAAATCCTTTTCGTAATTCTCGATATTTATGACGTACCTCTGCCAACCGTTTTCGTCGACCGAACCTTCAATCACCACATCGGGTGGATCAGGTGGCAGGTAGTCTGGATGGTCGGTGATGGCGTGCAAATCCGCCTTGGTCAATTTGGGAGCATGACCCTTTATCGAATTACGATTGATGGGAGTGTGCAAGGTTTCGACTTTCAGAGTCCCGTTGGTGTATTCGGCAACTCGCTGTCGTTTAGCAGCATTGTAGATATTGACACTTGGTTTTCTTCGTCCGTCCGATGGTAAACTGTCGCGGATATCACTAAAGTCGACATCGTCCAAGCTGGTGCCCAAGTTGTTTTGCAAGTCACTAAATAGGAACGCATCCATTTTGGCACGCTTACCATTATCCTTGGTATGAATAGGATTATTAGTTTGTTTCATTCTTTGCGTCTGTCTATGAGGTGATGTTGGCCTTCGTTGACGCATATAATTGGGCATTTGCTTGGGTCGAATGTTCGCCGGGGTGTTGATATCATCTAGAACCCCTGCTCTGTAGTCGGCATTCTCCCTGAGGTTGTGATCAATCGGTCTATCATCCTTGTCTTCCAGTAGTTCATTGGCATTCGGTTCAACATTGTCGGGTGTGTGGGGGATAGGCTTGGCGTCAGAATCATGCCAGCTTTCAGGCATCGCTTCATTTTCGTTGTCCTGATTTGATGTATCTGCATGGGTACTATAGAAAGTATCGGCGTGCTCATCGTCATTATTATTGGTGGCTGAGTCATCGGCTTCATTGCGTCCCCCATCGTCATCCAACACAATTGGATCTGACGAATGGTGGCCCGGTTCATCATCGGAGTACTCGTCTTCGCCGTCCAGGCTATCTATTTGCGCTGAGCGTCGGAACTGCTGGTCAAATTCATCTTCCAACACAACACTTGCCGGGAAGGTCGAGTTTGCATAAGCTCGTTGCTTCTGTCGCTGGTACTCGTCAGCAGCTCCATTAGTCGTTCGTATCGAGTCTTGCGCTCGAACATGCTGGTGAATCCGCTCTCGCTCTTGCTCGCGAACTTGTTCTCGTCGGCGTTTTTGTTCATTCAATAGTTCTTCCTGTCGCTGGCGTTCTAGTTCTCGCAATTTATCCAGTTGTAGTTTCTGTTTTCTATCTGCTTCACGTTGGCGCTCAGCTTGGCGTAGCTGGGCTTCTCGTTGCTCGGCCTTTCTTCTCATTGCCTCCTCTGCTCTAGCTCGTTCAAACGCTTGTCGCTTCTCTTGTTCAAACCTTCGCTTCTCGGCCTCTGCTTGCTTGAAACTCTCATCTGGTCTTTTGTAATAAGTCTGGTAGAACCCATAATAGCTGTTCCCTTGACTGCCTGTAGGTTTGGAAGGGCTGTAGCCATGTATGTTGATGTTGATGGAGCTTCCTGCGCCTATGGTTATATCGTATCGGCGCTTCGATTCGGGCGACGAGAGCACCTCGTAGGCCTCATTCACTTTCAAGAATAGTTCATGGTGGAGTTTATCGTTGGTCTTGTCAGGGTGGTATTTCAACGAGAGCTTCCTGAACGCTCGCTTGATTTGAACCGACAGTGCATCAGGTGGTATACCTAGTAGTTGGTAGTAATCCTTGGAAGACATTCTCGACCATGACAAGTACGAATTCAAATCAAGTTGGTTGTGTAATATCGCGACAAAAATATTTAGCGCTAACTATAAATTGATCTTGACAATATTGTTTGATCTGGTAGGTGTGCCACCAGCGACTACAAGCGAAGTACTCTTTGGAGTGGGACTACATTTTCAATCAAACTGACACATTCACATTAAAACACAATATAACACTTCATAGTAATGACATCTTTGACCATATAGGTCTTAGGGTCCAAGATGAGACTAAAAAAAAAAAAATAACGAAAAGGCTTAACTCATGGCGATGTATATTGTATATATCATTACGTCTAAATAAGAGTAGTGGTTTGGTTACCAGAAGTGAAAGGCAAAAAACAGTTTTTGCATTCAACTGCTCTTCTTGCTGATGACACGGTAATTGTCCAGTTCTTCAAACCTGGTGCCAATGACCTTCTTGTTGGCGTCGTAGACCTCGCCTCGTCTCAAGTAGTCCAACTCGACGAGTTTTGGCCAGTTGACAAACTGGTAACCCGAGGTGTTGATGTAGTATAGCGAGTTGGCGTTGAAAAGCAACACTGCTCCCACCACGAGCAAGTTCTTGGAGTCGGTCAACGCGCCACGGGGAAAGTTGATAATGGCAAGGAGAATCAAAAGCGACGTGCCCATCAAGTAGGGCAACAACTGGTCGTATGGCGCGCGTTTATCGGCGAATGGCGAGTTGACATTGTCCTGGTACGGCTTGTACAACCCCAAGAACAAGTCGTACGAGTCCTGGCGGTTTCCGTCGCGCAAGTTATTCTTGAAGTAGCGCGAGATTGAGTTTTGCAAGTCGCTGAGAGCCCCCTGTTTGGTACGCTTACCCAAGCGGGTGAAATCGGTTTTCAAGGCCCCAGTGCCCGAGTAGGCACACGACACGGCGTCGGCGTTGTCGGCCCAGAACCCTTGGTAGAAAATGTTAAACTGCTTGTCAATGATTTCCCAGGGGGTAGTATTTTCGCGTTGCAAGTAACCAGCGTCGGTGAACTGGTTTTGCAACACCCAGCGGGCGATTGTCGACTGGACAACGTTGGTTCTGTCCAAGCAGTCCATGCAGTTGGTTCTGACAATCTTATCTTGGGTCGAAACGATTTTTTTAGCGGTCAAGTCGTAGTGGAAGTAGTTTGACGACGTGTAGCCCAAGTCGACCAACCGGTCCAACAAGAGGTTGATCCGGTTCCATCTCATTTTCGAGCACTCGTGGTGGAAGTCAAAGTAAATGTAGTTGACTTTGGCGGCTAATTGTGGCGGCAAGGACTCGACGGCGGTTTCGAATGCCTGCTTTACCGGGGCCTCGTACCCCAGCTGGTTGACCAAGTTGACGCAGTAGTTGGTGCCGTACCAGTCGCACTGCGACTGGAAGTGTTTGGCGGTGGCGTCTAGTGCCGGCTGCGACGACACCACCAAGTTTGGTTTGTACTTGAGGTTGTTGATCTCGGCCCAGTACACGGGCACCGATCCCCTCGTTTGCAAGAACGAGTAAATGTGGTTGTTGCTGCTGGTGAACACTTGTTCGGTTTCGTTGAAGTTGGCCACGTTACCTTGAGAATCGATCCCTCGGCGGAAGTACCGGGTTCCCGCCCGGTATATCGATCTCCGGGTGATCAAAGCAAAGTCCAAAGCTTGCGAGCCATTAAACGTCGCCAGGTGTGATTTAAAGTAGCCATAGATGATTGGGGTGATGAAAGCATGGGCGTTGTTTGTGAGCAACTGCTGGGACAAGTAGTAGTTCCACCAGAAGCGCACGTCGTAGTTTGCGGTTTTGTTAGTGAACTGGCGCTGCAACGAGTTGGTCAAGTCGTACTTGTTGTCGATGGCGTAGTACAAGGTGCTTGCGGTCAAGTGCTGGTGCAACAAGGCGAGGTACTGGTTCTCCTCTGCCAGTTTTGCCGCCAAGTCGTGCTTGGCCACGGGCAAGATTTGGTACGAGGTGATTTTGGCAATAGCGTGGCCCAACACGGCACCGGTGACTATATGTTTATCAGCAATAATCAAGTAGCGGTTAAACTTGAGACGAATAGTACCAATGACACACGAAATCGGCGATAGTTTGCCCAGTGCCGAACTAGTGTCGGACACCGACACCAGGTCAAGTGACACCAGCAAGTACTTGTTGGATCCTGAGTCATAGATGACGTGTGCCCCCTGAGGGTCTGTGCCATAGGATAAAGTCATGGTGGCTCTTCAAATACTAAAAAACCCCATGGCACCGATTGAGAAAATCATTAGCGTGGGACAACAATGTACAGGAGAAGTTTTCATATGATACTCAAATAGGAAGTGAAATCAACCAGATAATGCAACCACAATAGAGACAATTAGTGTGGTGTCACAAAGTTTTTGTGGTTATTGTACATTTGATATCTATAAACTAATACTAAAACTATCATCTACTCTCCTCACCAGTTGCTGTTTTATTGATATTGAGTGTTCCACGTGATACTACACGTGACACTACTAAGTAAGACATCAAATTTTTTTAGTTGTCGCTGGTTCCATGGCGCCAAAACACACATCCATACGAAGTATCATGTCAGACTCGGGGTTGGAACGGCTGCTAGACGATATCATAGGAGATAGAAAGAAGCCAGCACGGAGAGGAGGGTACGCTGGTAAGAGAATAGTGCCCAATGCGAGACGACACAACCCCCACCCCACCAGGGGAAACCCACGACACTCGCGCCCAGGACCAATGCCAGCAGCATCAAGGTTGCCTCGAGACGTGGTGGACTTGTCGCGCGGAAGACCAGTGTTGCGAGTCAAGAACATCCACCCCGACTTGAACGGTGTCGACTTGTCTAACCTCTTTGGCTCGGTGTCGCCAGTCGACTTTGTCAAGTTCGACAACCACAACGATACCGTGGCCTACGTGTGCTTCCACAACGACAACCAACGCTCGAACCGCGAGTCAGTCGACAAGTTCGATGGTAAAAAGGCCATGGGCAACCGCTTGGTCGTCGAGGTCGCCACGTCGTTGGCCGACAGAATCGAGCTCCCGCACCAACCTAAACCTCGCCCCCCTCGCCCCAAACAACCAAAACCAGTCAAGGCTAAAAAAACCCCCAAGGACTTGCACACCTTGGACGAGGAACTAAACGCGTACATGAACCAAGGGGACACAAACCAGGAAACCCAAAATGACGCCATGAACCTCGACTAGCTAGATTATGTATATATGTAAATGTATGAAAAGTATAGTAGTTGTGTATTAGTAATATGGAAGGTGTTACATGCTAGAGTTTGGGGTGACCCTGATAGTGGGTCCAAGGATATCCCAAATATGGTGATAGACCTAATTATTGTACTCAGCCGTAGACGTTGGAGACACTATGAGTCCTAGTCGTTGCGTCGATGTGTATACATTGTCCTGTCATGGTATATCAGGATATTATCATTGTATCAAACGGAGTTGAAATGTTAGTGTATTTTCCATTGGTTCGAGGCACAATGTAATCAGTCAACCTGGTTGATAGTTATACAAATATTGTTGTCGCTGTCTGCGTCCACCTGATTTTGAATAAATTCATCGTTTACGTGTGATCGCAACTGTAGATTGGGTCGACCAAGTAGTTTGTCAAAGATGTTTTCTCAACCCAAGATTGCAAAACGTTGCTGACACATATTCACAATCACCCCATTCCTTGGGTCAACTCCACAAGCTCAATGTATAACCGCTTGGTCTTGCGGCGCCACGTCTTGCCCCAGATCAACGTGGGAATGATAAATGCAATTGTGACAAAGTCAATCACCGCCAAGGCAATGTAGGTGTTGGTGGTGCCCAGTCCGTCCAACCAGTACGAGCACACAAACGTAAACACACACGCCAACGTGTTGTTGATGATCGACACACCCACCATCCCCTGGATAACAATCTCAGGGTAGCAGTCCATCAAGTACGACATGGCAATGTCCCCGATCGACCCCCATCCAAAGCCAATGAACCCCAAGCCCACATAAATCACCTGCCACGGCCACGTCTTGTCAGCACCAACCCCAAACATAATCAAGCCCAAGGGTGAGATGATCAACGTGAGAAACAAAAGCCACAAACGGTACTCGGGCTCCATGTTCCCCTGGTTTCGCCGTGCAAGCCAGATGACATGCTTATCGGAGAAATAACCCGCCACCACACATCCAATGATGGCCCCGATGGTAGTGGCAACATTCATCACCGCCACTCCCGTCTCAGACTTGTTCCAAGGGTCGTCGTAAAAGAAAGTGTCTTGAGTGGTTAGGAAAAACGACATGTATGCATCCTGCAACCCCCACAAGAGGCCCGATAGCCACACTGCAGGTAGAGTGAACACTTTGAAATAGACCAAGAACCGCTGGAGGTACTGTTTGAACCCGCAACCCACGAGATATGGTGAAGGAGTGATGAGGGCAATTGTGCGCCAGTACGGTTTTGCGGTTTCGAGGGGGTCATTGTTGGCGGTAGCAAACGTTTCAATCAAGTGGTTGGTTTCGACCACCTCGTGGTCGCCTTCGTTCTTTTTCTGATCATCGCCAAAATCGTGGGTGATTGATTTCGATTCGTAGACTTTACCATAAATCTCGCGAGCAAACACCGTTTCCTGGCAGGTGAAGATGACGAGCACGAGAGTCGCTGCAAAGAATATAGCGCCCCACCAGCCCACCCAGCGGAAAGTTTGCGACTGGGCAATCAAGTGGGCCACGAGCGGGCCCAAGAACGAGCCCACCGACGTGGCCAAGATGTAGATGGTCAACACCGAGCCTAGCTGGTGCTGGAAGAAGATATCAGTGAGCGACTGTTGTACCTGAGCCTCGGCACATGCTTCGGCCATGCCCACGAATGCTTGCGACCAGATGGTGTCGGCGGTTCGTTTCGACAATGCAAACCAGACGCTGCCCCCAAGTCCGGCGACCATGCACACGATGTAAGTGACTCTTCGTCCGTAGAGCGAGCTTGCTGGGGCAAAGACAATGCAGGACCAGCCGATAAACAAAAACAACACTCCGGCGCCGGTGTTCATCGAGTCGTAGGTGATGCCATAAGCTTCGTGCAAGCTTTCCTGGGCGGCGCCAGCGTCGTTAGCGGTGGCAGCCGTCAATGCGGTGACGAACGAGAGCAAGGCAAAGTGCCAACCTTTTCTGAAGGCGCTCCAGTTCAACGGGTCGTTGGGGGAGTCTGTTGGTTGGGGCAAGTTTTCATCGTAGTACTTCTCTTGGTCATTGGCAAGTAGCATTAATAGAGCCCCGTTCCCGTAAACCTAGTCTTGTTGCATCTCGCAAAAGATTTTTTTTTGCAGCAACTGAGGCAAGTATAACGATAAGACGAGTCAAACTACAAGAAAAACTACAAGAAGAACTACAAGAAGAACTACAATTACAATTAATATACATTTACTATAACCATTATTACTACTTTGATCCATGTTTCAATCTTTTATCGACTATCACACTTCCCAATCCAACTTGGGTACACTCACAAAATAACCCACATTGATTGCTAGCGACCGCCCGGAGGGCGGTCGTATTGAGTAATGCCCGAGACGGCTAGGGAGATCCCACTCTGAACTGAATAGCAGATCAAAACATTATACAGCCAAGCCAAGCGATGAAACGAGCCAAAGTCTTGGTAAACGTGGATGAAAAGAAATTGCCCCGGAGTTGTGGTAGTTGTGCCAGAAAAAAATCGACAAGAAACCACAAATGAGAAATGAGAAAGAAACAATGCTGTGGTGGAGAGTATATAACACGATCATTGCTAGTGCTAGTGTTAGCGTTAGTGTTAGTACTAGTGTTAGTACTAGTGCTAGTGATCAATCATTAACACAATCACCGCCAGGTGATTGTGTTTCTGTCAGTGCTACCATTTCCATTTTTCCAAAAAAAGCAATTTTTCATTTATATTAACCAACCACAATGCCTGAAATAAAAAAGTTGATAATTTAAATCTATTCATACAAAATGGCTGTTCAACAAAAATTACCTGAGTTCTCGCTTGCCGACTATGCTTCCTTTGCGTTGGCTGGTGCAATTGGTTGTGGTGCCACCCATGGGGCCATGACTCCCATCGATGTCGTCAAAACCAGAATCCAATTGGAACCTACTGTGTACAACAAGGGTATGATTGGCTCGTTCAAACAAGTGGTGCAAAACGAAGGTGCCGGTGCGTTATTGACTGGTTTTGGTCCTACCGTCTTGGGTTACTCCTTGCAAGGTGCGTTCAAATTCGGAGGTTACGAATTCTTCAAAAAAACCATCATTGAACAATTAGGTTTCGACAAGGCCAAACAATACAAAGACGGTGTCTACATGGCCTCTGCCGCTGCCGCTGAATTCATCGCCGATATCGCTTTGTGTCCTTTGGAAGCCACCAGAATCAGATTGGTGTCGCAACCAACCTTCGCCAATGGCTTGGCTGGTGCCTTTGGCAGAATCTTGAAAGAAGAAGGTGTCGGTTCTTTCTACAACGGTTTCACCCCAATCTTGTTCAAACAAATTCCTTATAATATCGCCAAGTTTTTGGTCTTCGAAAGAGCCTCCGCCAAGATCTACGACTCGGTGTCGACTCCAAAAGACCAATTGTCGTCCACCGCCAACACCGCCATCTTATTAGCATCAGGTGTTATCGCTGGGTGTGCCGCCGCTTTCGTATCGCAACCTGCTGACACCTTGTTGTCCAAGGTCAACAAGACCAAAAAAGCTCCTGGCCAATCGACCGTGGGCTTATTGGTGCAATTAGCCAAACAATTAGGTATCAAAGGTTCGTTCGCCGGGTTGCCAACAAGATTGGTCATGGTCGGTACCTTGACCTCATTGCAATTCACCTTGTACGGTAGTATCAAAGGTGCCTTAGGTACCCCTCCATCGGTTGTTTTATAAGTATAGTGTATAGTTAGTCTATGTAAATATTAATAGAAGATCGTAGAAAATCGAACACCAAGCAAAGCATTGTGCGAAGCTATTGCCCGAAGCTATTGCAATAACCCAGCACACCATCTGTATCATATCCATCACTGGCACATGACTCTGATCTCATCGCTGGTCGAGCCTCAATAATATCGTGCATATGTCGCATCGTAAATGCCACAATGTCGTCAGGCACAAACGACATTATGCTCTGACAAAATTTTGGCTGCTTTACAAAGTGCACTCTTTGAGTTTTGACAGATACATTTTGACTGGTGGGTGAGTTATAACATATTGGTACACCAATAGTGCTAGTAAGACAGTGCGATTTATTGGC
The DNA here is from genome assembly GCA_030564305.1 of Suzukiozyma glaebosa. Taxonomy (NCBI): domain Eukaryota; kingdom Fungi; phylum Ascomycota; class Pichiomycetes; order Serinales; family Debaryomycetaceae; genus Suzukiozyma; species Suzukiozyma glaebosa. Next base: position 121,050 of record JAJLUT010000015.1, read on the forward strand.
AGATTAAGCTAGTGAAGAGCACTGAAAGTACAATTTGAGATCGCATAAAAGATCATGTGGGGATTTCAACCACAACTGTTTTGAATAGCTGTGCAATTGTAAACTGTTTATGGTACTATTCACGATTTGGTGTTAGCAACTGGTTCTTAAGCATGTTATTCATTTTAAACGGAAAAAGTTATCTCGGAAATAATAATACAACTGCTTCTTGTAGATGATTGGCGGCGGATTCGAAACTAAACACTGTGTCAGCATGTCAATTGACTACAGCTTTACGGTGATGGTTACAAGAAGTAAGAATGATATTGCCCATCATAATTGTCATTCAATGGGAACCAGGGTGGCGAAGTCTGAAACCATCACCGTGGGTAGTGAGAGTATACTGAGTCTCTGATTGAGAAGGTCTATCCGCGCTACCATAATAAATGTGGATCAGATGTTTTAAACAAGTGATTACTACCAGACAGATATGGCAAGTGTAAGGAGTCGAAGGTCACTGTTTATTACTAAAGAATAATGAGCTATTACAACTAAGGGTTTAGATGCACTTATATAGTCTTGTTAAACTCGTTTAGGTATCATTGTTGTTGTACCAATGATGCATACTAGGAAGTGTTTAGTCTTTGAACCTGACACCAAGACATACTACAACACAATGTTGAATCATCAGCTGTGATGTTTTCGCATAACTACATTCAACTCCCCATCTTCCAACTTCTACAATCATGATGTTCGACCACTTGTCAAAACCTGTATTGATATCATCGACTTAGATTCGATTTGAGATGTGTTGTGTGTATTCGAAATACCATTAGATGGAAATACCAGATTGAATTCAATAACCTAGCAAAGGTGAAATATCGAGACAGAAAGAATTGAATAATGCCAATGTACATCAAATATAGTAGAACAAAGATGCAACCAAAAGCAGAAGCATACTGATATACTTGGTAGCTCCTCCATTAGTGAAAGACGACTCAATGGAGACGATTGAAGACGAGCCGGGAACTGTGTTGGGTTCAGTGCCGCCAGAATTGGCTGGTCGCGGGTCGACAGTGTGATGAGGACTTTCTTGAACTATCGAAGTCACTGGTGCACCATTGCTAATATTGATAACCGCAACCTCGGTTGTATCTGGCGTGACAATCGTAGTCGTGTGTGGAGTGTTCAACACGGTGGTTTTGGTCCACTGACCACCATCAGCACTCCCTTCTTCAACAACTCCAAGTACGGTTGTGCGAGTGCCATCACTATTTTGGGTGGTTATCAATGTGGTGTATACTATGGAGCCGCCTTCGGGTTTGATAATTGAAGTGGTGGTGTATTTGATCCCTTTCGTGGTGGTACAGACGCCGACAATACCAGTTGCAGTCGTGGGAACACCTTCGATCGTGGTGACAAACACAGTGGTGTAACTAGTCAACCATTCTGTCGCAGTTGTCTTTTTGGTTGGATCAACTACTTGGTTATCAGTAGTTGTGGACGCACTCAACGAGACTCCGTCAATTGTTTTAGTATTGGGGGACCCATTATCAGTTGACGACCAATCATAGCTTGCACTGGACCATGGCAATATAATATTGGTACCCGCTTCACTTTTACTGGACTGGGCTACGTCCGTTCCCGAGGACGTCCAATCGTAGCTATGGCTCGACCAAGGCAATATAGTATTGGTACCCGCTTCACTTTTACTGGACTGGGATACGTCCGTTCCCGAGGACGTCCAGTCGTAGCTATGACTTGACCATGGCAAAATTGTATTTGTTCCTTCTACGCTTTCACTTGGCTGGGGTACACCTGTTCCCGATGATGTCCAATCGTAGCTATGGCTCGACCATGGTAGTATTGTACTACTCGTGGGCCAATCAGTACTTACACTCGACCACGGCAAAGCAGAAGACGACCAGTCGTAACTTTCGCTTGACCACGGTAACACGGAACCAGTGGAGGACCAAGTATAACTGCCACTTGACCATGCCGAAAATGTGTCGCTTGAAGTAACTGAGGAATTGGAAAACGACGAGTATGCTGAGCTAGCGCTCGAAATTGTAGCAGACGGCGACGAACTTGGTGGCATGGAAGTAGCGTCACCCGAAATGATAGCGGTCCCACTTTCAGATAACGATCGATTTGAAACGACACTCGAAGATGCTGCAAGTGGTGTCGAGGACTCCAAACTTGACAGAAGTGGCGACGAAACTATACTCTCAGACAGAGATTCAGACAAACTGGAGGTCAGAGATGACTCAACAAGCGATGATGACACGATTGAGCTCTCGACTGATGAACTTTCAACGGAGGAGGAAGCAACTGGTGAAGCTACCGCGGAGGAGCTTACCATCGATGAAGAAATGACCAGTGAACTTTCTGCCGCAGATGAGCTTTCCGCTGTGGAACTTTCCACTGACGAACTCACCACGAACGAGCTATCACTTTCCTGCAAAAAACTTGCCAGTGACAGTGAGTCAGCAGACGAGCTAGCGGCTGAAAAAACAGTTGAGCTTTCCAGTGAAGAAACCGGTGAGCTCTCCAGTGACGACGAGCTTTCTGACGCTGACGAGCTTGCCTCTGACGAGCTTGCCGTTGATGATGATGCTGACGGTGATGCTGACGAGCTCTCGGGTACGAATGCCGGTGCCACTGGTATTGGGGGGCAGGGGCGACATTGTGGAGGTGGTGGCAGAGCTGGCACTGGTCCATTGTAGGCAATTTGGCCCTTCTTTGCAGTTTGAAATATGAAGTAAAACCCAGCTGGGTCGTAGCCGGGCCCAAGATTGAATGTGTAGGTAGCACCTGAGCTATAGTAGATCGACAATACTCCTGCGATGGCATATGAGAACGTGGAAGGAGTATCGATGGTTAGACTGTTTCCGGGCTTGAATCCGGCCACCTGTAACAGAACTGACAATCCGATTGGAGCATCCACGAGAAGGGCCGCGGTGGGCCTTTCAAAGTAGAACAACTGCGACTGGTAGGAGACTTGGGTGTAAAGGGCAGCGATGGTGTTCCCAGCGAGGTGGATGCAACCAGACCCGACAAATTCCACTGCCATGTTCGTGTTGACGTTGTTCAAGCAAATGTCGCCTGTATTCGTGATTGGGTTATCCAGTTGAAAATTGGCACTGCCAAAACCTTCCTGGGTGGAGACGGTGATGAACCCCGAATTGACCCACTGATTTGCCGAAAAAGCGGTCCTAAAAGCGTACCTGGTTGAGTCGGACGAGAAGAATATTTCGCCCAGGTTGTCGAGCTCTTCCATTCCAAAGTTTATCTCTGAAGCGCGTGTCGGGCTGACGGCGCCGAACGAGACAATGCCCATGTTGGTGATTGCAGTGAATCTAAGTGGGGGGGTTCCGATACCGGGCGAGTTTTCTGGGGCGGAGATGTAAAAACCAGCGCTGGCACCAATACTGAACGTCCCCTTGAACAGGACGAAATTGGTCCATACTGAGTAGTCGATGTCGGGATTGACAGTGACACTATCGAATCCGACTACTGGCGCGCTTTCAGTTGTGTCTACACTGATGACTTGGGCGAGCGCCTGAGTAACATAGACAAGCAACCACAACCACATCAGAACAAACAATTTACACTCACAGTTTGTCTAACTGGTGAAGTGGGGGGGACGGGGATTTATATACATCTTAACCAAACCCGCCTAGGTGTATAAAATATTATCTGATCGAACAAGCACAAATGCCTAAATTCCGATCATTTCCATAGAGGTAAAGTTGTATTCACCATCTTCGAAGCCAAAGGTTGTAACCGTGGTCAATCGTAACAGTTACAATCGGGAAAGCCTGAAACTTGCGTATTGGTGAGCGACAGATGAGCAAGTGTATAGTAGGCCACAAAGTAGTGTAGTGACCACCGCATCAGCAGGGTGTAGCTAATGACTTCTGAACGGTCAGCCTTGCAAACATCTTGGCGTGCATTCCTTTCAACAACAAAATATCCGCTTGAACCAGCTACTTTGAGCATCGTCAGAAGTTAGTAGGACCATGTGCTGTGAATAACTACCAGCTACTCACGTTGTGTGAATCCTCATTTTCCCCCATCGTAGGTGCTCCCATTGGTTGGTCTTTTCTTTATAATGTCCCCAAAAATAACTCGCATCATTGTTGTTTATGCGTCGTAAATGAGCGCCATGTCGTTCTCGAGACTCATCAGATTCGATTCGACCCTGAACGACACTTTTGCGACATTGCACAAGAGTGGTTGATATTTCATAACAATGCTAAGGAGGATTAGTACCACCCCATGACTATATTATCTACTGTACTGGATTGAAGTAGCATTATCAGGGGCACTGCTTATGCCTAAGCTTCAATTGAAGTTTACAGTACAATACTAAATTTGGTCAACTATGTAATATCATATATAATACACTACTTACAGTATAGACGACTCATTTCCTCCTCTACCTCCATAAACTGTATTCCTGAGGTCGGGTTTGGCCCTCCAACGACGTGGCGGCTGCCGCCACTGCCGCGCTCGCGAGCGTGGGCGAGGTGGTGGTGTCAGTAGTACCATCCTGAGGTTCAGCGAAGCTGCGTTCGTGGATAAGTTTACCCACGTACCCTTGGAAATCGGCATTGTGCTTCTTGATATCGCCCGATTCGGCCTTCATCATATCGAAACTGGCCTTGAAGTCAGGAACGTCCCACTCAAATTTGGCGTCGTGCGGCTTACACTCCTGGTGGTACATGTCAACAATATACTTCCAGTCGACCAAATCAAGCGAACTGAACTGGTGCAACTTGTGCAACAACCACAACTTGGTGTCCAACGACATGTACGCCGCCCGCAACGTCGACTCGCGCTTGATCAACTTGTTCCACTTATAGCGGCACTGGATCCGCGACCGGATCCCATTCATCTTGTCGCTGACAATAGTCCAGTTGATAGTGGGCAGTTTAGTCGCCGCCAGGTTGTCATGACTGGCGGAAATGAACTCAGTGACAATATCAGTCAACTGCTTCTCCTCGGCATCCGACCACTTGTTGGAGGCACGATTGTCGCCACATTTAACGTAGTTACGCCAGCGGTCGCGACAGTCCTCGGGCATCCGGCCCATGGCCTCGCCCACTTCCTTCCAGCGCCCCTCTTGCGAAAGCGAAAGTTTGCGCAAGAGCTCGTCGTCCTCTTTCGACCACTTGGCCCGTACGTCAAACACATGGTACTGGCGACGGACGTGCTTGTACACCGACGCGCGCGAGCGGTAGGGCAACACCCTGGTCAAGTTCTCCCAGAACTTGTCCTTCTTGCGGTCGGATGACCAGATGCGGTTGCAGATATCGGCGCGGGTCAAGTTGTACAAGTGGCAGTACCCGCGAATGAAGTTGTCGACAGCATCGGTCTCAATGTCCGAGAACACGCGCGGACCCTTATTGGCAAACGTGGGCTGCGAGTTGTACCAGTTGCACGGCTCGCGCGCCGACTCGTCGACCAAGGTGTCAATGTTGGTGATATGCTTGAACTTGAGCGCCTGGTCGGAGCTCAGTTTGTGTTTGGGCGAGAGCGACGTCGCCGCTTGCGCGAGCTGGGTGATGGCCGAGATGTCGCTGTTATCGCGGTAGTTGGGCGTATGCGTGTGGTTGTGGTTGTGATTCTGGTTTTGGTCAATCTGGTTCGTGAGTTCGCGGGCGTTTAGTATCGCATCCTGGACCAACTGGTCGTGGTCCGACTCCAAGCCTGCCAACTCGGGGTCGACGTTGGAGAGCTTGCGTTTCTTGCGCTTGGGCAAGTCGGCGAAGCTGTCAAAGTCGTCGAGAATCCACTGGTTGATATCGTTCATATTGACTTCGTGCAGGCGTTTACTCTTGTCGAGCGTGCCCCCAACGTAGCGCATAACCGCCGCTTCCACGTCGTGGTGCTTGGGGTCAAACTCATCATTAGCATCCTCGTCTTCATCCTTCTTGGTGCCCAACAGCAACAATGCCTGGGCTCCTCCAATCTCTGGTTGCATTGAGGGGGCAGGGTAACTATATCTTCAGGGTAACTTTGATTGTTAGATTTTTTTGTGATGCAAATGGTTTTGTAGTGTTTAGTTGATTCTTTATCCTTTTTGGAAAGATATATGGGCGTAGTAAGCAAATAGATCTCTGATTAGTAGAGAATGTGAGTAATATTTCACTACTGAATTTGGGTAATCTCAGTTTGTGTTTTTTTTTTTTTTTTGGTTCATCTCTCCTGTAGATAATTGTTGTTTACCCTTTAGTATGGATTCAGCCGAATTGGCAGCACTCACGCACCAGCAGCTAGTGGACAGAGTGCTAGACCTCGAGCAGTTGCTCGAAGAGTTCCAGCAGTCGTCGCGTGAGTTGGAACTGGGATTGGAGCAAGAGCTTTTGGCGGTGGAGTCCAGCAACCACCAGTTGCAGCGCCAATTGCGCGACACCAAGCACCAAGTGAAGGTGGCTCAGAGCAAGATCCACGGTTTGACCACCGAAGTCAACGACATGCACGAACAGCAGGTGCAACAGGCTCGTCAGCATCACGAGGAGATGACGGCGTTGAAGCATCAGGTGGTGGCGGTGGAGATTTCCCACGACACGATGGAGTCGCACGATCGCGTGCTCACCAGCAAGTTGGAGCTCGCCACCCAGTTCAACCATGAGTTATTGGAGCGACTCGCATTGGCGGAGTCGGACTTGGACCGCGAGCGCCACGCCAACGTCGCCAACCAAATGTACATTACCAACTACCAGAACCAAGTGCGCGACTTGACCCAGCAGTTGCAGCGCCAGCAGGACCTGGCTCTGGACCTGGACGACACCCCAAACACCACCGTCGTCGCCATTGCCGATGCCTTGGCCGACTGCCACCTCCCGCGAGAGGAATCAAACGAGCCGCACTTGACTACTAACACATCGCCGCACGTGGTGCCGCGGATGGTGCCGAGCTACAGCAAGCTCGTGCTAAAACTACCGAGTCAGTACGACCTCCAGGCCGAAGTGGCACCGCCGCAGGCGTACCCAGTGAAAATACCCCGGTCGCACACCAAGCTGAATGTGAGACAGGAATGAGCCTACTTACAAAACAAGTGGTAGGACTAAATAGTGGTGGGGATGGGTTGTGATGAATAAGTGGTGATCAACCAGCGAGGAAATGGTTGTGGTGTTACCGCAACACTTATTCGAAATTCTCACGTTTACTGATTCACGTTGATTCAGTTCAGTGGACTTAAGCTTTCTACAGTGGGGTAAGTAAGTATATAGACCCCTGATATTGATTGAATGAACTCAATTTGTCTTGGCCTTGTCCGACTTTCTTGTGAAACCTACAGTTATGCAAAGAGTATATACGACTACAAATCATTAATCATCTTCAATTCAACAGTTAATGTATCTACTAAATCACCCATCGGACTTCGCAATGTCACTTGATAAATCATTTTATGTAGGTGGACAATATCATAAACTTGTTCAGTCTAACTTTATTGAACATTTTGGCTCGCGAAATTTGCACCACCGTATTGTTGCAGACACCATGGACAGCGCCCAGTTCACGTCGCTTGTCAGTCGTTTCGACAAGGCAGAGGTATACAACTACTTGACCGACCTCAACTCGCTCCTCGCACGCAACAGCGACGAGACCAACCACGAATTGTACCTCCACCAGTTGACCGAGATTGTGGAAAAATTTAACGACGTATCCAAAAAGAAAGCCAAAGATGATACTGTGGTGGAACCGATATCCTCGAACTTGTACAAGTTGGTGTCGCGCAACTTGGTACTGGTGTTGGCGGCATTGCCGTCCAAAATCTACGACTTGGCTAATAAACTCCTCAACCAATTGAGCGACGCCGACGCCAGCAACAAGAGCCAGATCGCCATTGTCGTGTTGATCGATTTGTTTGAAATATACCCCAACTCACTCGTGTCGTTGCTAAACTTCTCCACCACCCAAATCTACAAAATCTTGAAGAAAAAACCCACCGCAAACAGCAACTTGGTGTACTTGCTAAACTCAATCCTTAAGTGTGCCACCAAGTCGGACATTGACGATAAATTCCAGGCCAAGTTGCTCAAGATTGTCACCAAAAATATCACTGCCAACTACATTTCGTACGACTTGCAGCAGGACTCGACGTCAACCATATCCTTGCGCAAAAACTACATACTATGCTTGAAGAACTTGCTCATATTGAACGTGTCAACTTACTACGAAAGCTTGCTCGCATTGTCGACGTCGTCGTCATCGGCCGGGTCGAAAATGAAACCAGAAACTATTATGTCGCAACAACACCAACACCAAGTGTCGTTGCTCCAGACCTACGACAAAACAATCTTGTTTGGATTGTCCAACGCGTCGCAAGAAGTGAGAATCGCATCCGTAGAATCGATCTCGCACTTGCTCATCAACTTTATTCCCACAGGCAAGTTCTCCGCCTTGGAATACTTGGCCGACCAGTACTACTTACCCGACCCCAACAAATGGAGTATCAGTCTCAACGTCAACTTGGACCACGAAGACGTGTCTGTTGAGAATCGAAAAACTAACAACACATTTGACCACGATTCGGAAGCCATCATTCGACTCGACACTGAAAACTTGCTTGGCCAGACAAGTATAATTGAAACATTCATTTTTTATATCCAGTTGGAGATATTCCAAAACCCTGATTATCTTTCAACAAACTTGGTCACGATTCTAGACATTATCTTGTACAAATTCTCCGAGTTCAACAACGGGATTCATATACAAAATCAAAGATGGAGCAAGATCCAACACCATTTCACGAGCTTGATTGATTTCATTGTCAAAGAAAGTGGGGCCAATTGTCACGAAATTTTGATGGAGTACATTTATGCCAAATTCAACACAACAGGCACAATCGAGTTGATGACCCTGCCAGTTAAACCGAAGAAAAAGGAATCGGTATTTGCATTCAAAAGTAAACAAAACCAGAAAAACCGTAAGGTCAACAAGGATATCAAACCTTATCACAACTCATACCAAACATACTTTCTTTTGCACGTTGTTGAACTACTATTACCGTTCAGCGTCAATTTCAACTCGGCTGTACAGAGCAAGGAAACTGAAGAACAAGTTGAAAAGGAGATAAAAGAACTTGAAATCAAAATCGAGGACCATGAAGAGGAAATAAATATTGTACAAACGGATTCATTCCTTCGAGATGTTTTATTTAAACTACTCATTAACGACAATTCGTACATCAGAAACTACGGTCTCAAAACGTTGCTCAAGTATGCTGCTAACAATGAGGTCGAGATCAACCACTTGATTCTAAGGATATTCAACCTAGTCAAACAGCAATTAAAAGCAACTGGGGTCGAAAGAGAACTGCAAGCACCAATGACAACGGGGGAGAACTTATCAAATTTAGCTCCAGTAAAATTGTTCAGCTATTCATTGACTTTGTCTGCATTAATCAAGCAAACAGACTTCTCGCTTTTGTTGAATGCCACCACGGTGAAAATTTTGAGCTTTTGTACACAAAACTTGAAACATAATAATACAAATAATTCTGTCAACTTCTCAGTGAGTGCGTCATGTTGGATAATGTTATCATCTTTGATAACGTTTTACAACGATTCTGAGTTTGTTCGGTTGAATTCTTCTCAGTTTTTGGTGTTCTGGAAAAGTCTCTTGACATCCCAATTCATCAGTTCGTCGCTTACATCTTCGGACGATGAAGGTTATGCCCAAGAAGTCTTGGACAATTTAAAATTGAGAAATTTTAGTTTGATCTGTTTGTTGAATTACTTGAATTATGTTGAGTTAGCTCCGGAAGCCCTTAAGCAAGTTCAGTTTCTTTTAACTAAGTCCTACAACTATCTATCATACATGGAAAGTAACTTTGAAGGTGTTGGACTGGTTACCAACTTCAGCCCTTACGGATTCAACGAGTCTGATTTCAATTTCAATATGCTTAACAACATTCAGTTCTCTAATTATGGGTACAACAAAAAATTATCATTCGATATCCAAGCCTCCAATATAGTATTCTACAGCAAGAAGATCATATTGCAGAGTTTCATCAAATTGGCGACATTGTTAAAAAGCGATATCAACTCCAACATTGTCATCTTTTTGATAAAGTTGTTCAGTGATACCAAGATATTTTCAAGGATTGGAGATGCTGAGAAGTCGAAATCCTCAAAAGCCAAAACCAGTAATTTGAAAGTGAACGAGGTTGACGAGGATATGATATTTTTGAGTGAGGACTATAACTATTCTTTTGGGGTTACGAGTAAATTTCTCGGTTACGGAAGCTTGCTTGATGATCTACTCATAAAATATCACAACCCCCCAATAAGATCAACTCAGAACAGTATCTTATTCCAGGATACTTTCAATAAAGATATAGTATCGTTGCTGAGAAGCGCTAAATTTGAAAATGAACCAAAGTCATTCAAGGGCTGGGTAGACTATTTTGAGCCTTTAGTCTACAAGTCTACGCATAATTCCATTAACTGCGACCCGAATATTTACTTGGTTCAGGATTACTCAGTTCAAGAAAAGTTCGCACCTAATTTAATCACGTCATTAGTTGATTTAGCAATTGAGCTATTTCAGTTGGTGTTTCCATATTTGAGTGATAAGATTCAATTCTCGCTTCTCGAACAAATCAGAAATTCTTTGACCACAAAGGGCACCGATAAACTAAGATTCAAGGCTGTGGAAGTAAATGTCTCGGTGGCTCTCAATGGGTTGCTCGCGTTGTACAAGAAAAAGAATTTGCTCATGGAGAAAGACCAAATAGTGGTTGTGAGTGATATAATATCGAAAATTCAGACAAGAAATGATTGCGTATTGAGCATTAATGCTGACACTACTGGATTGTATAACGAGCAAATGCGAAAACAGACTGTAACTTTTGAGGTGGATAAATTAATTCGAAATATCATCAACAACCCCAATCCTTTCAATCGAGGGTATGCTATATTATCATTAGCAAATATCTATAAGGAGACCCAAACAAACTTTATTGAGATTTTAAACGTGAGCTCGCAATTGCTCAATGATCCTAACCCAATCGTTTACCATTATGCTTTGAAGTCCATGGTGGTTTTGTTTCAAAGTAACCTTGACAACATCTCGTATATCCCAGAAGTGCTACAAACACTACACTCAAATTTTCTAAACGATGAATTTGGCCATGATATAGGAAACAACACATTAGCCAATTTGAAGTGCAAATACAGCTCCATAGATCTTGTTGCCAAATTGATCAAAATCTTTGTGACTTCTCTAGGTCCTAGTCTAAAAGAGTGTTCAGGATCAACAAGATCACGACTTCGCACTTTACTTGTATCATTTACGCTTGGAATTGGCTTAACTACGACGAATGAGTACTTGCAAGTTTATGGAAATTTATTGATGTTGTTCCAAGAGTTGATAATCTTCGATTCCAAGTTGATCAACGAAGAGGTGGACTTTTTCGCCAATTTGTTGAATTTGATCATATCAAAAAATTTGAAGATAGGATTGGTTTCCGTTTCTCCCACGTCCTTGAACAAGGATTCCATTTTCCCATTCACCTCAAGTTTTGATTTATACAAAGCTGCGTATGATTGTTATGTTGAGCTTATCAAAATCTTTGGTACTGGGTTATTGACGAAAGAGACGCTGAGTATGTTATGGGTATCTATGCACCTTCGACCATGCTCGGAATTGAAGGATTTTATTCAGTTCTGGTTAGAATCGAGTCTTGATTTGAACTGGTTCATCACCTTAAATTCCTTGTTCAAATTCAGCGCCAAAAAGTTGATATCGCCGTACATCGAGACAAATTATCAACAAAAGTTATTACCGTTGCTGCAAAGACAAAAGAAGAAACAAAAGAATAATGTTGACTTCAAAGATGAGGAGATTGAGAGTATTGTTGCCGATGATGTAGAGCAATATGAGAAGATGGAATCTATAACGTGGGAGTTCAAGTTGTTTATATACGATCTACTCAATCATTTGTTATTGTTAGCAAGCAAAGACCAACATTTAGTGGAGACTTTAAAACTGAAGATCCCAGAATTGGTGAAAATCTCATTTCTTGGGTCAACTTCACCCATCACCGAAATAAAGCTCAGTGGTATTAGTTTGTTGGACAAGGTTTTAGGTTTATTTGGCCATGTGGTTGATCCACATTATCCAGGGGTGTCCATTCTAGAACAGCAGCAAGCTCAAATCATAAGCGCTTTGATTCCTTGCTTCAATGCAGACAATAATGCTGCTGTTATCGTTAAAGCTATTAATGTGTCTTCAAAGTTCATTAATTTACCGCGAGTCAAGTTTTATTCAAAACAAAGATTGTTGAACACATTGATATATTTGTTGGAAGAGATATCATCGGGTAAGTTTTTGAAATTTGTGTTCCTTGAAAACATGTCTGAATATAAAAGAAAGTCAATCCAGCTTTCGATTCTCAATTGTTGGGCGTTGTTGAAAGTGGATTCTTGTGGTGCTGAAGCGGAGCCTGAAGAGGAACTAGTATTGACATTGGAAGAATACTCCAAGTTATTAGTACCTCTTTGGATATTAGTCTTAAGAGAATTTTCGCTGATGAAATACAACGAAACATCGACAAAGGAAATAGAAATTTACTCCGATTACTGGATAAACTTTATCAGAGTATTGAATATTGAGTTGGAAAGGGATCAAGATAGCGTCAACAAGTATTTATCTGGAGACGCACAAAATTTTTTCTTTGTGTTGTTCAGCCAGTGTGTTGAATCATTGATCAAGAACAAAAATGTACCTGAGGTATTGCTCACCTTAAATCGATTGCTCAAAAGTTCCGACTTAGTTGACCTCTTGTTCGACGAAGGCATATTTGGAGAGATTGTCGATCTCTTCGATAGACTTATCTTGATTGATAACGAAACAGAAATTCAGTGTGAGTTGATAGACATTGTCAGCACCATATTTCACACACATTTGAAGAAGCATCTGCTGGCATTGGAGAGTGGATTTGACAAATTGTTTGAGCTTATTCGAATGGCAATGTTACCATTGTTCAATATCTTACCTTTCTTGAAAACAGACTTTGACGAATCCAACCCAACTCATCAATTTCACTTGAGAAAAGTTGACAGTGCCTCAAACTTGTTGGTGTTGAGAAAGACCTTGCAGCTGTTGATTGGTATGATTGAGGCTCTACCCGATGCGGTGAGAGCAGACTTGTACGCATGTTTACTTTTCATATTCTCGAAAATTTATCAATTTCAGAACGAACTACTTATATCGGTAACATTACCATTCTTGAAGCAGATAATAGTGGGTTGCAACAAGTTAGATTTGAGCTTGATTCAAACATTCAGTGATGTCGTTAGAAAGCTGTACCTTGTCTCCAATACCAAAAGCTATACCGTTATTACCACTGTAATTTTGTTGACAGAAGGAAATATCGGCTTGAGTGAGAGTGAATCGATTAATCTTAGTCAAGCGTTGCTAGGACTCTTAAGTAATGCGTCGTCAGTTCAAATTGCGATCCAATGTATCAAGTCATTGATACAATCTACATCGAATAACAAACAATTTTTGCCGTTGAAACATTTGATTAGCGACATTATCACTGCGATCTCTACAGAGAAGAACCTCGAATGGGACCCCAAAGTCGGCCTTGAGATTTTGTTTTTGTTCAACAAGACTTTGGTTGATGAAGCCAAGGTAACGGCATTGTACTCTGTGTTGCTCCCAGTCTTGTTGACTTTCAACGAGAGCAATTTGATATCGAAGTCGTATCTTCACGAAAGGCTCTTGCTACTCATCAACCAAAGTCCACTGAGTTTCAAAACGGTCGTTACTAGTAGACTCAGCTCATCACAAAAAGACTTGACGGAACAGCTTGTCAAGTTGAATACAAAAGAGATGTCTTCGACTGAATTGGTAGATGAGGCTCCCCAAATCGAACTCAAGACTTTTGGTAGTTAGTTCTTCCATCGCATTTTATAGATCGTCATAAATTATGTCAACTCTTGCGACAAATGTAGAAATGATTTTACGCGTCTACGTGATGTTTACCATTTTGGCTTCGAGTGACATTGTCTATACTACACCATGGCTCTGCAGATAGAAAGGAGACCAAGCATAGATTTGGATGGAATAGAGTTTACCCAGTCTAGCTTATTTGAACCAGCGCAATCAACAGACTCGTGGAATTCGTTTGATTTTGGTGATTCGATCATTTTCGGCCAACAGAAGCCTTCCCAAAATACAGCTGGAAGTGTTGATGATGATGGCTCGTCTGTGCCAGCGACACGTTTTACTACTCCTGGTCAGTGCAAGACAATCAAGCTATTAGACGGCAAAACTATCAACTTGAAACTACGAGAAAAGAAGCAGGTTTCGGGAGACGACTTGATCTCTGGGAGTTTCATGAATATGGAAGATCTATTCAATAAAGCTGAATTGAGAAACAATATCAAGAAAAATGACGAGAAGTTAAGAGAGTTGGAGTTCTTTGAGAAAGTAGTGAGCCTGTCCACCCAAGTTTGGACGGAGAAATATAGGCCCACGAAATTCATAGACTTGTGCTCTGCAGGGAACGATAAACAGTATAGATTGATTTTTCAGTGGCTAAAGCGATGGTCTGGGTCAGTGTTCAAGGAAGATTTTGTGCTGGATCATAAAGTAGATCCATTGGGAAGACCACACAAGAAAATATTACTAGTTCATGGGGCCTCTGGATTAGGGAAAACTGCGGCAACCCACATTTCTGTGAAGCATTTTGGATATTCGGTGCAAGAGTTGAATGCGGCCAATAGTATGGATACTATCCCACAATCTGCCAACGAACCAACTAATGCATCCTTTGCATTGAAACTAAAAATAATGAATGCATTGACCTCGAACTCAATCTCCTCCAATGGAAAACCATCTTGCTTGATCATCGATGAGATCGATTCCGCTGTAAATGCTCGAGAAATCATCAAAGTATTGAATGACTTAATTTACCAAGATCGAATTGGCACTAATTCAAGACATACTAATCAAGACCAAGACGGAGTAAGAAGGGAAAAGAACAAACCTAAACAAAAAAAAAAGTTCATCTTGAGCAGACCGATCATTTGTATTGCAAACGATTTGTACGCTAACAACGCCAACAAGTATGGTCCATCTCCAATGGACAAGCTCAGACCAATATGTGAAGTTATACCGTTCAGGAAACCTATGTCTACAAAAAATAAGGCTGGTCGCTCCACTTCTGGTAATGCTGTTAGATCGGTCAAAGACCATTTGATGTGGATCTGTAAACAAGAGGGTTTGAGTGTGGATTACAAGGAAATCAGTGAAATCGTTGAGATTTGCGAAGGGGATTTACGAGCATGTGTAAATCACCTACAATTCAACGGAAGGGGTCTCTCGAGCCCAAAAACCAATGGCGCCAACGTATACAAGGATAGACAATTGTCGTGGTATTCCATTGTTGATTTGTTATTCAAAAGAGACTCGCAACTAAGTAAGGACGAAAACTTTGATCAGTTATTGCATTTGCTCATGAATGGCAATGGTAAGTCTGTGGTTGGCAGCAGCAGTAGTCTTGACAAAGTGATCAAGGGGTGCTTTAACAAATATTTGGATGTGGTACATTCGCAAGATGATTCTTTAGTCAAACCTGCGATGCTTAGTGACTGGTTGGGAGTTTACGAAACATTCAATAACAATTCCAATAACGCTACGCAATATTCGAGTTTGGCTTCGTTAAAGTTTTGGTCATTGTTTGCTGAATTGAATCCCAGCCGAAGCTCTGACATCAAACCTTTGATTGAGAATGCTAAGAGTTTGGATTTCGAGTCATACGAGACATCTAAAATGAATAAGATGTCTATCAAAGGCATGCTCGAAAGGCTTCCAATACGTTTAAAATTAGCATTAAGCAATAACTTAGAGGTGTTCGCGTGCTATTTCTTGCCATACCTTAACAAGTGCTTCACGCCGAATTTGAGCTCCAAAACACAAGCTGGTTTGAGGCCATCAGAAAGAGTAACTATAGAAAAACTAGCGGTGATGGTCAAATCGTTTGGGTTGGGTCTAGAAACAGAAAGAGATATGCAATCAGGATTAACCACTCTTGAGATTGCTCCAAATTGGGATACAGTCACCAATTTCGATTGTGAATTTGCCCCGGTTTCTTTAGTTGGATTGAATAAACATATTCAGCAAACCAGGCAACGATTGTTTCCACTTTTGACTGCAGAACTCGACCGATTGAGTGTAAGTCTGAGCTTGCCAAAACGAATTGCTGAAGCTAGCATATTGAATGACGAGAAGAAAAAACGTTTAAAATTGGGGAGCAGTGTCGAATTTTTCAAGCAAAAATATGATGGTATAACTGGACAAAACAAAGAGTTGGAAGAGGCACAACTAACGAAAGAGTCTCGGATTTGGGTCAAATACAACGAGGGTTTTTCGAATGCTGTCCGAAAAACAATCAGCTGGAATGATATATGGTTGCCGTAAATAGATCTTGATAGCACAACTGATATTACCATAGACTATCTGTAACACACTGATACTCCATAGTTTTTTCAGCCAAATATGAGTCCATAATAACATCTATTTAAACAAAAAAATGATTTCGCCCAGGATCGAACTGGGGACGTTCTGCGTGTTAAGCAGATGCCATAACCGACTAGACCACGAAACCAGTTTACAAATCAAAAATATTATTCAGTTAATATATTAGTTTTGTTCAAAAGATGTAAAACCTGATTTTTACATTTTTTGGACATTACAAACAGTTTTTCAGATTATATTAGCCAAGGTTAGCATTTAAGCTTGATGCTCTAATGTTTTTTTGCATATCAATTTACTAAAAAACACTGAAAATTAATAATTTTTGAAAAACTAGGCTGCTTTTAGTGCATTGCGATGACATGAACGGTCGTATAGGGTTTGAAAACTTTGGTCAGTATTACGTCTTGTGTATTGCCTTCTGACTTTCAAAGATATACTCATTTCTCGCTGAAAGCATGCGCCAGCTATTGCAACAGCTTCACAATAGCTTATCGCGACCTATACATGTCTCCGCAGATACTATATCAACGCTTATATTATCCTAGAACGATATTGATACAACACACTGATTCCTAGTCCTTGTCATTATATCGACGTTCATCACTACAGTTGCAAAATTGTAGATCACCCTCGAATCGATAATAGTTTTTAAGCTTCATGCTCTCTCAACCATCCGATGCTTCACTTACCAAACTTTTATCGTGGTACAGTCGTTTGGTTGTTAAACTATTTCCGCCAGCATTTTCATTTTGGTCAAATTTTGCACCCATTTGGTGGCTCGTTTTTTATGCGAGATGTTTGATTTAAACGACCAGTTAAACATAACTTTTCATTATTTGACCAAACACCATGTCTCTATTGAAAGACAACAAAGTCGCAGTGATAACAGGCACCAACTCTAACCTTGGTGTCAACATTGCGTATCGAATGTTAGAGCAACTCCCGTTGAACGAAGATATAACGCTTGTGGTAACATCTCGAACATTACCTAAAGTGAAAGAGGTGATAGCAGACATCAAGAAATTTGCCACGAACACTGTCAAACGAACTGGGCAATTGGAATTCGATTATCTTCTCGTTGATTTCACCGATATGGTATCTATTTTATCCGCATACTATGAGTTGAGCCAAAAGTATAGACATATCGATTATCTTGTGATAAATGCGGCCCAGGGAGTATATTCGGGTATAGACTGGATAGGAGCAGTGAAGCAAATAATATTCGATCCTATGGATGGTGTTACCAATCCCACCTACAAAATGCAAAGAGTTGGTGTCAAATCACCCGATGGCTTGGGTTTGGTATTTCAAGCTAATGTATTCGGCCCCTACTACTTCATTCACAAATTGAAGCCTCTTTTGAAAGATGGAGGCAGAATTGTATGGATCTCATCCCTCATGTCCAAACCCAAATACCTCTCATTTAATGATTTGCAATTGTTACAGTCACCTGAATCTTATGAAGGCTCCAAAAGATTGGTCGATTTGATGCACTTTGGAACTTATAGAAACTTGAAGAGTCAATATAATATAAAGCAGTACTTAGTGCAACCAGGAATCTTCACTAGTTTCTCGTTTTTCCAGTTTTTGAATTACTTCACTTACTATGGTATGTTGATGCTTTTTTACTTTGCAAGATTGATAGGTTCGAACGTCCACAATATATCCGGTTACACGGCGGCTAACGCACCAGTTAGTTGTATTTCTACCGAACAAGTACAAGACCGCAAGGTAGGCTCAGCTAGCACAAGATGGGGGAAAGAATATTTGACATTGGAAGAAGTCGATCCCACTGGCGCAGAAGATGTTGCAGCATATTTGGAGAAACTATGCTATTCTTGGGACGATATTTTGAAAGATCAAATCACAAACTCAAGACAACCTTAAATCACATTGATAGTAATAGAGATACAAACAGTGGTCACTGCCAAGTTTCTTCCGGCAGTGTAGATATATATTGATTCTTTGCTCTATTGCTCTAAACATCTACATGCGCAGCCACTAGGGCACTCCTTATTGTCACCATCAGTCCACCACTCTGACGCGCAGCTCGTGTGTAGAATGTGTTCACAAGATTGACACACAACAAAGTTTTTAGTGACTCTAGTTTGGCATAAATTGCAGTACTTGAATGAAATACGTTTGATTGTATTCCATGAGTTCAATTTACAGGAGTCCATTGTTGAGATGGTATTGACAAATGGGTGCTTTGGATTCTGTCGACTCCTACTCCTCAATGCAATCTTGCAAGTATGCGTGAAAAACTCTGATGCATCCTCACTATTTTGGGTTTCCGTATAGTTGAACTTCAAAATTTTAATTCGATTAATTGGTAATTCCCAAAAATATAACATGTTTGCATACTGCTCTCGGTATAGCTTGAGTTTCGCTGGATCCTGTGATTCCAATAAGCCCAGCGTGTAGATGTCTTCGTATAAATCAAGCAGATCCACATTCTGCATCTCTATTGATATGTAAGGAGCTGCTCTGAATCTGCACTTGCTTGGTTGTTTGTTCAGCTTTTTCTTTATATTCTTCCTTGTATCTACCGCATTCAGGCGCAACATTGTCAATTTGGATTTCAAATAGTGTGGTGTCTCTGGGACACCATAGAATGGTGAATTCGATGGAGAGGGTTGTATGTTTTTCTTCAATCCCCCTAATCTATCTGGTGATTTGTTGCTTCCCAAAGAGGACGGTATAGACTCCGCGAAAGACCCAGCACGAATACGCTGGTCTTTCGTAGGGTTCAGCACAGATGAATTTCTAGACGCAATGTTCTCGAGGTTGAATTTAGTAACGTCCACTATAGAATTTCTATAATACAGATTGTAAAGTCCCTGTGAGAGCGATATTAAATGGTTCGTTTCATTGAACTTGGTCATTGCATTGACTGAAGGAAGTGGAGGAAGGGCCTTGTAGGGAGTATGAATTGGAATGTCGAAATTCTCGGCACTTCTTTTTAAATTGCTTGAATTTTCATGAAGAATACAGGCTAACATTGCAAGCATTTGGCAGTCCCTCTTGTTTTCAAAATACTTGAATATTTCCTTAATCACCCAAGCATGTCCAAAGGGATGATTACCCCAGAAAAACCTATGACTCTTACGCTCGACATCGTGGTGGGTGACGTTAAACTCAGTCGTAAAGTTGCTCAACCCTATACCTCTCTCATAGCCAGTTGCTTCTACTGCATCATTGTCTTTGACAACATCCTTTATCAATATTAACTCCAAGATTTTCCAAATCTCACCTATTTCAGTTAAGCCGTATTTTGAGGCGATAGCTCCATTATGGCGAGCTAGGTTTTCTGGAGCATCACCCAAAATACGGTATTCACAAGCTAGCTCATACTTATCTGGTAGCAAATGTGTGAAATCGAAGATCTCAACGACGTTCCTGTCTTTCTTGAGATTACGATTTCGCTTTCTCTTAGAAACTTCGGGTATGGAAGATTTGTAGTTTGAGCCAGTGCCTCCTTGGCTACTGAATCTATTAAGCGAGTTCTTGTTGGAATTCTCTCCTGCAAATCTATTTCCAAGTCCAACAGAGGTCTTGAATAGACCAGGAATACGTGCTCTATCTGGTGCATCGTTCCTTAGCATTTCATCCCAATCTTGGGAAAAGCTCTCATCGCCGGAAGAAGACATAGAGTCCATAGCGTCCGAATTGTTTGACAACTTTGAGTCTAAATCATTGACTCGATCGTCATCATCAGTATCATAATCACTATTCTGTTGATCCTGCTGGCGATATTGAGCGCCATCCTCTGAATGGTAAATGCCGATTTTTTGATTATCTTTAGTAGTTTCAAGATCCTCATTGCTATTGGGGATGAAAAAACAGACAAGTTGTCCATTGGGAGACCATGTTCCTCCGCAGCCTTTTGGTATTGGAGTAGAGTCGAAGAACGTTGCCTTAGGCTCCGTTAGCATGTCATCGTTTAGCTTATCCATCGCCTGGTGAACATTGCTCGTTGACCGTCGGTGCGCATCATCATCTAACATGGTTGGAATCAAATCACCTTCGTTGTCCTCACCCGAGGAGTTATCATGATTAGTGAAATCAGGTTGGTCCGGTTGTTGTAACACAAAATCATCAGCCCACCCGTCGCTTCCCACTTCTAACACTGTCTCCAAAGTCTGGCTATTGTCTGCTTGTGTATCTATCATAAGAGACTCGTCCAAATCGATTTTCTCGCCCATGAGAAATCTTAAACACGGTTCTAGACAAAATCGTTGGTATTTATTCGTGTAACAATGTGCAATTTCGTGCAATTTACTCAACATCGCCATTTTGATTGCTGGCGTTAGCTCGTACGTCTCCTCTATTTCAAAGTTAACCTGATTTGATTTCTGTAACTTGGCTAGTTTTTTGGTTGGGAGATTTGAAGAATCGAGTTCAGTCAAGTATGGATAGTTGGGCGGAAACTTTATTTTGATTCTGACAAAAATCATAACTTGTTCTGGAATCTGGGTATCTTGCGTGGTTGTACTGGAGTTTTCGGCATCTTTTTCTGTTTTAGCGACGATAAGATTCCCACCAGCCGAGACTCCACTAGGGTTTGTCGCATTAACAAGTGTAGTTCCAGCTACATTCGTACCAATACTCTGAACATTGCTACCCAGGCTACTGTGTGAAATTCCATTCGTATTCGGATTCGTCAGCTTTGTAGCTACTGGAGGGACAACCACTGATTCTTTCTCGGATTCAAGGTCAGTTCCAGTAGCACTCAATTGCTCGTCCATCTCGGACTCAATATCTGGGTTTGGTGCAAGATTAACACTGATTTTATTAATCGTTGTTGACGTGCTTCGCTCCAGCTCCGATGGTACGAAATCGACTAAACCCTTCAAACTAATAACGAGCTCTCCTGTAGCAACAGATATTCTCTCGAAACGAACTTTTGGGAACTTGTGGCCAACAACACTTACCTCTTCGCCCAAATTGGATGGCTCATCAACATCGTCGAAGTGGCTGTCTTTTCTTTGGGGTAGCTGCCCTGTACGACCCAAGCGAACACCAGCAATCCAATCTAAATGGTTGAGTTGGTTCACATTATGCAGATTGGTTATATGCTTTTCAGAAATCTGTAACAACGTTAGAGATGATAAAACGTCACCGTTTGTGTTTCTCGATAAATCCTCAATTGTGACCGGAGGTTCTGAGCAATACGTTTTATAATTGTATCTCAATTTCTCATTCGAATCATTGGAGGTCTCACACTTTCCCTCTTTGAAAACGTCAACAAAGGTGGGATCATAATTGACTGTCTTGTATAGCTCTTCGTCAAATTGCCACAATCTTAGATCATAATCTTCAGATGACCACGATACTAATTGGTAGTCTTTCCACTTGTTTTTCAGATCGAATCCTTCATAATTGTCATGTTTAGTTCTCCACAAGAAATCTTTCATCTGTCCATTGCTTCCTTTGAATGTATATGAGCTCCCAACACTGATAGTCTGTGTGGTCTTCTCGGTCGATGCAAGTTCGAATGCGTGATCGAAGTTGACAACATGTATTGAATTATCACCACCCCTTAATGGCATTATTCCACAGGCTTTGTCCTTTCCAAATGGAACAGCTCGCGCTTTTGCAACAAGATAACTAGTTTCAATGACTACCGATGGATTTAAATTGCAAGCTTCATTATTTTTGAGATCATAATAATTGAAGTCTTCGATGGTACTCTTTGCTACGTCACTTTTCAAATTCCAGAACTTTACTTTTCTGTCGTTTGAGCACGTAATGAAACTTTCGGAGCCGTTGCTGAAATCGAGTCCATTGATTTTTCCATCGTGGGCTTTGTTTACCTTCAATAGCGGTAATGCACCTTTTCTGCAATCCCATATGTAGAAAGAGTGATCGTGACTAGACGCAATTTCATTTGGATTATCATGATTCCATTTAACTTGCGTTGCACCGGCTCTCCACTCTGCCCACTTTGCAACTGGTTTCCTGGGGGTACGCATATCCCAGCTGTAGATAAACGTATCTATCGAACACGTCGCTAGAATTTCTGGGTCTGATGGATGGAAATTGATATCCGTAATGGCACGAGTGTGTTCATGCAACACGTTGATGATAGCATTATTTGACACTCTTTCTAGATCCCATAATAATGCCTTTTGGTTTGATGTGGAAATACACCACGATGGTTTGACAAAGTGGTGAGGAGACCATTGCACATCTGCAACCTCCCATGATGTAATGTGGTGGAGCCACCGGGGTGTAGTGAATGGATCATCAAGGTCTATGACAAACAAACCTCGTCTTCCAGCTAAAACAGCATCTCTCCCACTTGGCGACAATGAGATCGCACCAATTGCACCATCCACTCGTAGCAGTAGTGAGTTTCCAAAGGTAGGAGAGTCATACGGGTTCCGTTTGACTTGTTGCATTGCCTATACTGAGCATTCCTCGATTGACCTGCCTACTCCAAAGCGATTCTGTAAATTGAGATTGAAAAACGAACTGGAAATCTTTTGATAATCAACAACCAACGACCACAACGATGGAAACAGGAAAGAAGATAGATATAGGGATAGAGGACGAGGAGATGGATGAGGAATTCAATGATGAAGATCTTGAAACCAAGCCAACTGATGAGGTTAATCAACAACATACTGTGGCTGATAAACCTTCAGACACTGCTGGTATCAAAGCTACAACAGCGGCTGCCACCACAGCGGCGATCCCCGATTTACCTGAACTAACTCGAAAAGACAAAACATTAAAAGACGTCTTGGATTTGATGGCTGGAGATTATGCCCCCATAATACCAGACGCTGTCACCGACTACTACTTAGCCAAGAATGGTTTTGAAACAACAGATATAAAGATAAAGCGATTGTTGGCTCTAGCAACCCAAAAGTTTGTGTCTGATATAGCACAAGACGCTTACGAGTATTCTCGTATACGAAGTTCATCGGCAGTATACAATTCAGCAAACCCACAAACAAGGGCCAAACAACTCTTACAAGGTCAACAGTATGCCAACCAGCAAACGCTAACAGGGGTTGGGGGTGGGAACACAGTTGCTGATGGTGGCAATGTAGAAGAACAACAACAACTGCAACCTTCGCATTCGGGTAGTAGTGCTGGTAATCAGCAGGGGAAGATTGTGTTGACCATGGAAGACTTGAGTAATGCTTTGAGCGAGTATGGATTAAACACTGGTAGATCAGAGTTCTACCGTTAACGTTGGAGTGAGTGTTATGTAGTCTTAAGTTAGGTTACTGTTATGCATTAATATATATTTACAGTACTCGATCTAAATTACAAACGGGTTAATGTTTTGGTTACATACCCATACCACCACCAAACTGACTCATCATCTTTTGCATCATACCCGGGTTTTGCATCATTTGCTGTGCTTGCTGCATCATTTGGGGGTTCGATTGCATCATCTGTTGTGCTTGTTGCATCATCTGGGGGTTGTTCATCATCGCTGACATGTCTGGCATTCCACCAGCACCTCCAGCACCTCCAAGCATGCTCATAGCTTGTTGCATGAAGTTTGGATTCGATTGGGCCTGTTGCATCATTCGCGACATCCCCGAATTTGACCCGGCAGCACCTTGGGCAGCTATCGCACTCTTTGCCATCGAGCCCATCATTCTGTGTTGTTGTAATACAAGTTCAATTTCAACGGCTTGACACCCAGCGCCCTTTGCAACTCGTATTATTCTCGAAGGCTCCTTAACAAAGATTCTTCCATCGCTTTCCAATTCTTGTTGCGTCATTGAGTCCATAATGTACACCATATTTTTGATTTTCTTGGTGGTTTCTTCTTCACCCACTTGACTCATGATACCTGATAGACCGGGTATCATCGATGCGATATTTGTGAGCGATCCCATCTTCATGAAATTGTTCATTTGACTCTGGAAATCTTTCAAAGTGAATTTGCCTTCTTTGATATTTTCCAAAGTTTTCTTGTGGCCCTCATCGTCTTGCAAGTTCAACGATTGAACATGGTCCATCAAAGACTGTATATCACCGATTCCCAATAACTGTGAGATGAACGATGAAGGTTTGAATGGCTCAAAGTCCCCGACGTGTTCACCGGTACCTATAAATATAATTGGGGTCTTGGTGACTGCCACTGCTGAAATGGCACCACCACCTTTGGCGTGGCCGTCCATTTTGGTCAAGATGATGGACCCGAAATTGGAACTTTCCTTGAATGCTTTCGCTTGCGATTCGGCGGCTTGACCGATCGAACCATCCATAACCATAATCGTTTGTGTGGGCTGGATTGTTTCGCCTATTTGGATCATTTCGTCAAACAACGATTGTTCTTGTCTGTGTCTACCTGAGGTGTCGACAATGATGATATCGAATTTCTCCTGTTTAAACTTCTGCACCCCTTTGAAGGCGATTTTGACCGGGTCTGATTCCAAGTAGGAACCGTAGAACGGTATAGATGATTTGATGGCATTCTGTTTCAATTGATCGAATGCCCCGGCTCTGAAAGTATCGGCACACACCAATCCCACTTTGTAGCCTCGTTTTTTATAGTATAATGCCAATTTGGTACACGAAGTGGTTTTACCGGCACCTTGCAAACCGACAAACATGATGACATAGGAGTTGTTTGTCACCTTCTTCTTTTTCCCCGGCTTGGTCGCACCAGCGCTACTTCTCTGCGACAACTTCTTGGGTTTTGGTGGTTCTTCATTGGAGTCGACCAACGCACACAACTCGTCAAAAATGATTTTCTGGAGTTTCTTCTTCTTGTTCATCGACTGGTCTTGCGACTTGATTTCCAGAGCGATTTTCGCCTTGATGGAGTCTCTGAGTTTGGCGACGAGTTTAATGTTGACGTCGGCCTCCAAGAGCGCAGTGCAGATTTCCTTAATCATGTTGTTGATCTCGTCGGACGAGCCAGACCCCACTGAGGATAGAGCATCTCTCAAGCGAGCTCCCAAGTCTGCTAACACCATTGTCTGATTGCCAACTTGATCGTTATAACCCACCAAGAACTTTTACTGACAAATTTTTAGTACTGCACCCGGCCACTGAAAATGATAACCATCAACAAACAACGACGGTGGTGGTGGTAGTGGTTGTTGTTGTTGTTGTTGTTGTTGTTGTTGTTATCATTAAATCTACAATGTTGCTATGCCTTATTATATTCGTATCTAAATAACTTTTAGTCGCCATACCACCAGTGTATGCGTATGAATAGTCAATGTGAGTGGAGAAGTAGTGCCAGCCAGCTGTGTCTTGTCCATTTGTTAACAACTCCCGGTTGTATACAACTCACCATTCACTTGATTCCCATTTATGGTATCCCCAGTTTCTGTCTATATATTATTAATCTTCAAGTCGTTGCGGACCAACTGGTCGATCAAGTTCAAGTGTTTCTGCAAGTTCTTCTTGTTGTAGAGCAAGTAGTTCAATCGATTCAAGTAGTCCTCGTTGTTTAAGTTGAGCGGTATCGCTATGACTTGGTTGTGTATTGCTTGAGATGGTAAAGTGGGCACTTTCACCAAGTCGGAGTCAGACCCGTTGGTGTCTGACTTGAACCGTTTGCTCGACGCCTGGGAGTCGTCTGAGTGTATTGAGTGTTTGGCCATGAAAAGCGGAGTGGTGGACAAAGTGAAAAGTTGACCAGGTTAAAAACTAAATTAGACCCCACTTGAAAAATTGCTTTGCTTAAAGTTTTTGTACGGGGGTTTTATAGAGTCCACACGTTATCCCCCATTCGCCAGGGTTCGGCCGAGTTGGCTCCACTATGTCACTGTTGGCGTGCGCGGTGGCATTGTCACCTTTGAGCGACTATTGTCCCCTCCGACCTTCCACCTGGTCATCTAACCCCCTATCGTTTCAGTTGCGATAATAGCAAAATAAACGAGCAGACAGTTGTCGATAATATGAACAATGGACAATGCAACAATGGCAGGGTTTTTATCTAGTGGTTAGTGCTATATCGTAAACTAGTACGTTTATGGGCATATCTGGCACCACCACCACCACCACTAGTCCCATGATTAGTGTGGCGGCGTGTACGTGTAGATAACAATATTATTATCTAGGCAGGGTCTGACTTGTGATAACGTTATCAGAACAAATTGTATACCAGTATTGTTATCGTTTCTCAGATTGCGTGTTTGCGTTATCGTTATCGGGGTGGATACACCCCCAATGGGCAATGTGGCCGATCCAAAAAATAGCAGCAATAAGTGTAGTGGGAAATTGCGCGATGGTGGATTTTAGCTACCACCCATTATCTTCTGATAAAGCATTATGCTTACCGGTACTTCTATTACTCTATACAATATTCTAATCGTCGTCGTCGTCGTACCATTCGCGCACCGGGGCCGCGAGGTCCTGGCGCAACGTGGTGACAATGTCGAATTCCTCGTCGTACACCAACTCGTCGTCATCGTCAATGTCGTCGTCGTCGTCAATGACAAACGTGTCGTCGTCCTCGTCCGACGAGAGGAACTGGTAGATGATATCGTCAACCTCAGCGTCGGCGTCGACGTCGACGTCGGTGTCGTGGTCGTAATGCGAGCGTTTCAACTCCACGCGGTCCTCCCACTCGTCGTAGGAGTCGTGGGGCTCGTCCTCGTAATCGTCATCGTCGTCGTCGTCGTCAACCGTACTGGCCAAGTCTACTTTGTGCATGTCGTCATCAAACTGGCACAATTCGGAGAACCCACCAGTTTTCCCGGCGTGGTAAGCAGTGGCGGTGAGCAAAGCTGGGACAATGTAGAGCAATGCCGGCTGGCCGGCGTTGGTGGCGTGCATAACCACGCTAGTTGCTACGAGCGCGGCGGTGTATGCCAGCAACCCCGACACGAAGTATGGTTTGGGTACTGGGTTCGAGTGGTGGAATGGTATGGGATGGGCTTGGTAGTGGCGGTAGTAGTCGAAGCGCAAGCAGAGACTGAGCCAGGCACCCGGCACTACCAAGTCGCCCAAGCCAATGAGCATGAAGGTTTGGGGTGAGGTGGCATTTTTGGGGATGATGAACTTGATGGGGATCGACACTGAGGTGGCGACGGTTTGCATGATGGTGGTGCCAAACACAAAGTAGATATCATACACAAAGAGCGCCACTAGTAGCAGGGCCACCAACGCGAACCTACCAAACTGGAGGTGGTTGATTGATGCCACTGCAAACGCGAAAGCCACGGTGTCGCTTACTAACCAATTGGCAGGACGGGATGAATAGGTGTAGGTGTGGAACGCGTTTACAATGACTGCTGTCGCTGGCACCAACCATAGTGGTTTGGTGTCAACCACATAATTGGTGTGATGGTGTGGCAACTGCTGCGGCGGGTGCCACACGTGAGCGTGGTCGGGGTAGTGGCGGGCAATGTCGCGGGCAAAGTCGCGGTCATTCAAGTCGGAGTCGATGGTGCCCACTGGCAAAGTGCGGTCGTGGCTGACGGTGATGCGGTAGCGAGTGAAGTGGTAGTGCAATTTCCGGCTGGTGGCTGTGAGTAGATAGTGGCAAGTTGGGTATACCATGAGGGGGGATATGGCGACGGCGTAGCCATTTAGCACTCGATTCACCGACTCGACCGACCAGTTGTTCAATGCGTAGTATAGACCGGATAATGCCAATGCACTGGCCACGGGTATGGTGGCGGTGTGCCACCAGGTGAATATGGCGGCGGCGTCGTCGTGTTCGAGTTGGCGGTGGTTCAAGATATCGTATTTGCAATGGTCGTTATCAGAAGCGTCGAACTGCGGGGCTGAGACGTCGGGCAACCTGGCGTGTTTTGGTTTGGCAATGGTGGAGTAACTACCCACGTACACCGTGAGCACGGCTAGGATAATCATGATCGCACTACCAATGTATGGCGACGGTAGTGGTATTGCGTACCAGTATTGGGGAATGGCAAGTGCCCATGCATCGAGCACATCATAGAACCAATCCCCAATGTTTCTTCCTAACACGAGCACTGGTTGTAGTGCACTATTAACTGTACAACTCTGATTCATGGTAGTACTTGGGTACACCTTTGAAGTTGAAATCAAGAAGAAAAAAAAAAAAAGAATAGTTGTAAGTATACACGTGATAATGTCATTATTCATGACAACTCTTTGTCTTTTTCTTTGTCTTTGTCTTTCTCTCTGTTTTTCTTTGTCTCATTCATTTTTTTTTCGCAAATGACCAACACTAAAAAAAAAGTCATGATGACGCCATGGCACTGAAAGAATAAACCAGGTACTCAAACGTAAAAATATCACCAAAACGCCAAAACACCAACCAAGACTAAACCAAGACTAAACCTTAAACTAACCCAGTGAATGATGTGTGTGTGTGGGGGGAGGGTATCTGGAATTACTGGGGGATTGCTGGGAATGTGGTACCACTGTGGGGGAAGGGGTAGCCCGCCGTGCACTAAAGAAGGTGTACCACAGAGCACAGTACATTTATATCATGAAGGAAAAAAAAAAAAAAACTAAATAAACTGTGGGAACATTCTTTGCATGTTCGCTTACCTAATCGAGAGTGGGTGATGGGAGGCGTTAAACTCAAGCCAGTGGTGGGTGGTGGGTGTGTGTAGGTGTAGGTATCCCCATTCTCCGCAGTAATTTCCATTCCTGCTCCTCTGGTTGATATCATCCACTCTGCCTCTCACTCTCTTTCTCCCCCCCCCTCAAAATTTCAGGAGGGGTCATTTGGTTCGTTTTGGTCGTTTGCTGGAATTTTTAATATTATTTTAGTTTAGTTTGGTGGGGGTAGTGACACGACCTTTTTTCTCTGTGTGTCTCAATTGATTGTGAGTATGGGATTTTTTTTTTTTTTTAATGATGGGGTTTGTTTATACGATTTAATACTCCTGACATCTTGGGGAGAGGATTAATATATATTATTTTTTTTCTATTTATTATTTTTTTTTTTTTTTTTTTAATGATTGGATTGCATGTTACTATTTAATACTCCTGACATTTGGAGAAGAGGATTAATATATATTATTTATATACTATTGATTATTTTTTTTTTTTTTGTATTGCTTTAGAGTGGTTTAACAAGTATTCAAGAAGATAGCTTCAGCTTTATATTCTATTCTTTGCATTCATGTCGACTGCCATATCGTCTGATATCATCAACATCACTGATCCTCCGCAAACGTTGGCGTGCGACCACAACTGCAACCCCACCGCGGCTCATTCGTCAGCACTGAGGAAACATCATCCCACCAAACTACACAAGTTCCACAAGTTCATCAACTCTACCTTCAACAAGTTCCAAATGGCACCGCCGCCGCTGCTGCTGCTGCTGCTGCTGCTGCCACAGACACTGGCACTGGCAACAGCCCCGCCCAAGCTCCAGGAACGAGCCTCGACCTCGAGTTCCATTTCCACCGAGTCGACCCAGATCTTTGAACGCTCCATCATCCTGCTGGGTATCATCTCCCCGGAAACACCCCAGCACTACAACTTGGAAAACTTCTCCAGCCCCATCTTGGACACCACCACCGAGTTGATCTCCGACCCCAGAGTAAACTACAACCACATCAAACTAAACTGCTACGACGACGACCAGGAACCAGAAACTTTCGAGGATATGTACACACCCCGTTCCCGATCTCGCTCCATCATCTCCAACTCCTTGATGAGTTGTCTCTGTAAAAATGATAAAGTCGATAAGGTTGATAAGGTTGATAAAATCTCACGCACAAACAGCCATAAAGATTTACAAGACCACCAAGAAGAAGACTTGAAAGAAGAGTCGAAAGACGAGTCGAAACAGGAGTCGAAAGACGAGTCGAAACAGGAGTCCAAAGACGAGTCCAAAGACGAGGAAGACGTCACTATCGACTTTTACTCGTTCGCCGATATCCTCTACTGCGAAACCAACGGCCGCGAAAGAAAGGGCAGCTGCTACACCATCTCCGCCAAGGACTACATTGGCATCTAGAAAAAAACACCCACCTAGACTTAATATTCCCCGCGATCGCATTGCTGGGGCGTGAACAATTGTATTTTGTAATGGATCAGAAATAAACCAACAACAACCTAAAAAAAAAAAGATGCCTAGATTATCCTAGGTATAGAATTAATCTAAAAAAAAAAATGCCATCTGCTAATGCTTTGTGCTATGCTATTTGCTAAGTGTCATTTATCGTCTATATATCTAATACTATGTTTATTTATTCAACCAGCGACAATCAATCAACAAAAAAAGTCGCACTGGCAGAAGAAAATCCCATCCTGCACAGTGCTGAGTGAAAACCGCCATCAAAAAAAACGGATGAATAATTTTTATAAACATCTTTACCAAAGTTATCCACCCCCAAATAGTTGCTACTCATCTCCCCCCGTTTGCACTGCACCCCTCCCATATCTCACTACCATTAGTTGATCCTTTTCATACTCATCAGTCTTTCTTGAATCATACACACACACACACACACAATCATGAACGACTCATTATTCGACACCAAGTTCACCTCCGAACCAAAATCAGACATCCAAGACCATGTTGAACCAGAAGTCGCCGACGTCGAACCAGAAACATCTGAAACCACCGCTACTTCGTCCACCACCTTGCCCTCAGTCACCGACACTGGCAACGCGTCGGCGTTGATCAACTACCGCGTGTTGGTGTCGGCCAAGGAATCAGGCTGCCTCATTGGCCAGAACGGACAGGTCATCGACTCAATCAGAGCCGACACCAACACCAAAGCAGGTATCTCCCGCTTGCAATCGGGCTCCCACGAACGAATCTTGACCGTTAGCGGTACCTTGGACGATTGCGCCAAAGCACTCTCGTACTTTGCCCAAGCATTGTGCAACTCCGCCAACAAAACCCAAGAAGCGTACTCATACTTTCCCTTGAAACAATTGTCCACTAAGCCTTGCGTCGAAGGCGAAACCACCATCTTGAGATTGTTGATCCCAAACAGCCAAATGGGAACCCTCATTGGATCCAAAGGATTGAGAATCCAACAAATCCAATCGCAATTCGACATCTCCATGATTGCCTCCAAATCATTCTTGCCCGGATCCAACGAGAGATTGGTCGAATTGCAAGGGTCCGTGAACAACTTGTACGATGCCTTGAGAGTCATCTCCCGTTGCTTGATCGAGGACTTTAGCTCGGTCGTGGGAACAAACTACTACGTGCCTCGTGGGTTTCAAAACTCTCCAACCCCACACGGTCGTGAGCCAGCTCCACACGGCGCCAGCAGATACAAGAAAACTACCACAATTGGATTCCCCAACGAAATCGTGGGCGCCTTGATTGGTAAAAACGGTTCCAGAATTCAAGGGGTACGCAAAATCAGTGGTGCAACCATTGGTATATCCGACGAAGAAGAAGGCAAGAAGGAAAGAATCTTCACCATCTCAGGTACCCCCACTGCCGTCGAGAAAGCCAAGGGCTTGTTGTACCACAATTTGGACAGAGAAGAAGAAAGAAGAAGAGAACAGAGTCAAGAGCAAAACTAAACCACTTTTCAATGATTAGCACCAAGGGTAAATCATTGTGAATCTGTACAATTATGTATATTAGAATCTGCCACAGACTCATGTTGTATGGGGACCTTCCAAATTAGCGTTTCACTTTTATTAGGTTATTGATATTTTTGTCACTATTCAAAGTATATATTAGCCAGCCATACGTTGTGTGTATCGAGTAGCCTATGTTTATTGATTCGATATTGTCAGTTTGAAACTCCATGTAAACCGGTGCTGGTGGCATTCTACAACTTTTCCCAGTTGCAGGCCTTGACAATGTCTGCACTCAAACTCTCAAGATACTTTTGATCCTCCTCATCAAAGCCATTGGTAGTGGTGCAGTCTAGGTCCAAAACCGCGATGGTTTGACCCTTCCATACCATCGGAACCACAATTTCACTCTTGGTTTCGCCGTCGCATGCGATATGGCCAGGAAACTCATCCACATTTGCTACTAATTGGGTGCTCTGCTTCGAAGCAGCAGTTCCACAAACTCCTCTACCAAATTCGATCGTCTGACATGCAACTTTACCCTGAAACGGGCCCAAGATCAAAGATTCTTTGTCTCTCACATAGAAGCCCACCCAGTTGACATTCACACCCATTGAACGGTAAGCATGCCAAAGTAAACTCGAACAGTTTGCAAGATTTGCAACCCAGTTATTTGTATCGAGTGCCAATGCATTGAAGCTGTCAATGACATGCTGCAAAGTCTCTTGTTTGGTCAACCCAGAAACGTTTGAGTACTCAGCATGATGTTTCACTTCTGCCATAATACAAATCAACTCAATGTCAAAGCTATGCCGGGAAGCGACATTTTCAATGGGGACGCAAAAAGTTGACTTGCAATCCAGGAACCTGGCAAAAATGCTCCCAATACAAGAGCTAAATGATAAGTTTCAGAAGTTTCTACTGCTACGAGGGGTGGAGAGGGTTGCTGGACATCCCGATCCTGAGCCTGGCTCATCTCCACCACAGTTTGAAGAAGATCGCGATCTAAGTGTAATTGAACTAGATGTCTCGCAATGGGGTGCATTGAGCGCTCATTTCGATCGAAACGGATTTGATATACTTCGAACCACTGTGGCAGATGAGTTTGGACGTATTGAACCTCGAGATGCTGATTTGTTCTACATCCAGAGTAATCATGACACTGACAGTGATACAGAGTCGGAGTCCGAATTAGAAGAAATCTTAAACCAAATTGTTGAAGAAGACAAATGCTGTGAGTACAGAGCTGGTCACAATTACCATAAGGCTGATACTGAGCGTGCCGTCGACGATATCATCGAACCAAATAAATGGGATTTCACACTTGGTAGACGAAAATCGTCGTCCTCAACCTTCAACATGGATGATAGAATTGCACCTGGTGCTGAGGAGTATGCATCGATAACGACCAATTCTAAGTCTAGGAGCTTCGAGGATGGTATAGAGTTACGTTTTGTGGACAAAACAAAGCTACTTCACTTGGGAGGTTTGCGCAAATTTAAAAATAACATCACCGGTATAATAAAGTCCTCGAACGATAGTTACTTGGTTGTTGCCGACAACTCAGAGTTGTCGTTCTTTGAATTGGACCAGATCACTGGACTTCCTAGCAGACGGGCGAGAATAAGGTTTGGCACCCAACCCATCTTCACATCTGCATCTGATCGTCTAGTCTCTACATGGCCACGATATCCACATTCCATCAACTTCTTGAAGGTGTTTGATGATTTTGGTGGTAAACAGATATTGGTCGTATGTGCCGACGATGGCAATTTGATGATATGGTTTTGCGACAAGATCATTACTTGCATCAAAAAGGTTGAACCGCATGATTCAATTGACGACGATGAAGATGACGACCAATACCGCACAAATCGCTTCAATTGTGTAAAGATCAAACCAGATTATAAAATCAAAATGGAATCATCGTGTTGGGGGGTTGACTTCCGACTGGTTATAGATGAGTACGGCGTTTGTCATGAAGTATTTGTTGCCTCCGACAACTCGCAAAGTACGACTCTTCTATATTTTCATCGAGTGGATAATCAATTTTATCACATAAAGTCTCACCAAGTATTGCATAACATACCCGAAGTGTCATTTATAAGCTACCATGTAGTGAACGGCTGTCATAGTGCAAAAGTGGCATGTGCCTCGGTCTCGGAAGAGCTTTTGGTTTTCCTATTCGAGTTTAGACTAATGGAGGGCCCATTGTCGCAGCACCAAAGTTCGACAGACTATACCCATTATGTTGATCCTCACATGGAAGCATTTGAAGCTGAAGAAACCGGATTGGACTCTCTCGATTCGAACAGCCACTTCCCAAGACTCGAATATCATGAGCCAATCGTGCTAACGAGAACGTTATTGGGCGAGTTTTGTTGGACGGCTAAGCCTGTGAACTGCAAGTACTTCAAGCCTGTTTCGAGCTTATCTGCGGCTTTTGGCAACTCTGTACTTACAGATACAACCGAAATTGAAAGGATAACAATGGAATCAAAAATTCTTGCCCTTTCTTTTGACCCAATGCAATCAAGTGACCCGGGTTTTGCCTCGTACCTTCAATTTTATGAATGTCCAACGACACTGTTTTTGAAGAGTCAACCTAGTGAAGGTTCACCAAATTTTGGCAGCATTGACGACGAATATAGACGTATTCGCAAAGGAATTGCCAAACTAGATCATTCATTGCGAACGCAAGGTAAATCCGATAACGAGGTTGATACCCTGGGTCTGGTCTCAGGTAACAACCCTGACTTTCTTGCCGTATCGACTGCAACGCGTGTGGGCATATTCCAAGTGGATACGTTGAGTTGTAGCTCGGCTACCAGGAGAGTGTTTGATATGCCAATACCATGTAACTCCGAAACCGAGCATAGCGACAGAATCTCGATTTCGCATCTAATT
Organism: Suzukiozyma glaebosa; assembly: GCA_030564305.1. Lineage (NCBI taxonomy): Eukaryota > Fungi > Ascomycota > Pichiomycetes > Serinales > Debaryomycetaceae > Suzukiozyma > Suzukiozyma glaebosa. The sequence continues at coordinate 155,868 of JAJLUT010000015.1, forward strand.
CCCGACTTGCTGTGTTTGATTGTGGTGTCGCAGCTCGGACTAATATCGATCTTTCGCCTATGCGAGTTCAAAGGCGTATATGGTATGAGACAAGAGCATGTATTTCCAAATGCTGCCACCGTAGCGTTATCGGAAGATGGGTTTCGTACGATTGTAGGGATTGCAGTCAAAGACAATTCCGTGGGTAGTTACCAACGCCATATGTTGTACGTTGTCTATTCAGATGGACTAGTTCTAGTCTACCGGTTGCTGTTGCACCATGATGAATTGGAAGTAAACAAGCTGTGAGTGCATGGTGATTACCCAATTAGGAAGTCTAGTGAAGTTCGAGTCAGCCACCGCGCTTTTGTGTGATGCAATCAAAATCAAAACACCAACGGATAAACCACTAATAACGCAACGATTGAAGGATGGACTTGTTGAATTTGGGTCTTGAGTCCAGGAAGACTGGTTTAAGACCTAAAGGGAATATCCAGAAAGACAAGCATCAGATGGAAAATGTGGATCAGTTCTTCTCTGACGACGATGGCACTGACTACAATGTACTTGAAGCCAAAGCATACAAATTGCCAGTGACGCATTCAGCCAAGCCCAAGACTCCTTATAGAACCATAGATAACAACTTCAACAACATTGCGCGCAAGATCAATTTCGACAGCAATAACAAAGATGGCGACAGTTACAACATTCCCGTGTCTCTGTCTTCCAAGCATGCACCCAAGAAGAAAAACAAGAAGTCGCCGTTACGATCACCACTACCAGAACACAAAACCAAGCGTCTCTACGACGAGAAAGCGCAAGAAGTGATACGGCACTCCCTAAAACCAGCTCAAAACAGTTTCACTGATAATGACAACTCAGAAGAGGTCGATATTGCCAACGATGATGCGGACGACAACTATATGGATGATAACTATATGGATGATAATTATGGCGAGGATAACAATGAAGACGAGGGTGTCCTGGAAAATAGTTACGAAGCTTCCAATTCACCAACCACACAACAAAAATTCAATCTATCTCCAGTTAGCATCGGCCGAATGTCGAAGGCGACGACTCCAAACAGAGATAACCGAAGTAAACAAAAGACTGGAAAAGCAGCTGCAGCATTCACGAAGCGGATTGCAATGGGTAAGTCTACGAAAAAGCGTCCAACCCCCAAACAGCAAGTACAACCAGACTCTGGATCTGACGACGATGATGATGATGATGATGACTTAGTGACGCTGACGAAAGCAGTTTCAAACAAAAGAACTAGAACCACAAGCATTGCCGGTACCCCGAGAGAGGTTGTCATCAAACCCTCACCATTACCGTCACCACCTCCGGAGGACTCCAAGTCGTCCTTACGAAGGTCGAAACGAACTAAATTGAAACCATTAGCATACTGGAGAAACGAGCGTATCAATTATGTCCAAGCGGGCGTTGGTAGTGATCCAAACACAACATTAACGAAAGATATTTACAATATACCCCTTCAGACCATCGAGTCTTGGGTCGAGGTACAAGATAATAATATAATTGTTCCAAAACCCAAAAAAACTACTCCGCCAAAAGATAGGAAAGTAACAATAAAGCAAAAATCGGTGGTAGACACAATAAATCCTCGAATAAAAGGTGCTGAGTGGTTTTCGAACGGAGAAATAAAGTTGAACATATTCGCAAATGAGTTGGAAATGACTAGGACGGTGGCATTCACCTCGGACGGACCACAATTTGAAACAATCTCAGATGAGCAATATGATGATTTCGAACTTGCTGCGTTGTTCACGGAAGAGAAGGGAATATGTGCTAGTGGAATGATGGATTTCCCAATAGATGGCTCGAAAGGGAGCAAAGCTTCAAATGACATGCTTTTTATATTTTTCGTGGTACAAGGATTGCTTGAAGTAAAACTCGGCAACAATGTATTCGTCGTCAACCAAGGTTGTTCATTTCAGGTACCCCCAGGTAATTTTTACAGTCTCAAAAATTTGGATGATAATAGAGCCCGATTATTCTTTGTGCAAACAAGAATACCACAACCGGATGCAGATGATGATTGGGAAACAAGTGTATAATAGTAATTCATGTATTACAATTTACTACGTTACTGTAAATACAGGGCTAAAATAATATACAAGGAAGCAAAATTAAATTTTAGTTGATACAATGCAAGCCGATATCTGTTTCGGGTTTATAATACTGAGACATCAGACGTTTCCCCATCATAGAAAGCGATAAGGCCAACCTTGAACTCCGAAGCAGCCACACCAAATTGTTTCAAGATCAAAGCTTGTCTCACATCCAACACATCACCCTTTTTGCACACGACAAACGGTTCCCCAAGAGTAATCTTACCAGCTTTCATCTTTGTGGGCATTTTGTACTTATTTCTAAGAGTCTCTTCTAAGGAATGTGACATAGGAACGTCTTCTTCGACGGGTATTTGGCCACCTCTGGAATACACAATGCCTTCTGGAATTGTTAAATCAAGGGGTGCTTTAGATTTTGCTCTGGAATAATCCGCCTTCGAGTAGGCTGAAAAGTATGCTTTAACGGTGTCCGGTGATTCATTTGTGAGTAACAAACCTGCGAGCCCTGTGCACGTCTTTGATAATTTATGCAAATTATCTTTGTATTCTTCTTCAGGAGTATCACCCAATGCTTTTTGCAAAACTCTTCTTTTACCAAGAAGCAATTTTGAACCTGCCCAATCGGACCTGATGTCTTGAAGAACTGGTGTACGAACATCATCCAAGCTGATTACCCAAACATATTGGAACTCATCCAACGCACTTCTAATCTCATCAAAAATTCTGGTCTTGTTCTCTTTTCCCTTTTTATCGGTTTGGGCTAAAGTCACAAGCTTAGAACGTTTTGATCTAGGCATACTGTCTGGTTAAAAAGTAACTAGTAGTCCCTTAAAAGAAAAATTCACTTTGATGGAGCTCATCTGAAATCTAAAAAATACTCGTATGCAGGCTCGAACCAAGATTTTGCAGCCAATATCAAAAAACAGAATTGGTCAACCTCAGATCTGAACCAACCATTTGGAGCAATTGTACTTGTGTTGGTTTGAAGTAGTTCTCGCAAAGGTATGATCTATATGCTCCATCAATTTTGGAATTCTCAACAAACATGGTTTTAGTTGCAAGATGGATCTCGATCATCGTCGACACCAAGTTTGCAAAAGCCAGTTTCTCTTGGTAGGGCTCATGCAAGCATGTGTTGTTCAGATTTCTGGATTCATGAGCTAGCCTAGATACAATCAATGAAAAGCTATACATCAATCTCAGTGGCGCACCAACATCCGTACATTCAAGTTTGGAGGTAAAGATTTTGCTATTAGACATCAAGAGTATTTTCAAGCAGTCTAACACCAACCCCATATCCTCGATTGTTCCCTCTTCAACTAATATCGAATCCATAAAACTCAAAAAGACAACAAAGTTTGTTGAATCCAACGAAGCCATTGTCTCCTCAGCTGAATCAGTAATCCGTGCTTTTACTCGTCCATCAGTAGTAACTCGATTAACAGTACTAAGAACTCGCATATAATCAAAATAAGTACTCGCGCTGACTTTGAAATCTGTAAATCGGAAATAATCTGCCATCAATCCGATTAAGGCATCTTCAAACTCAGAGTTCGAACAGTTCTGTTTGAGTAGTTGGAATATACCCGGAATCTCATTCTTGAACCTACCAATGGTCAAACTCAAGTGTTTTTTGATTCTTTCATCTTCACCATCGTATTTTGAAGTTAAAATGAACCTCATTTTTGTTATCACTTCGATTTTAGTATCAAGACTCAATTCGGGGTTAGACATTGACCGAAAATCAACATTCAAATCAATCGCTCCTCCAGGTGTCATTAGATTCAGGTATTCTTTAGATTTTGCAACTTTATTCACTTTGGCTCGACTCAAACTACTTTTCAGTATAGATTTCCTCAATTCCGATTTTGTAGTGCTGAGTTGGTTGGATGGTAATAAAGCTGAATTTGTTATTGTCCCCACCACTGAAATCTTAGATTCGATTGCTGAAAGTGCACTAGAAGCAGTAGAATCTGAAGATCCCACCGTCGTTAACTGACTGCTACGTCTATCGTCTAGTCGAGTTGACATATTGATATTGAGAACACCTTTAGTAACAGCATTAGACGGAACGCTTGGACTGCCTAACATTAGCTTGGGCATTTTCAAACAAGGATCAACAACATTCAGGGCTGAGTCAGTTTCACTAACCGAGCTCGGAGGATCAGTAGCGTCCAGATTGTGATCTTCATCGGAATAATTATCTGCCACCAGCTCCATAATTTTGCTGCTGCAACTTGGTATTCTCCCAATTGGGTTGGATTCCACGACAACTCCTTTCTTCGTTTTGTTATCAACCAAGCTCAATGGTTCGCAAATGAAGCTTGAAGGGTAATAATAAATTGGGTTCGGAAACCCTTGATATTCTTCTTTTGCGGCATACTTCAATCTTTTATGTCTGCTACGCAAGTACCTCATGATGATTGTTATGAGCAATATCAACACTATTTGGATTGGCAAATATTGCAGCAAAACAGACTTCAACTCACTAATTAATCCTAGCTGGGGTGCACACCTTAAGTTATGATCTAGCGAAGTCATTGCAGTTGAACTTATTCCTGATAGAGCGGCTCCATCTAATCCACCCAGAGAACCAACTCTGTTGTTTGTAATTCTAGGAGGAGCCTCGATTTGCTTGGGAATGTGCCTCTCATTGAAGTTGTAAGATGGGTCAATCGATGGCGTGCGAATATTATCGACGAGGTATACGACTGTGTGGTATAGTAATCCAAAGAACGATTGTAGTTGGTGAATGTACGCTTGAATGAATCCAAACATATCTCTTTTAATTGCAACTATATTGGCATGGACTAAATGTGGTTGCTGTGTTGCAAAATCGAGATTGAAAGTTTAATCGCATTCCATAAAACTCATACTGTAAAAGTATGGAAATACGATCACACATCCACGCCCAGGGTCGTTGATTAGATACTGGGGTTGACTTAAGGCTTACAACAGTCTACAGTATTCAATTGCTTAGACTTGTATCGTTTTACATTATTTGGACAAAGTTTTATATATAAAAGGTTTGATTACTTACGCAGCCACGCAATTACGTCAAAATGATTGAACTTCCATGACACACAACGGATGCAAATATTGGTTATGTTGCCAGAGCTCGTTGGAGTTTTGAATGCGTTGCCCCTAACTCAGGACGCATCGAAAACTGATGCAAAATATTCTAAGAGCCAACTTATAGTTAGTTCGAAATTGTCGATGCATAACCCGGATCGAACGGGTGATTTACCAATCACCAGGAACTATGGGTTCATTAGCAAGTGGTATGTTTCTTTGGTACTTGGTACCACCTGGTCTACAGGGAGTAATATATGGATCTGGATGCTTCCATTCAGCTAACTTAGCTTCTGTTCTTGCAATGACCTGTTCTAGTTCTTCGGGGTTGGTGATGTGCTTGTTGGCATTGAATTGTTGTCTGATTTTGATGGTTTCATCTCTGTAGGCATCGAACTTCAAGGAGCTGTCAAACGCCGTCCTCAAAGCTTGTCTGAATAAGGATGCTACCCTTCTGGAGTTTGCCTCGGTAAATGGCAAGATGGACGAAGACATGATTTGCTGCTATTCAATCTCTTGGTTCAAGGTTGAAAATTATCGTTCAACCAAAATTTGTTTAATGTTTTATTGGTTCGCAGGTTGTATGCAGGTACAAATGAAGACTAATCATAAAACCGTTTATATGTTATATAATACTACAGAGTCATTGAGGGGATTCCCGTGTGGTCATAAGCAGCTTGTTCACTCACTTTGCTTCAATTGCCATCAAACTACCCACAAATGATAACACCAATCTACTCCTCACCTCGTTAATATCTTCAGGCACCAACCATATCAATGCTCCCAATTTTCTGGCAATCGAGATGGCTAATTTAGCATTGGCATACTTCTCATCATCGCTGAGATTACTTCCCTGGTACACTAAATTGTAGTCGACGTAACCGGGTTTCATACCATTCAAAACATCAAGTAAGTAGACAGCAGACGATAATGAGTTGTCTTTAAAAGATCTGATGGATGAGCTCTTTCCGCCTTTCGCTACTTGTTTGTTAGCCCATGAAATCATGTCACTATCGGTCAACAATTTATTGTTTTGACTCAAGGCTGAAAGTGTATTGACAATGTTACGTCTCATCAATTGCCACACCAATCCTAATGTTAACAACTTGTTACCGTCAACGATGTCGGAACCTTCGATACCAACCAAGGAAAATGAATTAGCTTTACCAATCTCAACTGCATAATTTGTATTCTCTAAAGCTTTGAATCGGGATAATTCAGTTGCATTGGCAGGAATCTTGTTCACATGTTTAAATGAAACAGATCCTGGCATCACTTTTTCAAATGCTTGTAACAATACAAGACCATTCTTCAAATCTTCAAAAAGTGATACGACTGGTGGATCAACATCTAACGAGTTAAGCCATAAGGTGAATACTCTAGCCTCTCTTTCACCCTCAGCATCAAAATCTTCAATCTCAATGTTCTCGTGCTCCTCAATAGGAGCCAAACCAGGATGTGTGTTGAATAAATGGGCAACAAATGCCAAGTTCAATTTTGGGTTACCTGACACCAAAGAATTTGGGGTCAAATATTTCCGACAATCAATTTTATCGGCATTCGCCAACACTTGTTCCGCCCTCTCCAAAAGATCTGCGGTTTTCAATGGTGACAAATCACAATATTCTGGTTGTAATTGATGCAATAACACAGTATAGTTCTCACCGTCACTAACATCTTTTGAGAAATTGGCAACTCTTCTTTGCGATCCAGCATTCTTCAAGTGGTAGTTAAACCATCTCAAAAGAATTTGCTCAGGTGGTAATCTCAAGAACTGTTCCAAAGTTTCGTCATCTTCCAATAATCGGTATAACTCTGGGTGGTGCTTTATGTCCACCTTCGACAACAATCCTCTTCTGATAATTTGCCAGATCAAACCCAAGATCAAATGCTCTTTACCTTCAATTATGTCTTCTGAATGAACATTGACAACAACACAGCCAATGGCTTTAGCTGAGTTGATGACGATGTTAGCGTTTTCATTCATCTGGAAGTTGTTCAACGCCTTTTTGCCCTTGGGCATATTCAAGACTCTGGTATCGATAGTGTCATGTACGGAATCATTGATCAACTTGGACAAGACCAAACCATCACGACATTCATCGAAAATTTGAAATGTTTCGGTATCGAACGGAAGTCTGTCGCCAATATCGGAGTCTCCAGACAAAACCGAATTGATATGTCTGGTGAACTCGGTTCTCTCTTCGTCGTTGATGGTGTGGGTCGTGCCCGAAGTTTTACCACCGAAATACGTTTTCTTTGACGTATTTGCAGTTGGAATTGGTGGTGCAGGTTTGTTGACCCTGCCTGGAGAACTTGGTGCATGGTTGGTGCTGGGAACTTGTAAATCCTGCGAATCCTCTTTCAACTTTGCCATCAACTCGACATAATCATCCAATTCGACATTACCAGTAGCATCAACATCAACCTGTTTCAACGTTTCTCTTGCTTGGTCATAAGTGTACGTTCCTTGTTTGGAAATGGCATTGATCACATCCTTCTTTTCCACCCAACCCTTGTCGTCGAGATCAATTGCACGGAAGTCGTCGATTATGGCGTACAACGAAGACTGATCCAATATTGGGAACTTCTTTTGAAGCTTCAACACATTCATAGCTGCTAATTAAGTGAATTATCGGTAGTACAAACAAAGAGCGATTGCACTAGTGATTTAGCCTCCCTTTAACAAAATCTCAACAAAAGCTGGAGTGCACACAGCCATGAATCTATGAAAAGTCATGGAATTAACAAAATTGCCAGCAATATACCAAAGAACTCAGCCCTATGATCATTTCAAAGTGGCTACAATCAAAGAGATCACTGTGACTTAAACACAATTAGTATTGGATCGCTCAATTGGTGTATATTTCTCGTTTTTATTTTTGGAAGCAATTACACCCGTGTATGGTACTGATTAACTAGACCCTAAGTAGTATCAAACACCTGTCTCAATTTGTCTAATTGTGTTTGTCTCATAGATAATCACTCATACATTATTATCATCCTCTTTAGTTATCATAAGCTTTGAATATTCTCCAGGTTGTTGACATTAACACGTGATATAGTCTATATTTTTGACATTATTTCACTCAGACTTCGTTTCGGTTACCATTCCCCAAGAATAATCGTTGTGATCGCCACTTGGTCTTGATTGAATAAGCATGGACCCATCTATCCATGACTCCATTGCATCTGATCCAACCGTATCGCTGACATTGGTTGAGAACGATCAATTGAGTAATGAGAAACCAACATTTGAAATCGAACAGGTTCAGTTGCAATTTGAATTGAAGAATGGGTTGCAACTATTGCTTGTGCAGAGCAACAAAATGTGCATATTGCTCTCCAATTCGGTTATTCGTATCGATTTGGAGAACCCTTCCAATGTCCTGAAAATAAAACTCCCAGTAATATCAAACTCCACCAGCTCCGAGATCACAAACGGATGGCTACACCCAAACGGTTTGCACCTAATTGTCCAGATCAACTCCGTACACTACTACTATTTGCATGACACATACCAAACCTTGAAACCATTGACAAAACTCAAAAACCTCCAGATAACCCAAATGGCGTTTCTAGTTGATGATGGGGAACTGAGTACAGGGGAGCTTTTGTTTGGTACCGCCGATGGACAATTGCTTGTGTCGGTTCTCAAATCGCATAACGTGGATAACAAACGCGATGATAAATACGTGAAACAGGTTTTCAAATTTGCATCAAAGGCGAAAGTTTGGGGTATTGTCTTTAACAAGACTATGAGCCAAATAAACGTATTCTGTGGGAATAGCCAATATTCTTGGGACTGTATTGATACGTCCTACCCAGAATTAACCCGGGTCTTCAAATCAGCAATGGTTGAGCTTGAAATACCAGGCTCGGCCAACGAAAGCTTAGCGGTCAGTAACGGTATATACGTGTGTCTTTTACCATCTGGGAAGGTGCACACCAATGATTATGAAATAACTTTGTCAGGGTGTGAAGAATTCTTCGAATCCAAGCATAAATTGTTGAGTTATGTGATCTCGGAGCACCACTTGATTGGTTTGAGTAAACAAAGTTTGGTTATATACAACAAATTGTCGCCGTACACGGAGCCATTATACGTCAGTCTACTGGAGTTTGGAAGAAATTTTTCTGGCATTACCCTGGATGAAAAGTCTAACACTTTCTGGTTGTACAATGACAACAGCATACTAGAAATAGTGATTCAGAACGAATCAAAGTCGGTCTGGTACGACTACTTCAAAATGGGTAAATATGACGAGGCATTACGATGTTTAGATCAAAAGGATATGAGGAATGCTTTCAAACTAGACATGATATCAATCAAAAAGGGTTATGATTGCCTACAGCGTGGAGGATTTGGAGTGGACTTTTCTGAGTCAAGTGGGGATAACCAACATCTTATGAATCTACAGATTGAAGGTATCAGAACATTGGCGAGACTGACGGAACCATTTGAGAAAGTGTCGCTAATGTTATTGAACCACTCAAACAATAATTCGTCCGCACTAAGTCTAGTGTCTGAGAAATTGCATTTGGAATATCTCCTCGTCAAGTTCGAAATAGCTAGAGATGTTGAGAAAAATAAGATCAGGGTACAGATATTATCGAGTTGGATAATCGAATTGATGTTGAGAATAATATACCGCTTTGAGAAAGAGCAGGATCTGACAAGCCAGGACTCAACTAAGGAATTACAGGTTTTCAACAAGAAATTTCAGGATTTTCTCCTCAAAAATTATAGGCACTTGCATCGCCAAACAGTATACCAGATAATAACAGACTTACACTTCCCTACTAAGTTGATTTTTTATGCAGAGCTAGTCGAAGATTATCACTTCATTTTGAACCATTATATTGACAATAGCCAGTGGAAAGAGGCTTTGAAGTGTCTCGTGAAAATATATATATCAGAAACGCACTCAAATGATATCATCTATTCAACGTCAAACATTTTATTAACGAATTGTCCAAAGGCGACTATTGAAGCGTGGTTGCGATTCAATAACACCGATGAAGTTGGATCGAAAGATTTCAATAATGAGAAGCTTCTTCCCGCGATATTGAATTATAACATGAACAACATCTTGATTCCATTGAATGAGAATTGCGGAATACAGTATTTGAAGCAAGTGATTTTTGATAGATGCGTGAGAAGTAAAGATGTGAACAATAATTATCTTGCTTTATTGATAACATATCCTGATACCGCAAAAAACAAACCGACGGTGCTTTCAAATTTCGAGATTGCAGAGAAGATGTTGAACAAATTCTTAACCGTTACAGAGACAGATCCAAGCCATCACTTGTTGTACAACTCGCAGTTCGTACTCCGTTTATGTTTAGCATACAAGCATTTTCAAACAGCTGTGCTAATTTTAATTCAAGATTTGAACCTATTCGAACAAGCGCTAAAATTGGCTTTAGACCACAATTTCTTCGATTTGGGGGAATTCGTTTTACGCAAGTACGATGAATTGAATGTGACAGGAGGTAATGACAGTAGCACAAATGGAAACTCCGCGCCTACTGACAATAATATGAGTAAAATCAGTTTACTGGAGGACAACTTTAGCAGACGTAAAAAGCTATGGATCACTTTTGCCAAGTACTTGATTGATAATGTTTGCAGAGATAATTCAAATGACGAGGTAATTGTGGAAAAATCAGATGAGGGCGACCATGACCCCAAAGAAGTTGACGATAAAAATGGAAGTAGTCAAATTCCATCGGATTTATACATGAGTATAAAAAGTGTTACTAAAGAAACCAACAACAAAATGCCACTAATTGAGCTCAATCTGATCAAGCTCAACCAAGTCTTAAAGTATGTTCTAAACCTAGCGAATAGTGAATCCAGTGGGGATTTTATAGGGCTCAAAGATCTTTTGCCCCTAGTTCCCGAGAATATAATAATAAACAACTTCAAGGATGAAATTGTCAATTCGTTGAATCAATACAACGAGAAGATTGGAGAGTTGTCGAGAGAAATGAAAGAGTCCCTTGAGATATCGTCAAACCTAAAGCAGCAAATTAAAGAAATGTCCAAGAAGTCCAATATGGGTAAAGTGTTTTCCATTATACAGCCCGGCGAAGCATGCTTACTTTGTAAAGAATTACTCATCAAAAAGAATTTTGTTTATTTCCCTAATTGCCACCATGGTTTCCATAAAGACTGTCTCATCAGAAGCTACTTGAAAACCAGGAATTATCGATTCAAAAAAATATTTGAAAACTTCAAATTGAACCCCACCGATTTCAATAAAAAGGAATTGGATGAAAACCTAGTCAAAGATTGTGTTCTTTGTAACGAACTAAATATCAATCAGATAGACCTGAATCTAGTTGATCCCATTTTTGACAAAGCTCAAATCATTGAATGGTCAATATGAAAAAGTTGACCTGTGTATAAATTTTTAGCTCATCCCATCAAATATATAATTGCATACTTCAGTAGACTTTTCAAATAGCATATAACCATTCGATGGGGAAGACACAGAAGAAGAACAGTAAAGGTCGTTTGGATAAGTACTATTACTTGGCCAAAGAGAAAGGTTACAGGGCTCGTTCTTCCTTCAAAATAGTTCAAATTAATGAGAAATATGGGCATTTCTTGGAGAAATCTAAGGTAGTTATAGATTTATGTGCTGCCCCTGGCTCTTGGTGTCAGGTAGCATCACAGTTATGCCCGATAAATTCCTTAATCATTGGTGTTGACATTGTACCAATCAAGCCATTGCCCAACTGTATCACCTTTCAATCTGATATCACCACTGAAGATTGTCGTTCCAAGTTGAGAGGCCATATGAAGACCTGGAAGGCTGACACTGTCTTGCATGATGGTGCTCCCAATGTTGGTTTAGGTTGGGTTCAAGATGCATTCACTCAATCACAGTTGACCTTACAAGCCTTAAAATTAGCTGTCGAGAATTTGGCGCCTGGAGGAACGTTTGTCACAAAGATTTTCAGATCAAGAGATTACAATAATTTAATGTGGGTGTTTCAACAATTGTTTGACAAAGTAGAAGCAACTAAGCCGCCCGCTTCTCGTACAGTGTCTGCCGAAATCTTTGTGGTTTGCAAAGGATTCAAAGCGCCCAAAAAATTGGATCCACGTTTATTAGACCCTAAAGAGGTTTTCGAGGAGTTAGGTGAAGAGAAAGTTAACAACGAAGCAAAAATTTTCAACCCTGAGGTTAAAAGAAGGCACCGAACTGGTTACGAAGAAGGGGATTATTTGTTATATCACACTATGCCAATCATTGAATTCATCAAAGATGAGGACCCAATAAATACCCTTGGTGGATTGAATAAATTGGTTGAGCCGGGAAAAGATGATCTTGAATGGAAGATTTTGCACAAATTAAAGACATGCACACCGGAGTTACTTGAGTGCATCAAGGATCTTAAAGTTCTTGGAAAGAAAGACTTCAAATTGATATTGAAATTCAGAAAACAAGCGAGAGAATTATTGGGATTAGATGCTGATGCAGAGAAATCACGAGAAGACTTGGTAGAGGTGGAGCCTTTAACTGAAGATCAGAAAATAGATAAAGAATTGAAGGACTTGCTAGATAAACAGCGCCAAAGACTGAAGCGTGAAAAGAAGAGAGGTAATGAAGTGAAGCAAAAAGAGATTGTTCGTAACCAGTTGAACATGTTGACTGATATGAACATTGGTATCGAGGCTGCACTGATTGGTGCGGAATCTTTATTCAATCTAACGACCGCAAAGAAAACAGGCCAATTGGACCAGCTTGCGAAGGGCAGAAAGAGAATGATTTTCAATGATGAAGAACTTGCAAGGGACAACGATATTCACATTGACGAGGATGCTGAACAAAATTCCGAGGATGAAATTGACGAGCTCGAAGAGCAGCTTGACGATATGTATAATGCATTCCAAGATAGGAGGGCCGAAAAGGACTCGAATTTGAAGGCCAAGAAGCTCAGAGGAGACTCAAATGAGGAGGCTTGGGATGGTATTCAATCTGGTGACGAAGACCAAGAAATGCTCGAAGAGCCAAAAGATTATGAAATGGAATCTGAGTCGGATAGTGATGACGATGACCACATCAGACAAATTGTTGATGCCTCACCCAAACAAACCTTGTCCAAAAGCGCCAAAGTTTTTTTCTCGTCTGACAACATTTTTGGTGAATTGGGTGATGAGCAATTGATAAAACAGCTTACCAAGTCTGAAGCGGCAAAAAGCCCTCAAGTACCGACAGAAGCAGATGAAGAATCGATGAGTGATAGTGACGATGAAACCGACACAGACAAAGGCTTTGAAATTGTGCGAGGTGAGAATGAATATCGTGAGGAATCCGATTATTCTGATTCCGATGAAGAAACCACTAATGAAAAGTACAAGAAAGCAAAATTGCATAAAGAGAAGGTTGACATTGCCACAGTTGAAGCTATGACTTTAGCTCATCAAGTCGCGTTAGGGCAAAAGAATAAACACGATTTGATAGATGAGGGTATCAATAGATACTCATTCAGAGATAAAGATGATTTACCTGAATGGTTTCTTGACGATGAGAACAAACATAACAAAATCACTAAACCAATCACCAAGGAAGCCGCTTTGGCAATCAAAGAGAAGCAGAAGACTCTTAATGCTAGGCCGATAAAGAAGGTTTTAGAAGCGAAAGGTAGAAAGAAGATGAGAGCTTTGCGTAGATTGGAGAAAATGAAGAAGAAGTCTGATTTGATCAATGATGATAGCGGGAAATCTGAAGCTGATAAAGCCAGTGAAATCCAAAAATTGATGTCTAAATTGACCAAGAAACAGAAATTGAAACCTAGAACTACTGTGGTTGTTGCAAGAGGGTCGAACCGAGGATTATCAGGTAGGCCAAAGGGTATTAAGGGTAAATATAAGATGGTGGATGGTGTTATGAAGAATGAACAACGAGCTTTGCGTAGAATCGCTAAAAAGAACAAGAAATGAGTTTATCGTATAGAGTAGGCGATTACAACCGTCATCGTCGAATATTGCATATCCCACATGTTTGAATGAGTTATTTTGTTCAATAAGTAGATTTATAGGAAGCGTCTACTTGGTCACAATTAATTTAACTCAAAACGGTCAATAGATTGTAATCTGATAAGCGAACATGCATGAAACATTAGGGTCATGTGATGCACAGGTGGACAATGAGTTTATTGTTTGAAAGTGAGTATTGCCCTCTGTTTTGAATTGGCAAACCTTAATGTAAATACTACTTTAAAACCCAAAAAACCAGCGCGTCTCGCTTAACTCGATTCTGATACCATTACGATTTAAACAATCTGAAACAGCATTCTACACCGTAGACCGACTCTTTGATCAACGCGTGCTTGCCATTCCAACCCTGCGGCAGTAAAAATAAGCAACCCGTTCACCTCATCTCTTACTCAGCTTGACGCATTGAAATTCTTATTGAAATTCAGGCTGCAAAGATTGGATCGAATTCAAAATCATACATGTCGACGCATGAGCATTTGTTCATTCTTATGATTTAGAAATCCACTATCGAAGTTTTACTTCCCCCATAAACTATTTGACAACGTTTACGAAAACCTAATTCAAAACATGAAATTCTCCTAGACTGATGAGGTAGGCTACATAGCCAACGTGTAACAACTCGACAGGCGATAGGCGCAACGCCTATCTAAGGGGCTATTTCGCATTGGTACCTTACTTAACTCTAGATATGTAAATCATTTATTAGTTTTCGGATATGATGAAGGTTTCGTCATACATATAATTTTAAATTTTGATGAATTTTTCTCCTTCAGAAAAACCAAACTTTTATTTCGAATTTGTTTATTATTCTTATAAGTACTTTCTAGCTCATACTATACTAGAAGTATACAGTTGCATTTGTTATTACTCGTCAATAACGTCCATTCGTTCCGTCATATTATCTTCATAATCACTATATTCCTGGTCTTCGATACTGCTTTGACTTGGTTTATATATAAATACTAGACTTGCAAATTTCCAAACAACACCAAACAGTAATCTTTCAGACTACTTTGCTTTTACTACATCCACTTTCATCAAATCCATTACCAACTTCAACATCATCATTTTTCTGTGTTTTATGGTTGCTGCTTGAAATACAACGCACTTACCGGACATGAGTTCTCTTCCAGATTCAGCCCATCTTTTGGCAACCCCGAATGTTCGAACACATAGACATAGGAGGTCTCAGGCAATCTCAGGGGATTTTGACGTTGTTGGTTTAGGCTTATGTTCACCCTCAACTTTCAAAACTTCAAGTCATTCACAAACAAACAATAATGAAGCGGAACTTGCCAAACAATTCACTTTTGACAATGATGAAGATTTCTTGAGCAAACGGTCGAATACAACCTTCTCGTTCCCAAATACAAAAACTCCAGATTTAGGGAAAAATAGTTCTCCCCGGCATGCCCCTATATCACCAGCACGCAGATCATCTTACTTTCACCCAACCACTACATTAAACTCACCAATCAAACTTGGGATTGCATCACATAGACGTGCTAAGTCTTCATCTTCATACACCAAGACGCGTTTTTTTGCGACAGAAGACACACATATGTTTTCCGAAAACATACCAGATGCAATGATAGACTTGGATGAAATCTTGAATACAAATTTGCATATCAGAGACACAACAAACACCCCAAAAGATCTCAGCATACAACAAATCTCCACGACCGAGATATTTCCAACAGACGATGACTTTCTCGCATCACCATTCATCAAACAGTCATCTTCAAATCCATTTGTTAGTTCTCCTTACTACAACAATGTCAATAGCACTCCCATTTTTGAGAATCCAATAGAGGAGCGAGGTGATTACATTGCTGAAGAAGACGATAGAGTTTTAGATAATGACGAGGTGGTCGACAAATACACTGATGGAGCAGTGGGTGGTCTCGATTCAGATGATGAGTTTTATCTACACCCTCCTCCTACTGGTAGTATCTATGCAAATAACTCAGCGAATTCCTCTTCGTCAAGTTTAAAAGCAAAAACCACCAACTCAGCTTCCCACTTGATCGAGAAAACAATTTCAAATTCTTCGAAAGACTCCACTAGCTCCATCAATGGGATGTTGATCCGCAATGTCACCCCACCTCCAAGTATGCAAAAGCGGTCTGGTGCAAAGGCCAACCGCTACCAAATATTCTACGATCAATCTAATCGCATATCAAATGCTTTGAAGAACTCGTCTAGCGATAGCATTCACTTGTGCAAAACAGACAGTAATGGCGGTACTACGACGAAAGATACGCGTGTTTTGGGACATTCGTCAAGTTTGCCCAGTTTGAAAAGTCTGAAAAAAGCTACACAATATCAATATCCATTACCAAGGTTTATCGAACAACGATCTACTAGAGTGGGTTCGCCGCCGATGACTAACTCATCCTCACAATCATCTTTGAGGGAATCTACAACAATCAATGAAGTAAAGCCCAACGAAATTCCATCTTTTGAAGAGGAGAAACCTGCTTGCGAACCAGCTGTAGATGATATTCAAATCGGAGATGTTGAAGGGAACATGGTGAAAGAAGAGAAGAATACTTCTATTGATTTACTCAAGTCAGACGCGATGAAACAAGAAATTTTTGACCCACAAGTAAGCGTTTGTTCAGTTAAACCCATTTCGACTAGCCCAATTAGCATACAATCAGACACATCTGCGGGCATACTCAGTAATACTACTACTGAGATTACGGACCATTCGAGCTATGCGTCAGATGCACAACATGCAAGTACAAAGCAGGATTCGATGACTGCAGCACCGATATACGAAAATTCCAAACCTTGGGCATTGGAAAGAATGACTACACCTTCTATAATAGTCAGCAGTGAGCAAGACGGCACTTCCTCTTCGTCTACTGATATCACCTTCAAGCAAGATGACAAGGTTGAAAACCCACGATTGGAATGTACATCACTGATGCCCGAGTTGCTGCACACAAGCCAACCAAAAAACTCTCGAATATTGAAAGACTCAGGTATCAGTAATACTCATAATCCAGACAGATCCCCAAGCAAAACCTCTTCTATTCAACTTGCGGGTGCTCGCAGGCCATCGCCTGCTGAGGAGACTTTTCTAGGCGCAACTCAAATCCCTACTTTCAACAAACCCTACTGTCGGACGAATGACAAGGAAAATATTGAAAACACATCCATCTTGTCCTCGAATGGGACTTCGACGTTGAAGCTGACACCAACAAAGTCTAGTTTAAAAAATCTTCACCGAAGATCAAAGTCATATTCAACTGAACTAACTCCAAAACTTTCTATTGGAAGCTCTATAACAGTCGTTGAAGAATCGAAGGGACAAAAAAACAAAAGAAGAAGCTCCAAAATCATGGGCTGGTTCAGGAAAAAATAGTCATAATGCATTACACTCGCAAGTATATATTCAAAATATTCATTTGAAACATGTAATCTTGTGCGTAAACCTCGTATCGTTGCTTAGTCCTGAACCTGCCAAAACGAAATACACAAAAGATCATTGTATTCCTAACAGGCATAAGCATCTGATTGTAAGATTGGGTGGAACCCATGCGGACCAATTTCGCATCTAGTTAGTCCGTGAGAAAAATTCACTGGTCTGAAGTAGTAGGCAGAATTCGAAGTGTTTTCAGATGCAGTGCTGCCTTGTATTTCTATCAAGTCTTTTTCGCAGCTAAAATGTAGTTCACGTCGTCTAAAATCTTCGATATCATAGTTAGCATCAACGTCTTGGGTTAGGGGTTTCGGTATCTCACTAGTATCTTCAGAGTCTCTTCACTGCTTGCAATAGTTGGCTCTTCAATCAATGGAACTGATCTCGGAATGATTCTTCAGTGGATGAAAATTCAGTTGCCGCTTTTCTTCAATGCACTTGAAGAACAATCAAGTTTTTCAACGTTGATTAGCCAAAAGAGAGGTATACTGAGTCAGAGCCCCGGCAGGGCGTTTCAAATTATCAATCCGGGTCTGTATGAGCGGCCACTGTCCCTTCTGCCTGCTATCGGCAAAGATTGTCAATGATTATTTTGAATCCACAATAAGAATTCAATAATCTTTACCTCCATTTGTAAGGCTTGCGATCAACGGGTTAGTTCGTAGTGGCGACGGAGATCAAATGTCGTCTAAAGAAGTGTGGCAAGCTCTTTAGTAGCAAATAGCACGGGACCAAGTTCCTTAGAATCATTGACGATTTACCACAATTCATTCTGTAGCCGCCTAAAATATCCCGCCTGTTTGTTTGGCACTAATCATGCTAGTCAGGGCAGCCACAACAAATAAGTCAACCTTGACTGTACTCAATGATTCGTAATCTTATGCGTGACAGACAATCTATACTAGGACTTATGCAAACCAAAGTATATAAAGTATATTGCAAATTTGTTGCAAAACAAAAATCATACCTATATCCACCCATAAGTACTTCACCGAACGAGCGGCACGACTAGCGGATTTGACACATGTGTCAGAAATGCCACCTGTGTCGACATCAACGACCAATTCCTGGGTATATCAACTCATGTCGAACTTATAGCGCTATTAAGTTTGACGTAAATAACAACAAAATGAAACCCAAACCAGCCAAAACCAGATGAAGAGGTTTTTCAGATTCCTCTTTAGATGTATGGGAAATAGTGGACACACAATCAAATAGTCAAATAAACTACATTTGCATCAAACTATATATAATTATACACCGTTGAAAAAGAATAACCTTAGGGATAAGAAAGTTGGAATTGATCAACAATATGAAAGTTTAGCGAGCCATAACCACATAGAAAGGTTTTTCAACTTACTCTTGAATCTATGGAAGATATTGGACACAGTTGGTTTTCTTCCCGTTGTTCAACCTTTATTGACACTATTTAGGTAATTCCTTACTCCATAAATTCACTAAAAGTAGCCCTCAAGAGACGAAAGAATGGTTGCTCGAGTTGTTGCGTCGTGGAGTAGGTTAATCATATTATTAAATAGTACGATTCTTAAATGTTCAAATAATCCCAATATACAACGTTGAGCTAGAATGAAAGATAGATTCCAGTAGTGTTTTGAAGTCTTGATATACTACAACAAACCCTCTAACACACAAGTAAAGCGTAGAAAACATCAGCTTTACCAAATCAGGATTATGTTTACAACGTCAACCACAATGTCGTGAAATTCGCAACTCATGGGACAAAGTCGTTTCGAGTAGAGAGAACCAATGAACGCCAATGTGTCGATAGTAGATCTACCCATACAATGTCGAAAAGCTATAACTTACCAGCTGATTTCAATAGCACGTTAGTTTCGAAGTACGAGGAGGCGATTTCAAACGGATACATCAAATTCAATGGAGAAACTGCGGTGAATGAAATTATTCATGAACAGGTTCAAAGTGCCAGCATTGACTTTCAATTGACCTTGTTAGAATCATTGAAACACAGGCCCGAGAAGGGGGATAAAGATCTGGATCCGTTTGCCAAACCAGAGCCAGAGCTCACCATTTTGTCAGGCTTTGGCAAAAATGATGAGTTGCGACTTGTGTATAACAAGTTCCCAGTTGTCCCATATCACTTTTTACTTGTGACCAAGGAGTATGCATCGCAAAATACACCCTTATCATCATCTGAGTTGATGAGCATGTCCACAATTTTGAAAAATCTAGCACAAAATACCAAGGATGAATGGTTTGCATTCTATAATTGTGGGGTGGAGAGCGGTGCTTCCCAACCTCACAAACATGTTCAATTCATGACTTTGCCCGAAGGCTTTGAACCATACCCGCAGCAAGTTGCGATGCAATCTGAGCCGTTTCTTCCCAATGATAAAACTGAACCATTGCAGAATGCAAACTTGCCATTTGCTCACTTCATAGCTCGCTTACCTGACTCAGATTTTGATGAGGAGGATTTGTCAACGTTTTTTGCGTCGCTCTTACAACATACATTGACCACATTGCGTGAAAACAAAGCAAATCATATTTCATACAATTTCATTATGACAACCAATTATATGCTCATGGTCCCAAGATCCAAATCAGTCTATAAGAACTTCGGAGTCAATTCTTGCGGCGTCATGGGGTTGATATTGTGTAAGAATAACGACTTACTCCAGATGGTTAAAGACGAGGGCGCAATCAAAGTGTTGACAGAAGTGTGCTTGCCATCCACAGCGGGCCAAAAGTCGGACGAATATAGCTATTAGTATGTGTCTGGAAAGTACTAGCTTTTATGTGTATTTTCAGACTTGTAAGTGACAACATATACAAGACCGTGCCTTTGAATTACCACTTTTGGAAGTCTAGAGTAGCCAATAACATCAGAACAAAATATGATTTTGTTAGTCGCAAAAAATTAAATTGTCTGTTTCTTCATCGAACTACTCTCAATAAGATACACAACAATGGCGTCTGTTACATCCATAGTCAAAGCAGCCGACTTCATTTTATCGAGACCAACTTTGTCCAAGGTTGTGCAACCAGTCGCTAAGGCTTTTTGCGCATACGCTGGTTACAGAGAAATGGGCTTGAAATTTGATGATTTAATTGCTGAAGAAACTCCAGTCATGCAAAAAGCGATCTCAAGATTACCAGAAGATGAAAGCTACGCTAGAGTATACAGAAATATAACTGCTCATCAATTATCATTGTCCCATCAATTATTACCACCCAACAAGGCCGTGAAACCAGAGGAGGACACACATTACTTAATTCCCTACATTTTAGAGGCCGAGAAAGAAGCATTTGAGAAGCGTGAATTGGATAACATAGACGTATAGGATGCGAGTTGATTCTCATATCATTCTTCGTCATCTAATTGATCAGTTAGCTAAAGTCCATAATTGAATTTAAACTGCATAATGAATATCTACCTGGGAGCCGTCAATCTTGTAAAGTCTTGCAACTCACGAAGACGTATAGAATTATTGAACGCTGTTCTTATGTATGCTTCTTGTTTACATTCTAGTACATGCGAAAATCTATTTATACAAATGCGATCATAAACCAACCCTATACTTTCGCAATTGCTCTAAAACTAGAAATGTAACAATCGTCTGAGGTCCTAATCGTATAAACGATGGAATCCAACCTCGAAACATGAAGCCCACACCTTCGTTTTTAACGGCTGACTTCAAAATGTTGATTGCACTTTCGCTTCCTCCCTTTGCATTCATTATTCTTGTCTTCACCACGTCTGCTGGTGAGCAAACCGTAGTTGCTACCAAACCTGCCAATAAAGAGGCTGAAAAATGCGTAGACTTCTTCGATGGATCGAGATTGAATGTATCAATTAATAACGATTTTGCGATATCGTACGTTACGACTTGCGATGCAGTCATCAAAACACCTCTCACAAGGTTCGGTGTCAATCCTCGAAACAATGACGACACGCCCTCCTCTTTACAAATACGATATAGTCCATCGAATGCATTTCTGTAATTCCTCCTTTGCCCCATTGGTAGACTGGAATCGTTTTGCATTCTGATATTCACCACATCCGATGGATTTCCAATCAAGCCACCCGCTGCACCTGCTATCATTGACAAGGGTAGTAATACCGCTGTGCTCGGTTTCTGTACCTTGTACGATTCCATGTATTTCTCTTTCAACGCTTCATAAATTCCAAATCTGGCGGTCGAGTAAGTCGCTTGCCTCAATAAAGACGCTGTGAGACCTGAGTAGATTTTGAAGAACCCTTCGTTAATCATGATAGTGTAGATCATTCCTACTAACGATTGGCCTGGTGTCTTCGCTGTTTGCAATCTTACCTTTGCAAGGTCCAATGGGTGGGTTACCATGGAGGCTGCCATACTGGCTGCTCCACCATACCAAAACGGGTATTTGAGTTGAGATTGTGTAGCTGACATCGTTAGGGAATAGGGTTCAATTAACTAGTATCTCATCAAGTATATATAATGCTCCGAATTCATCGATCAAAAAATAAAGTTAAGTCTGGTATAAGACGCAGTGATAGTAATTATTAAAATCACCACACTAACTCAAGAGGTTATCAAATTATAACGCTTGTTTCTATCTACTCATGAGGGTTCTACTGTCCCGTGCTCCGATACTCCAAGTAGTGCTGGTAAGCTAGCAATAACAGAGATGCCATCCACATATGAATTTAAACTCGATGCGGTATCGGTCAAAAACGGGCAGTCCAAAAGTTTTTGATTTCTCCCCTCCTTACATCCCCACTTATGCATCTAACAAGGAAAAACGTCTACATGCGGTTTTTTTTCAACCAGAGGGTATATTAAATGCTAAAAATATGAAGATTCGTTGCTGCAATAATGTTAATGCCTATTGACTGGTCCCGTTACGATGGATTCCGGTTTGGAGCTTTCTTCAATTGAAATCTCACCATCTTTACCTTGCACATTTTCGTGCTTGGGAATTCGTTTGTTGGTTGTGAAAATAGAGGCTACGAAACCAGCACTTGCAAGCGCCAACCCCAAGTAGAACGTATTCTTGATCGCTCGCATTATCTGATCTAGAATCAAACTTTGTGTGGACGCTGAAAGTGATCGAATCAAACTAGGAGATTCAATTATCGCTTTTGGTTCAATGTGGATCAACTCTTGATACTCCAATGAGTCGGGTGTCAATTTTTGTATTGTTTGCTGAATATAGGTCGTACCACTCGATTGAAATATCAATTGCGCAACACTTACTGCAATAGTCCCGCTTAAAGATTTGGCAAAGTTTAGAAAGATGGTCACCTGGATCAAAGACCCCTCTATGTTGTTCGGCGCTTTCAATTGAGCTGCAATTAACGAACTTTGAAACTGTAAACCAATGGACACCCCAGCAATAATCAATAAACCTATACGATCTTTGGCAGGTGAGTCGACGTCCAAAAGCAAAAAGAGCCCCGCTCCTAGTGGACCGCAAATAGCTGAAATCATCATGGTGATCTTTACATACCTGGTAAACCTCATAAATGCCCCATTTAGGATAGATGAGATAGTCACTGCAATAACCAATGGCAACAAATCAACACCGGATTGCCATGCTGACGCATTGAATATAATCTGAAAGTACACTGCCAAGTAGTTGATTGCCACCATGAAAAATCCAAAGTTCAACAGCGCACTAGCTGAAGCAGCAAAAATTTGTGGAATTGTTATAACTTCTTTGATAATAATCGGCTTTGTCGATACCTTGAAGTTATAGTAACAGAACAATATTGACAAAACCCCACCAAGGACAAAACAGCAGATCACCGCGGGAGATTTCCATGGAAAATCTATTCCGCCAAATGTCAATCCTAAGAGGATTAGAACTAATCCAGAAACAATCAAAAAGGTGCCTATGTAGTCGATTCTGGCTAATTTCTGCCTAATATTTCCAGTTGGTTTGGGTGGATGAAATCCTAAAATCAAAAGGACAAAGGCAACTCCACCTATTGGTAAATTTATGTAAAAGCACCATCGCCACGATACATGTGTCGCCAATGCTCCGCCAATGAATGGTCCAAGTACGCTTGCCACCGAAAATGTCACTCCAATCAACACAAAGGAGAGTGGTCTCTTCGAAATAGGCACTGATTCCGTTAAGATCAAAACTACCATCGATTGAATGCACCCACCACCAATACCTTGTATCACTCGTCCGCCTATGAGCATAGCCATGGAGGTTGCTAATGCTGCGATCAAAGAACCTATCTCAAAAACAACGATACCCCCAAGCATTGTGTACTTTCGACCAAATGCTATCGATATCTTACCATACGATGGGGTCAATGTGGCCATTGGTAGTAAAAATCCCGAGGTAAGCCAACCAATCTTTTCGAAACTATTAAATTGATTACCCACATCACTTAAGATCGTCAAGACTATGGTTTGATCCAACGCAATAATAAACAAACTAATGACACAACTTACGAGGGTCGTCGCAAGTTTGAATCCGGTGATATAATGATCTGTTGCTATGGTACCATCTCCAGCATTACTTTCGAAGTACTTTTGATTCACTCGAGTTTCAGAAACAGCAGGCGTCGGAACTTTTGAATCAACAGGTGCAAATTCATCTGCAGAGTAGTGCCGTTCTGGTGCCATACGAGCATCAGCATTGGACATCAGTGGATTAATCATTTCATGTTTGACAAGCAAGTATATTTTACGGCGCCTGCACGTCTTTCCCGATGTGTGTGCGGCGGACAAATCTTGAGATCTCTAGCAAGTGCTCATAACAGTCACAACAATAATAGCTACGAACTCTCAGAAGAGCAGCATTCAACGGTACGGTTCGCAGAACGCCTTAGCTTTTGAACTATAACCAACGGCTACAGAATTTCAACAGTCAACTCGTTGATGTAACAAATTCGCTGAAATTGATTGTATCAACTCGGAACGACATTAGTCAAAGCCCTCAGTAGGGTAATAGGTATGCCCTTCAAATAATACTTTCACGCCAAATAAAATATTTGTACTCCACATCGATGCTAGGGCGATTAGGTAAACAACTGGCCCACAAAAACCAAATAAATACACCCCTACTCAGTTCAACCAAAAAAACAGCTCAATTGATTACAATCAAAAAGCCCATAGATGAGCCATTTGTTTCTGAACATGTAGATTCAAATAGCAAATATACACTGATTATGTTTGGGTACATTAAGAAGCATATCAAAAAACCACACAAGTGCGACCTACTCAGAACACAAATATATCCAAATCTTAACATGTCAACTCAACACAGTTAGAAAACGTAAATTCCAAAACTTTCTTCAATTTTATACTAGGCTCTTGCATCTTATGAACAAGATGATTCAAATTAGACTTGCATGCAAGCAAACCATGCAATGAATCGAATGGATATAATCCCGCCTCTATTGCTTTCACCAATTGCTTCCGAAATTTTGGCATCAACAAATCAGTGATTTGATTGATCGAGTGCTTGGATTCTTGGGCTCAAAGTTGCCTACATGGTCAAGTAGCATTTGAAACCACAAAACATTGAACCAAATTAAGCATTTGTTGGACGAGTAAGAATTAAGCCCATATCTGATATTTATCAATCTAAACTATGCCCCATTTTGTTGTTCTTTTGTTCGATTCGTATGTCGCTTTAAGAAACATCACAAAATCTTGCAAGCGCCGGACTCAATACCTATAGACCACATTTCAAACCTTGATTCAGACGCAAATGCGGGAAGAAACAAAACCAGAAAATTGATACGAAAACTCCCAACCTAAAAAAACACTAGAGGTTTGAATTATGGCTTCAACTTGAAAAGAAAACAACCAATGGTAAAGGGAAAATTTTGTATTTGTTAGTAGGAGCTTCTGATGACGGCAAATTTGTATATTAACAATCTACTAGAATACAGTTGCTTTTGATTACCATTAACATTCAATACGGTTTAGACTACGGAATGCAAATGCATCTACGAGCGCAATTGAACGATGCGGTTGAACCTGATTACAGAGATTCAAAACTTACACAAGTTCAAATTCATATTATTATAAATTTGAACATTTAAAATCGTTTGTCCTGGAAATTCGCTTCCAACAATCGTCAATAATATATCAGCTTAAGTATCAGTAAGAGATTTTTACAATGTTCAGTTGTTGAATACGTATTGCATTGTTTATCGTTTTATGGAAAGTAATAATATTATACTGCAACTAATCTCACAATGACCGAAGCTATCAATTTGGAGATTAAACACATCAAGTTACCTTTGCTGAGTTATTGTAATTGAAAACTATTTCAAATGTGATCAACGAGGAATCAATTCTTTGTGTATAATCATGATACAAGAATACAACGTTTAAGTAGTTTTACTAATTCTACTTGGTAGGAGCCTAGAACAATTCAATAGGCAAAGATATCATGTTTCAAACTACTGATAAACATTTTACTTTATTGATAAACTCATGCAATCAGATTTGTACGAAATGTGAAATGATTAGTGGTAAGTTGAACAGAGAAATTGTACTTCGCTAATATACAATAATTTGAGTAAGCCTATATATGTACGTATTTATTTGAAAATTGCTCACCTTGGAATTCATGTGTATATACAATTTATTTGAATAACCATAATTCTTGAAGCCTATTGGCATACAGCGCATTTATTATATGAGGGTTCAATTCGGAGCCAAAGATGTAGCAGTTCGTAAAATGTGTAAGTCAAAAGCGCATAACATTTAGAAAGTATCAATTTGCTTTTCCGCTTATGTTGAAGCATTGAGCAAAACCCAGGTTTTTTGGTCTGGTTGTAAGGCATTTTTTCAAAGTAGTTTTTGTAGTAGTTAGTAGTTGTCTTGATGTAGTGCCTCGTTTGTTTAGCTCATGAAGGTTAAATGGCTATACCAGAAATTCCAGGACGGTCAAATGAGTTAATTGTTTGTTGACTATATGGAGAGTAACTAAAATATCTTGTAACATGTGTTTTTGCTGTCTCGAAGGTGACTGTAACTTGGTCATTGGAGCTTTTTGATTTGTGAAAGGCAAATAGTAAATTTCTTGGTACATATAGGAGAGCTAAATATTAAGATGTGTTAAGCAAGTAGTATATTCAAGTACGCTTTCAAAGTTCAGCGCTAAGTCCAGCTATTTTGAGAAGAATTCGTACATTTCAGTTCAAACGCTCGTGGAGTATCATTCAAGATTAGAAACTTTTATAAGAAATTTGAGCTGTGATTTGATTTTTGTAGCAAGCTTTTTTCATTGAGACTATGAGTTAGTATTGTAGTTCTTAAATTTTGACTACATTGTGAAATTCTCCGCCTATGTAATTATCCCGTTGTGTTTCATTATTCGCCAATTCGGTGGAAACAATTGAATCGTTCATGAAATTTTTTTTGATAACGACCATTTGTTTTTGAGTAGGTAAAGCATTCCTAGTCAGTTTCATATATTTACTTACTAGGTGCTTCTATTTGGAGTATTGAATTGTTTCCCAATTTGGTTAGTTTCTATATTTGGTTGTTGGTGCTTGAACATTGTATTGTGTACTTATGATCTTGTGGTAACTGAATCACGAAGTTCTTTGAAAAGTTGAAACCTTTCGTAACATGCTTGATTCTTCAATCATGGAACTAGCCTAATCATATGTTAATTTTTTGTGATTGGATGTTTTTCCCTTAGCTAGTCTACACAGAAAACACCATCTCAAGAAGATTGTTTAGTTCAGTTCTGCGAATGCTGAATCATCCGTTAATTTGTTGTATATTTACTTTGTTCAAAAATATATAGATGATCCACTCAGTTTAAGGGATTTGCGATTATGGGCGAGTTTATTCTGCAAATGATATGTATACTAGTTACCATTCGTATTGCACTTGCTACAAAAGCTTAGATATTCTGACATTTTTGTTATTAACCTCTATAAAAACTCCTAGTTCAATTGTCTCAAACATGGTCAACAAAGTGCTCAGTTAGTAACGCAATATCTATGACTTGCTCAACCAGTTAACTTGATTGTTAGCGAAAGCACAAACTTTATCTATATCAGCATTTGCGTAAAACACAAACTTGATTTTTTTGTCACATAAAGTAGTTTTGATTTCATGCCAAAGCTCCTGTTCGAAATTTACGTCTGCCATAGTTCGCTCACCATTTTGAATTACGTTTCTCTTGTAAGTAAAACCAGAATAAAACTTGTATTTCAAACGATTATTCTCAGAGTCGAAAACTTCTTGATTCGTCATCAAAGCGTTCAAATCAAGTTTTGGATAGTTACAGTGGACTGCAAATAATGGTATTTCGTCACGCTCTTTTCTCGGTTCAGCTCTGACCTTCTTGAGATACTCGATTTGCTCATTGATGTTTGAGTTTTTGTTGTGTAACTTGAAATCATTAAATTGTTTCTTTTCGAAATAATTGAAATCGGCAAGTGGGTCTTTTTGACCAATAGCCACACCCTGGAAACCTCCAGCTTTCGGCAGATAGCCAAATGTTTTAACCGGCGAGTTGACCTGATAGTACGGTTGTTTCGCGACTAACGCTGCTGCAGGAAATGTATCCTTGTCACCTTCCCCTGGATCACCTAAGGAAAACAACCTGTAATACAACTTAGGTCCACAAACATTATAGTATAGTGATAAAAGCAAAGTTCTTCCATGTGTTCCTTTGTTGATGAAAAGTTGTCCAGACTCAGTTGAGCGATCGGGCAATGTTCCATCTAAATCGTGAAATGGCACCCGAGGTTGCTCTTGTTCATTCAAGTTTTCATCTGTTGACCTCGAAACAAGTAGCTTGAATTCCTGGAACCTCACTCGTTTCTTCTCATTGATGTCGATACCAGCGATATCGTAAAACTTTGGAGTTATTGCTCTTGCCCAATAATCGGGCCAAGTGATCATTCCATATTCTTTGTACACCTCACTATCGAACACCGCTGTGGGATCTTGGACCACTACGTTGTCAGAATCTAGGAGTAAAATATGTTGAAACGAAGACACCATCAAAGCCAAGGATTTATATTGATAATTCGCAAACTTCCAATTCAAGGTCACATCAGGGCCAAATATATCAGGTACAACCACACAGGTTGCTCCCAATTCTGGTAGAACTTGAAGGCAAAATTGAAGTTCATTCTCATAATCCTTGTATGTTGGCATTATGATTTCAACAGGTAAGTTTGAACCTGTAGCTCTTAAAGCTTTCAATGATAAATATGCCAACCACGAAAATCGCAGGCCACCTATTATGACGATACCTTTGGTACCCTTATTATATGTACTTTGCGATAATTCTTTTGGGAGTTCTTTTAATAACTTTTGGTGCTTCAATTTAAACTCCTTGAAAGCAGTTTCGGACACTGTTCCCTTTGACAACAACTCTGATTTTGTCCATCTGTCTTGACCTTTTTCAATCTTGTTGTATTGAACTGCTTCGTTGATCTCTTCGGCAGTGAGCTCGGGCTTGTTGTTCTGTATCACGCCGAACACTTGCTTCCAGAATATGTAAGATGGATCAGTTTTCACATGACCTATCAAAGGTTTTGCTTCAGTTTGGATCGGATCATCGCCAGATTTCATCTCATCGTACTTGCTCTTAATCTGTTGCGAATTTCGAATTAGTAAGAAAAGCAAAACAACAACAACGAAACCACCAACCATCTTACCCCTGATACGGGGATTACTAACAAGCATACCGTACACTGTTTGTATTGATTCGAAAATTAAAATTGGGAAAGAGTCTACTTTTTTTAGAAACAAAATCGCGTCGTATGAGGTGGATTTTGTGAATGGAGTTTTATATTGATATACTTATACCATCGTTTTGCCAGGTTGGTGTGGGAACAGCGCCTCCCACACATCTATTTGAAGCCACGACTTTAGCAAAACTAATGCAATCTTTGTAGGTTGCCACCACTGAAGTGCATGAAAGCTGAAGGGCATCATCTTGAAAATTGATCGTACTAAATTTAAACTCTGCTTCCACTAAAATTACGATAAGGAATAGAACCGAGCAATTACATTCAGTAGATTTGTGGGAGTAGTCTTATACACGGAAGGTTACACACACTATGAACAGAAGTGTGAGAGGAACAGGAACCTCTGGTTACGTTCAACTGAATTTGGGATTGGCAAACAATAACAATAACCCTGAAAGCTTTCAAAATAGGCAAGATGCCATCAAAATAAGGCAATTTCGAGAAGACTCAGAATTCAATGCGAGTCTTCAGAAGCAAGCCAGGGAGCAGTATAGTCGGCGTAATTTGAGAGATGTTGATGTTGCTTGCATGGAGTTACGTGATAAGCTAGAGGACTTGAGCGAAGACGATGAGGTTATCGAGAGGAAGGTACTTGAATTACGTGCACGACTAGTTGCAACGCCGGAGACTGTTGACGAAGCTAATCGTACCAAGGGTTTGAACAGATATAATGTAACTTCGGCTACAACTGTCGTGACCCAAGAGATCGAAAATGCGGGAACACATCTGTCTTCAGAGTATCTGGACACCAAAGTGTATGCATACGAGCCACGATATAGTAATAAAAACGGTTGCAGATAGGTGTATAGGTGATCTATAGTATAGATAAATAATTTCAAGTGCGCATACTTTCTTGCTCTTCGCCAGTCTGCGAGTGATCGGCGTTTATCGATTCACAAATTTGGTCCATTACGATCTCCTTATGTGCCTGTGGCTTGTATCGAAAGCTCATTGTTTGGTCCTCAGGTAACTCGTTTTTTGGCGAACCTTCTAATACAGAACAATCATCTCGATGTAACTGAATACACTTATCAATACTGTTTGAAAGGGATGCTTGCTCAATTGTATTACTTAACGAACAGCAGTTTTCGCTGTCTTTATTAGTCGAGTCGTGACATGTCTCACAACTTTTATCAGAGATATCAAGATCAGTTTCTTGTATAGCCTCCCTTTCTTGACAGATTTCGTCCAGATTTGAACAATTCTTATCGTTGAGATGTTCCGGTGGACTGTTTCGCTCGGCTGTCTTCTCCAGGTCAACAAGTGCCTCGTCAGTTTCCACTTCTCGATTATCATGCAAATCAATACAATTCACTTGCAGCTCAGGGTGATTCTCAGTCCTATCCGAAGCATTCCTATTTGTCTTCGTATCTTGTGTAAGCAGAACCGGGTCAATGTGTGATTGATCATCAACTATTTGCGGATTATTCTCTGCTTTTAGTAACTCAACCTCGCTGTGTGGGTCACTTTGGCAGACAATAAGTTTTTTATCCGTGTCTTCGGCACTCCTACATTCGATACTTGGCCCTGTATCTACCAACTCGCTTTGCTCCTTGCGCACAACAGAACTACTATGTTTCCATAAATTACCCAGCACGACCTTATATCGTGGTATATTCTCGATCACAATTGGATCTTTTAGTGAATTTGGCAATCTTCCTTTAGGCTTGCGAGCCCTTTTGATATTATTGTTCGATTTAGTCTCTGGTGTATTGTGGGTATGGTTTTGTTCCGTTTCAGCATTAGGCAAAGTCGGCAAGTTGGCATCTGTCATGCCGGGCAAAGCAATCCCTCTACCAACAACATTCCGTAAATTCTCTGCGAATTTGATCTTGTCCGTGGATAGTTTTCTCGAAATCGGTTCAATCGAAGTACTAGCACTAAAAGATTTTCTCTCCGATGTCGAGTTCTCCGGCTTGTTGAACATTTGCTGGAATGCTGCGATTTTTGAAGACATCTTCTTTGGTTTTGGAGGTGGAACCTTTGTCTTCAAGTTTTCAACTGTCGATTCACTGTAATTATCCGACATTTTTTTTTTAGGGCGGGCAGGAATGCTAGGTATACTCGGAGTGTGTTGTGACTTTTCGATCGATTGTTCAATACTCAGTGCACAAGAATCTACTGGCGTACTTTCACTACGCGAGTTATCTTCCTTTACATCATCCTTTGATTCATCTATTGATGATGTAGTAGTGGGGTGTTTAAGCTGACCAGATTCTGCATCGACATCGTCTGTGTTCTCCAGGGTTAACGTTGCGTCGAGACCCCCAATCTGTTCGTTCTCATTTGCATCATTATTTGTTACATCATGTACTTTGGCGCTTGACTCTACTAACAGTCCTGGCTGTCTTAACGGTTCACTTGTGTCCGCTTCAGACATTTTCTCGTCAGCAAATGATGAATCAGGACTGCGAGCTTGATCTTCCACATTTATTTGGTTCTCATCGTTATGAGGGGACAGATCAATAGGATAAGGAGAAGTTTCATTCTGCGGAGTCGGTAATGATGTATTCACCTCTACAGTACTAGGCAAACTTTGTGTGGCTTGCTCGTTTGACTCTGTTGCATCCTTTTTAACACGCTGGGGTCTAGACGGAATAACAGGTATTGCTGCTTGAGAGGCATCATTGTCAGCGCGATCCTCAGATTTCACTGTTGGACTGACATGATTGTCGACAGTAGTATCATCAATGCTCGAAGGCTTTTCATTCAAATCCTTCTCAAAGCTCTCGCCATTGTCATTCTGTTCTTCAGCGGCGGCTTCCACATCGCTATCGAATCCTCCAGAGTACCCAGAAATAATGTTCTCTAAAGTTGATGTTGTGTCTCGCTTCAAAGGCCTTGCAGGAATAGATGGAGTCGTCTCCGTCAAGTTTTCCTTGCGTGAGTCTTCTAAAGAACCCTCATTTGTCGAGGTTTGCTTGGTCTTTCGTCTTGGTCGGGATGGTATGATTGGTTGCTCCAACGCTTGAGGTGATAATCTGGCTTCTGTTTGCGTTCCTTCATTATCGAAACGCAATTTACCATCAATGGTTGTGGATGCTCCTATATTCTCCGTAATTGCATTGCAACCTTCTTCTTGGGGCCCTGGTGGTGAGTTCAGCATTATAGGAAATACTTGTACAGTGTGTTTTCGATTCCAGAGAAATGGTGCGGAAACTCAATTACAAGCAAGTTGATAAGTAAAATTGATTCATTAAAGCGATCTACTTAAAACTATAATCAAGCTATAGTGCTTAGCTCATGGTCAAGAGTTTAGGAATAATTCAATCTAAAGATATCATTGAAGACGTAATACGAACTACCATCTGGAATCAAATGAAATACTTGTGAATAACGTTGGGCATTGGCTTCATCATCAATCATCAATTCCCCTGTTACCATGACCAATATATCACCATTTGGCGAAGCAGGTTGGGCGTCTAAGGTGGAAATTCTATGTGCCACTTTTTTAAAAGGCAACTCGACCAACTTGCCAACGATACCCTTGGCGCCTTGTAATTGGGAAGTTTCAAAGGTCAACATAGAGTCATCTCTGTATAAGTTTCCCAATTGACTTCTATCCGAGTCGAATTGTTGGTAGTAAAATTTGCAAAACTCACTTGCAACGGTGTTGAAATCAACTGCTATTGTTAGAATTGAACATGGGGAAGTTTACTGATACCACCGGCTCATAATAAGACTAACGGCACCCAAGAATGATATAGACACGAATACATACCTGACATATTTAACGATTTGATCTTGTGTATACGCCAGTAGGTCGATATTTGAGGTGTCAATTCGCTTGTGATGAGATTTCTCAATTTTTGCAAGTGCGTAAAACCAAGCACATAATAGTTCATCTATCAGTTATTAGCGTGTTACTCGATTGTTCAATTTACTAAGTTGAATATATACATGCACCATGTTTTAGTTACTATCTGGTTCTTTTTTAAAAAAATCAAAATCGCCAAGGGGGTAGGTAAATTTTTACACCAATTGAGAATAATCTTTCAAAACTCCCTTCATATGAGTATTTGTAATCTTTCCTCTTCTAGCTCGCTTTTGTTTCTTCTCTTGTTGTTGTGGCTTCTTCCTCAACAGGGCAGGATCGGCACCCGTTGGTTTCAAACTTTGATCAATCAACGCTTGGTATAAGTTGTCTGGATCAGGAATACGCACTTTCGACCACATGTCTTTGTACTCGTCGTCTACTAGTCCCAATTCTCCGCCCAAGTTCGGCCATATCAAACGAGGGGCATTCTCCTTTTTATTCCTCAACACTAAGATTTTGTTTTGCTCCTCCAACTCAGAAATGGCTTCCAAGTATCCACTCCAACCATCTTTGAGCTCCTTCACTGATGTTCCCTTGAATGTCGCTTGTGCTCGAAGGAAGTTCAACAAGTCATCACTATTTTGAATATTGTGAAGCGAAACATATTGCAAACTATCATTCTCAGGGTCATACTTCAATCTGTCAATCTCCTTCAATAATGGTAACAATGAGTGCGTAATATCAAACGTCAAATAACTCTGTAGTTTCGATACTGGAACTGGCTCATCGTGTTGTTTTACGTATTCCACAGCCAAGTGCAACTGAGTAGACAAATGCGAGCCTGACATGTCCCCTAAAGAAGCCTTTTGTCGTTTTACCGCCTCGGCAACTGACAGAGTCGGATTCGTTGATCGTTTCGTACCACTGGTTGTATTCTGGACATTAGTGTGGGTTGAAGGTGATGCTGGTTTTTGTATTGTAGCCTTCCTTGACACAGCTATTGTCGGGCCACTTTTGATTTTGTTCTTGAACGCAGACAACTGGGCGGATAAATTAGACATGCTTGCTAGGATCAGACGGTGGGTTCTTGATCTCTATTGTCTGGCTAATCCCCAACGACCAAACCGTACCATTGGGGTTATTCTGGTACTCATTTGTCTATGGCTCAGTTACCCGGAACTCGATTAGCGGGTTTTATATATTGGAAAATTTGCACCAGACTTTCCCGCTACACTGAACTTTCCAAATCATACATGTGCCGCTATGGTCGTTAGCGTTAACATTAGGTGCTAACCAGGCATGTGTATTTGTTTGAATTTTCTAGAAGAACGTACCACTCATCTTTAAAACCATCGCTGTTGGAGGTTGCTCAAATTACATTTGACTGTCGACCCATGAAATGGTGATGACCTAAAGAATGGGACATTTGATTGTAGATTTAGTATATTCAGTATCATGAGTAGACTCAAAGATGTAGATGTGCTTCAACAATGCGAGCTGAAATGCTTTAGCCGTGTACACCTCGTAGACATGAACTATAACCGAAAAGCTAACCACGAAAGAATATAGTCAAAAGCTCGATAAGAGAACTACCATTATTTCACCACTTATAATATAATTTGTATTGAAATCCCATTCTATAAATTACTCGCAATAAATCAACAATTCACGATACATAGTTTTCACCAATCCGACCTCGTCTTATTCTTTCACGTCTGACGAATTCGTCGAAAGGATCAAACAATATTCCGTTAATGATACGATACGCCAACTTACAGCCCGTGTAAGTGTTCAAATCAAGCCGCTTTGCCCAGGGAAGTAACTTGTACATTCCGGAGTCAGTAAAATCCAAAACCAAAGGTTGTTTGTACTCTCTGAGGTTTAAATGCATTTGATGATTATTGAATTCGTCCTCTTCGTCTTCTTCTTCTTCCTCGTCTTCGAATGACACATCTTCAATTTGATCATTCAATTGCTTTCGAATAAATTTGGCTAAAAAATCACGAACGAATGATTTGTTGAGCCAAATCATGGACGAAAGGTCGATATAATTCAAATTTCCCACTTGGTTGTGGAAACTCGATCTTATTTGATTGTTAATATGACAGTTGGTCAAGGTGTGAATTTTTAAAATCGCAGTCAATATTTCTTGTTCATCAACTTTGCCCAAATAGTTATTGTTGATAGATTTTAAATTCAAGTCGCTCAAATAAACTTTACCGTCGCCTTTCTTCAAGTATGAGAAATCAGTAATTGTTTGGGGCAAAGGTGGCAATAAGCTATTGTACTTTGGTATTGGTTTTGAGAAAGTCGCTAGCGAATAAACTGACGATGATGAAGATGTATTCGAATAAATATCGTCCTCTTCAACAATTGATCGTTTCATGATCTTATCAATCTTGGTAACCATATCCTTTGAGTAATTATTCATTAGATCAAATGTTTGATATTTGTAGATCATTTTCGAATTAATTTGATAGTCTGACGATAGGGAAAGGTTTCCCAAGTTCAATATATGGATATTCGGGCAAAGGTTGATCAAATGAAGAATGTAACCAACTGGCAAATCTTTAGAAGTCGAATAATTCAAAAGATATTTGTTCATGTACGGGTGTGTCGTCAAGTTTTCTGTAGACTCATGATGGGTAGTAATTCTGGCAATATTCTCCATGCTTGAACTCCTTCTTCTCTTGCGATTCCTCAAGTACTGAAATGGGGTTTTAAACTTCAACGATGATACTGAGGATTGCGATTTGATTGATATTGACGAAGTTTGTGAATTCGACATTATTTTGGTTAGATTGGTGGAGGTATTGGTATGCATAGAGTAAAGAGGATTATTCTTGAACTTCCAATCTCTCCAACCAGCCAAGACTTTCTCATCAATGTTAAAATCGTCAGTTTCCGATGCATTGTCTTCAACTCCGTTGAGGTGGCGATCATTGTCGTGTATCTCCATCTCCTGGTGAATCAAGTCCTCATCATAGCCTGGTTTCAATCCCGACAAGTCTATTGTCAACACGTATTGGCCGATTTGTTTATTCAACCGCAACAAAGTCACGAATTGGGCCACCCTGTAAGTTGAATTAAGTTTGATTTCGCGATAGTAGAACGGTTTGGTGATGCAATAGAACGTTTTGCTCGTTAGCAAACACGCTTTGTAGGACTGGTTGTCATTTACCAAATCAAAAATGTGATCGATAATCTCCACTGGCAAATCAACCAACTTGCGAGGCAATGGAATTAGCTTTGATCTATAGGCGTTGAAGGACAAATAGTTCTCATTCAATATCGATGAGTTGGAAGTGATGGAATTGTTTGTTAATCTCAACAGGATTGATCGTGACACATCTTCGAGCATTGATCTATACTTCATCTTGAACCCATTTGACGTTCTCTGTGACTTTGACTTTAACTTGGCAAAAGTCAAGTTGTGGTTGTCTTTGTCTTTCAACTTGTTGCTCCAAGAGTTGATATCATTTTGACTTAGGGGGATGAAGCTATGGGTTTGGTAATCATATTTCACAGACGGGTTGAGGAGCGAGCGATACGACGGAAGGTGGTGGTGGTAATCAATAGAGTCAGTATTGATCATAAATGGTAGGTGATAATCAACTAGAGTGATGATTGGGTGAGTGGATGATAACTTGGGGTGTTTGATTCGTGTGATTAAAAATAAAAAATGTGACTACTAATAGGGGTAACATAGTGGGGGGGAGAGGAGGTTGACACAATTTCGGGTTCGAGGTTGCAAAACAAACAACTCTCGTGACTGCAAATCAATCAACAACAATGGAATGGGTTTACTAAATATATGTATATAAATCTACCCACACCCAGATGCAATGTCTGCTCTGGATCAACACCCACCCAAAGATCATCGCCAATCATCCCCCATCCCACAAACTCATGCAGATGCAATCAACCCGTTTTTAGGTGGGGCACATATTTTACCCAGGGCCACACCCAACCAAACAGCAATCGTGGTGGCCCTGGATGAGAACCCTGCACCGATCGATCGTTGGCGATGTTGAAACTTAGTTGCTATTGGTATTGGTCGGGTCAATTGTTGCTGTTGGAGACTGCCCTCACTATCGTATCCTGTTGTCTACTACCACTTCTCCGTGACAACTAGGTGACTACAACTATTGTCATTGTCATTTCAATATATTTACTCCATTGTAGATTGCGTATTTGCTGCACTTGATTACAATCTCATGGGAAAGTTTGCAACTATCAATATTCGACACTTTTAGTGAAATCACCAAAAATTGTAAAAATAACAACCTCTGGCTAAATCAGCATTTTTAACTATTTTCACGATAAACTCAAAAGAGCTACAAACACAGACCAATCCTTGATCCAACTCAAAAAGTTTGTGGACACTTTTGATGGCGTCTAAGTATTCCAGACTAAGGAGTCGAATGCCCAAGTTTACATTTTAAATATACCTAAAACTTTATTTGCCTAGTCGATCGAATGGTGTTGTAGATACCCAAAGGTGGACCCATACCTGACTTGTGGGCAACTATCGCTTCAATACTAACATTACAGGTCATTTCTAATCTTACTCATAAATGTTTCTAACCTAATGATTGTTCAAGGGGCAGGGAATGCAAACAGGAAAGTCCATACGATATCGCCCAGCGTCTTCTATCACAACATAGTTTTTATCGTCACGTTTTGGTCTTTTGGTCCAAGTACAAGAACTTCAAAGTATCAATGTTTTTGTGGTGGGATAAGGGCGTTGACCGCAGCGTAGCAAGTACGCTGAGACACTGAATCAGAAGACACTAACTCAACCTAAGGTTGGGAGCTCGTCCTTTTTGGTTACTTTTTTTCAATCACCAGCCAACAAAATATAACTCGAGACGATAATCGATAATAATCCAAGCATGGCCAAATGATTATATCCCAGCAAAATATGCCCACTACACTCACAATCAAGTACAAAATGCTTCTTATTCGGCGCTGAATTAGTTTCCTCGGCTTACACATTTATGCCCCTTAGCGGTTGCCACGAGGCTTATACACCAGCCCATCAATTTGGCCAAAATATAATATTGGTGATGATGCTGAAAGCGTACTAGTGATGGATGGTAAAGGGTCATGGGTCTCGAACGATGGGTGTTTCCATCCTCATGTCCTATTTCTACGGTCCTTACCATCAGAACAAATTCTAGGTGAAGTAGCACGATGAAGTATGCGAACTAGTGCTATTCAATTGTCGGATATTTCCTAAGCGTGTAACTGGGTTGGGTGCCACCCGCTTAGTATCATAATATCGCATATTATCGACTCAGTCATATGCACAGATATTGGATATTGGCAGGGCGAGAAAAAGACCATCAATGATTGTGGTTTGACGTCTTTGCAGCCCCCCACTGAGAGCCACCAAAAATGGCTAATCACTATCCCCACACACATCAGACCAGATGGACGTCTTATATGGATCCGTAATTGTTGACACCATAAAGTTTGACGTGCATTTCGTATAATAATCCCCCAACGTTTGCTGGTGTGATATTTGTAGCGTTGATAATTATCCACTCGGGCTTAGCGAGCCTTTGATGAGCATTGTTTTTAGTAATATAAATGTAGGTGGTGATAATACAAACGTCGAGATTTAATTTTAATTTTGATAATCTCGTAAACTATACTTGATAGAGATATAAACTCGAAACAATCAATTTATGTAGATAATATGGTAAATATTCCATTTTATCTCGGTGCATAAATAGCTAAATACAATGCCAAACCTAAAAGTTAAAAACCGCAGTAGATACATCAACAAAACGAACAAACTTGGTAGACCAAATGTAACGAATATCTCGATGAAACAAAACAAGAAGTATGTGTAATAGAGGGAAATGTTGTTAAGAGATGAGGGTAGATATTGTAACTGATGATGTTGTTGTTGTTGTTGTTGGTGATGGGTTGGGAATATTATTATTATTGTTGAAATCCCCGTAGTTCTATGCATAGAACAGTGTGTTGGTGGGTTGATGATGATGGGGGTTTGATGGGTGCGAAGTGGAGATTGGGAGAATGAAGGTGAGGATGAGAATCAGTGGCCAGGGTTAAGTTGAGTTTAGTGAGGAGCAATAGCAATAGTTTAACCTCGATTGCATAATTACGTATATCAATGTTGGAAAAATCATCCCATTTGTGCCAATATTATAATTCAGCCTGAAGCCTCATAAAATTGCATCGTCTACAACAAAATGGAGGAATACGCGAGGGGACTCACCCACCGACCAGTGGCGGTACCACTGGCGGTGGCTCCCCCCGCCCAACCATCGTTGGAAGGAGGCCGTTGGCGGTACCATGACAGAAAAGCCAGAAAATTAATTCATGAACCTAGGTTCAATTTTTTTTTAAGGGGATGAAAGATAATAATTAACCTTATGGCTGATATTTTCTTTAGCAATTTAATTTTGATTTTCAGTCGGTATTTTTTAGGTACCAATTGTGAAGCTAATTATTATTATATATACCATGTTAAAATCTTAAACTTAATTATCTGGTTATCCAGTTTCTTCATGTCGACTACGAAACTACATCCGTCTTACTATGGATACGTAGGCTCTACCAAAGATGCCCTACTAATCATCCAGCAGATCATCGACAAAAACTTGCATCTTGTAACCAGGAGACCGAACGAACGAGAACGACCCTCGTTGATCAAATCAGGTAATGTGTTTGTATTTATCGAAGAACACTCGGGCATCAAACGTTGGACTGATGGAATTGCTTGGTCGCCATCCAGAATTTTGGGTCGTTTCTTGGTCTACAGGGAGTTGGATAAACAGTCAATCAATGAGAAGGACGATAAGAAAAATAAGAAAAAGAGAAAGTTGAATGACTCGTCCCATGATCCTTTAGATAGGAACAATAATGGAGTCATCATCCCCCCTGCTACCCAATTGTTGGATGAACAATCAAAAATTGGGTCCAAGTCTATGGTCTCCTCTTATGTTTTCAAAGACCATGGGTTAATCAAGAAAACATTGAGTTTGACTACCAAGTCAAAAGAGCTACACGTTGATAAAAAGGCCGAGAAGCAAACTATCCACTTGATCAGTTACTACAACGCTGAAGACGTCATTAGCGGAAAATTGCAAAGACCTTCTGAGACCGAATTGAAAAACATCCAGATTAGCTCAAGTTTATGGAATGCTGTCAAAGATACAAGTTTAGGAGGCAAGATTCCTATTGAGGACGAAGCTTACTACTTTCTCGATAACAACTATCAGTTGCAAAATATGTCCTCGTTGCAGCAGCATCCTTATCAAAATGTTAGTTCCTCACAACAGCAAAGAAAACATTCAGGCCCGCCACAAACCTCACAGCCACCTCGCCTGTTGCAATATATTCCACCAGTTGATAATTATCCAAGACATAATAGCTTACCACAATCATCGCATCATCCCCCTCCTCATCACCATTTGCAACATCAACAGTACATGCTTCCTGTGGTGAACCAGAGTCAGCCTTATCAACAATTCGAGAGCTCAAAATCAAAACGAGAAGATGATTTACAAACTAATACAAACCCTGAATTGACGTTTACAAACCCATTCACTGGCGGCATTCATACGAATAATAGTTCGTCTACCACAAATGCGTCTTCAACTTATCCGCTATTCAATAACTACATGGTCCCACCACAATCTTATACTCATGACGCAACATCCAGCTCCTCAACTACAGGTAATAGCGGTCGTCTACCACCTTATCTTCATTATCAGCAACCAATGTTCCAGCAACCAAACTTTCCAGGGAACAATGAGTTTGGAAACACTGCGTCGACCCCAAATAATACTACTTCCAACATCGACAATGTCTCGAATGGTTCTGTGTCATCAGTGAACTCGAACATGTTGTATGGGAGTGGACCTGGTTCGACAACGAATAGTTTCAGTGCGTCCACGTCGGCAAATTCGAATAATAATGCTAATAATGCTAATATAGCGAGCACACCAACTAGCAAAAAATATCAACCTAATAATAATGGATGGTTTACAACCACAGCTAACTCGAACTCATACATTCATAATGATGGCGATGGTCACATGAGCTATGGTATGTCTAACTCACAAGGCGGGTTTCACCCGTCACAACAGTTGCCCCAATTTGCACACCCTTTGAGCAACTCCATCACCAGTTCCAATGAAGACGGAACTGCACCTTCGACTACAGGTTCTACGAACCCCCCCGTATCTGCGGCGCCGCCAGCAACTAGTGCCAATTTCGGATACGCAAATCATTAAATCAACAATCTCGCTCTGGTAGTGAGAAATCCCTAATCAAAGGTTGTTACTTGGACTTTCATTTTATTGCTGTTATCAGTATTAGTTGTTCCGATATCTGGGACTTCTTGGTTTGTATGTTTCTTTTAATATGTTTCATTTCTTGTACGTATATAGTATGTATATTAATAACATGATAGCTATTGCAAAAGAGGCAATTATTTTCAAGGTCGATCTTTACATAAATCCCCAAATCACCTGCATCGCCCATAGTCGAGTTAGTGAAAAGCCTCAAACATCCCAATTATGGTTGTGGATAGTGAGACAATGGTTGAAGTTGGTGACGATTTGAGCAAGTGGATTCGATGGGAAAAATAGAATTCTATAGGAAATGAAGGCAGCTAGTTAGTTTCTAGAACATGCGTTCCAACAAACATTGCATGAATTTAACCGACGGTACAGTTGATCATTCAATCTAGAACAATTGGTGGAGGAAATATGAATACGACCACACGTGAATCGGGCTAAAAACGACGAGGTGTGGATTGTTAGCAAGCGATGATGGTGATGGTGTACCTTACTGCACCGAGCTGTGTCATTCGACGGGTGGGCAACACATATGTAATGAATAACACGATTGGAAAATATTACACCTCCACAATCATCATTGAATTTCATCGTAGGTTTAACCGAACGATTATTTTGATTATACTCGATCGTTTTACATGTCTAAAGGAACGCATTAAATGTACTCGACACTTCTCAAAACAATAAAAGCTTAACCTTAGAAGCTTAAGCACTCCAGGCCAACTTGAAGGGCTTGACTTCGATGGGTTTTCTATTGTTCGGAAATAGCCATTTGTATTTGTGTCTCAGCAGATACGATTATCTCATTGCTGTTACATCATGTATGAGATTTGCCTTGCGATTTCGAAATGACAAGAAACTTGACGAAGATTATTTAGGCAGATTATTAAGCAGCCTCGCCATCTACATACACACCTGGTGTCAAACTAAGAATTAGGTTTAAAGTCGCATTGAGTTGACTCGCTTACTAGATTTGCTTTTATTATATATCAACCTTAGATTTGGTGGGTTTGCTTCGCGATAATCATGTGTAAAAATTGATTGATCAACGACCGTATTTGTCTGCATTGTTAACATTCCCATGGGGTCTTTTCCTATTGTTTGTTTGTTTGCCATACGAGACAATCGTGAACGTCTTCACACAAAGTCGCTACCGCGCGAATAAAGTTTAGGTTGACTTTACTAACCACGATCCATTTGTTCCAACGTAAACTCAAATTCGGTGCCTTCGCTCAAGGGCGATATGCTTTTCAATTGAATCTAAGATGCAAACATATATTGTATATAAATAAAATATGAATCGGTTAAGTCAAAACTCTAAAATATGCTTTTATGTCCAGTTAAAAACATGGTCTCTCAAATTAGTTCCTCGTCATCATCTATATGACTTGTATTACTTCCATTTCGTTTCCACTCCAATAATGTTGATAATTCCTCAATCCTCCCGGATTTGTGCTTGATAAATGAGTGCTCAAGTAACTCATCAGTCGTTGCTCTATATCTCACATCGACACAAAGACAAATGGACAAAAACTTCTTGATTGAATTTGAAAGTAATTCTGGCTTCTTTAATTTAGGTGTACCATTTGTGGCGATTAAATACAATGCTTTCAATGGTTCCTCATTCAAATATGGTGGTTCTCCCTCGATCATCTCAATTGTCATAATACCCAATGACCACACGTCAACTTTCTCGTCATACTCTTTTTGTTTAACGACCTCTGGCGCCATCCAATATGGTGTTCCAACCATAGTTGCCCTTTTGTTCTTTTGATCTGTTAATTTAGCACAGAATCCAAAATCAGTTATTTTCACGTTTCCTTTGGCGTCTAACAAAACGTTATCAGATTTGATATCACGATGAATAATGTGCTTTTTATGCAAATGTTGTAAACCTTTCAAAGATTCAATACATATGGTGGCGATCTGTCTTTCGTTCAATTTGAATCCGTTATTTTCTATGACCTCAGTTAATGATCCACCCTCCATGTATTCCATGATAACCCATAAATCCGAGTTTCCCCTCAAATATGAATCCAAAAAGTTGACAATATTCTTATGCTGAGAGTCTTTCATAACCAAAATTTCGGTAATTATCAATTCTTTTCTAGGTTGCACATTCAAATCCATTTGTTTGATTGCGACCTTTTGATTATCAACAACTGACTCAGCCAAGTATACTGCACCCGATGCTCCTTGACCTGCCTTCTCGATGATTTTGAACAACGGGGTCGGATCGTTATTATTTACCACAGTTTTCAATTTTGCTAAAACTTGCATGTCGTTCAACTTTTCTCTTTCCTTCTTGATTTGTTTTGCTGATTTATTCGGAGATTGATTCAGAGGTGCATTTTGGGTACCCTTGGGTTTAGTTTGATGTTGTTTTGCTGGTTGATTCTGGGAGTAGTTTTGCTCCTTCTCGCGCAATGAGACCTTTGGTTGTTGTGGTTGTTTATTGACTTGCAATGGTGCAATATTTATGCCTGGTTTGGATTGGGACAAGTTCGAAGTTGAATTGATTGGCGATTGCGATTTGGATTTGTTAGTAGTTAACCCAAAGGGCTTCATGTAGTTGTTGCTACCGATTGTAGGAGATGATGTCGAAGGTGACAAGGACGATGGGAATTTGTTGTTACTATTGTTGTTATTCATTCCACTTTGATTGGTGGCATTGTTGTTAGAATAACCTGTATGAATTTTTAA
Source organism: Suzukiozyma glaebosa (assembly GCA_030564305.1). Lineage (NCBI taxonomy): Eukaryota > Fungi > Ascomycota > Pichiomycetes > Serinales > Debaryomycetaceae > Suzukiozyma > Suzukiozyma glaebosa. The sequence continues at coordinate 199,982 of JAJLUT010000015.1, forward strand.
ATCAGGATGCACCTTGTTTTTTGGTAAGGTTGGTGGATGTTGTTTCGGAGCACTACTGCCTAAACCGGTAGGCAAGTACTGTTTATTATCCATTTGATTTGAATTGTTGGTATTGTGAATGTTATTGATATTGTTTGTATTATTGAATTCGTTGACACCATTCTTGTTCTCCATGTGTGAATTATTGATTTTGTCATTGCTAGTAGTGCCGGCATTCGGTGGAGGGGGAGCTTTTCTGATGGAGGAATTTGATTCTTCGGATTGTACGAGGTTATTCAATGGTGATACATTATCTTGCTTAGAAAGATGATACGGCAATGGTGGTTTTGGAGCAGCTCTAGAAGGCTTGAAAGATGATGGGTTATTCAAGTTGGCAATGTTGGTGTTCAGGTTGTTGACCATGGTGTTAAGATTACTGGGGTTGGGTTTGTTTGCGGTATCATTGTTTTTACTTGGTGGGTGCTTGATCCAGTCCTGTAAATTCTGGTTTGACTTTATTGGGTTTGGCGAGTTGACTGGGGTGTTGCTGTTGATATCTGAGTAAAACTCCAATACTTCAATAACTGCGACAGGATCTTTTTTCCAATCTTCGTTTGTGATCTTTGAGTGTTGCAATAAAGACTTCCAAGTATCTGGTAGGCCCGTGAAGTTCCCCGACGCCGGGTCAAAACCCACATGAACTTTGTGTGTGAAGTTGATTGGTAATGAAACTCCCGATGAATTCAAAGAGGTCGAGGAGTTATTGCTGTTGCTAGTTAGACTGTTGCTATTATTGTTGTTTATCTGCACAAATGGGACTTTAGTTTGGAAGATTTCCAACCATTCGGAGTATTCCTGGTTAGATTTGATCGATATCAATAATGGCTTGGTGATGTTATTGTTGTTTTTCAACACAAGCTCGAAAGTTTGGCACGATTTGTTATAGCCTGCGTTGGACTTGAGGTTGACTACTGCAATTAGGTTCAATGGGAACGAGACGTCTGGTAAATCATTCAATGTAGGTTCTGTTTTGTAAATGTTTAATGTTTTCTCATTGATGATCATGTATCGTTTGTTCCATCTGAAACTGGTGAAGATTCCGTCGTCTTTCAAGTGGATCCATCCTTGATATTTCTTGGAGTTTGGTAATTGTAACAGCGATTGACTGGCGATAGCATTGGGTGGAGGTGGAGCTCGTCTATGTTGTTTCATGTCTGAGGTGTATATGCTAGTCATTGTGAGCGAAAGTAAGCAACAACAAACAGTAACTACCTTGAGATATTAGCAGTAACCACGATAAGAACTGTTGCTGGTAGTAGAATAAATATTTACCAACTGTCCAAAAATTTTATGAGGCTGGCATCAAACTAAAATTGTTCGAATTTGGTTAAATTGAAAACCTCGAGGTTTTGAGACAAAACGCCAAATAGACGCACTACATTGACACTACACCCTTATACACCAAAGATTAACACTCCCCCCTCCCCCCGTTTCTTCCCTCTCTTTAATCCCCTTCTACCACACTCCCCATTCTCTACTGTTGGAGTTTTGTATGAAATCCCACCAACCAAACGCGTTTTTGTGTCGCTTCGTCTAACAAACTTTCAAAACCAACCGCAATTACCCAAGTGGGATGGTTGGTCCAGTCGAATCGATTGAGGTTTACGCTGGACGTCATTGGGTTGGTGTGGGACCCTCCCCACTCTGTTAGTCACACCCGTGGTGTAGCTGAAACTAATCACATTCGATGAGGAATGCGCTCCAGTGGCACCGAATCACCATGACTAAAACTAGAGGCATTGTTTGCATTTATTTACGATCGAATCATCCAGTTGTTGGTATCAACAACCCGTGTTGATTTCTCGATAAAAATTACGAGTATACGAGTGCCACCATTGTTGGGAGTGTTTCGAGATTTACATCTCGTTAGCCGATGTACATAGCTTCTAAAGTGTAGTGGTGAGTAGTATATACGGTTTCACAAGCTTAACGGATCATACCAGTTTAACCCACGGTTTCTCTTCTATGCGACATTCTGGTTCGAGAGTATGGTTGCAACCTTGATTCACTGGGATACTTTGTGGAATCGGTTAGCATCGTCGAGATTGTTAGTATCGTGGAGATTGTTGGATTCAATCAAAACTCGGGAGGCCATTGAAAATACAAATCACTAATCGACATAACTCTCTATGTAGACTCGGATTATTATTTGGCCTGGCAAACGGCTGAAGAGCATGGCGCCGATTACAATTTGCCAAAACCACATGTGGCCGTAAAATTATCCACCGAGAATAGTAGGAATACACACCCTACCTGTGGTCAGAGGTAAGTAGATTTTTTGAGAATAGCCCCAGCTATTCAATTACTAGACGCTTCAATAGTCATTGCTCGATGATAAACTGGTTGCAGGTCAAAAAAAAAAACTAATCATGAGATATTGTTAACCAGTAGTCGCTTTTCCCACCAACAAAGGTAGAGGTGTCTACCAAAACCCCTTCCATCACCCTGCCCTAGTAGTCTTGTCATTACATGCCGTTCTTTGAGTCATCCCACCCCAATGTTTCTTCCCCAGACTAAAAATCATTGACTAAACGCTTTGATAACGTGATGCCGGAAAAATAAAAAAAAAATCACCAATTCGATTTAATTTGTAATCGATTTGACCATATTCATTGCCATTTGCAACTATAAAAACCCAGGACTGACTCATTTTACTACTTGACCACACTCGAATGCCATTCTGGTCTAAGAAGAAAGACTCGAAAAAGGACACTTCCAACCCCCCATCAAGATCGAGCTCATTCAAATCGCTCAAGTCGCATGTATCAAATGACATTCTGCCAACCCACTCGAGAAACCAGGATGGTAAGCTCGACAAGAATGGATACGATATAACAATATCTGACCCTGCTACAATTGAGCAACAATTCAAGGAGAAATTGAACTTAAATTCCCTGGACAATAACATGCTTGCCAGACCAAATACCTTGAAAAAGAGAGTATCGACAATTGTCGAGAATAACGACGAATACATAGACGATACTGACACAGATTCAGTGAGCGGCAGCGACTCCGATGACGATGATGATGACGACAGTGATGACGATGCGAACGATAATGACAATGGGGACGATGACGAAGATGAGAATCACTTACACGAAATTCGAAAACTACCGTACCAATTGAAAGAAAACCAAATCAAAACCAAGTTGCAAAAATGGAAGCTTATAAATAAACAGCAACTCAGCACCATCGACAGTGAGTCTGCTCGCACTTACTCTCTACTAGACCAAAACAATAGAATTCACCAGCTATCTTGCCACTTTAACAATTATGACTCGGTTATCTCCGACGACCAAATAAAGCTCATTGAAAACCTCAAATCGAAAGTCATAGATATCATGTTCAATGACAACTATGGAAATGTCAACTTGGGGAAAACCTTACTCCAAAGGTATGGAACTGTGACCAGAGTAATTGGACGTGGGGCATATGGATTGATCAAAATCATCCAACCTCCTAACGATACAAGCGCCCAGAAAGAGAAAGACTACGTAGTCGATAAATCGCTATATGCGGTGAAGGAGTTATTGAAACGGAAGGACGAGCCAAGCGATAAATTCATTGACCGAGTCATTGCAGAATTCATCATCTCCTCAACCTTGAATAATAAACATATCCTAAAAACTGTCGACCTTATGGTCACCCTTCCAGACACTGCAAACCACGAAATGAAGATGTGTCAAGTCATGGAATGCTCACCAGGTGGAGATCTTTACACATACATAACAACAAACATTGATCAACACGATAGACCAATAACATATATGTCCATGGCAGAACTCGACTGTTTTTTGAAGCAGATATCGAAAGGATTATACTACATGCATCAGCACGGCATCGCTCATTGCGATCTAAAATTGGAGAATGTTCTCATAAGTTATAAGTATGACGAAACCGCGGGTACTCATGACAAGGCTAAAATGATTTTGAAGATTGCAGATTTTGGGAAAGCCAATGTTTTGAGAACAAAATGGGAATCCAATAATCAACTTACTTGTTCCACCTCAGGTCCTATCGGTTCTGAACCATTTATGGCCCCTGAAGAGCATTCGCATGATCCAAAAGTCAATTACTCATTAATACAGAAAGATAATTGGTCACTTGGTATATTGATGCTTGTTTTGTTCAGCTTGCGAAAGCATTACTATAGTGGTAGTGATCCAAGCTTAGACGCGGAGGAAAGAGTGTATACTGAAGAAACTTGTGGGTACATCTGGGGTTGTACTAATGTGAAATCCCATTCCGTACACAAAAAATTCAAGGACAGAGCATTCGAAGATTACATGAAAACATACATGATTGCGGACTACGATTCCAAATCGAAAGATTGGTTGATCAAAAGAAAAGGCTCTTTCAGACCAATCGAAAGGTTGTTCGTTGTAGATGATGATGAGGTAGAGCCGAATGACGTCGCGCAAACGCACGATGTAGACGATTTGAGTGAGTTACGAAGAATGATTATTTATAAGCTTTTAGACCCAAATCATTCTACAAGGTTAACAATCAATGAGTTATTGAAAAGCGATTGGATGTCTTCGGTGGATTCATGCTCCTGATTCAAACCAATACATTAGATAGACTATAGACTTAATAATAAACCTTTTATTAAAACCGCAATTTTGTCGATTGACATATAGTGTAATGTGTATTGCGTACAAACTTAAGTATTGCTCAAAGTAACTAGACCATGCTTGATTTTGATTTTTTAGTTACGTTGAGGTAGTCTAATCAACAAAATTCCTCTCTACTGTCCATCAAGAAGTGAGAGTTGATGTTTGACTGTACCAAATCTATAGTATCGAGAGACTATTGATAATATCGTACCTCTCGCGCAATGTAATTGATCAGTTGACCCCATACAAGAATTTAAATCAGAAGTCACAGAAAAGTCCGCCGTATGGATCCTCAACGCCAGCGATACCGTAATCTAACTCTTTATCTTCAGGATACCTATCGAATTGTGATGTATCACCAACACCGCTCGTGATTGGTGGTTCATAAGGGGTTTCGATATCTCTCGACAACAATCTTTCCCATATGACTTCCTTGAACCATGGGTGGTTCTTAACATCATCAGAGCCACCTTGTAAATTCCCCAATCTTTGCGACAAATCCTTGACAATTAACTTTTGCAACAAGTCAAGGATATCCGGAGGTAAGTATTCCGGGTATGTGATCGTCCCGTTGAGAATATTCTCATACGTTTTCATTGGGGTGGGGTCGTAGAATGGAGTGTAACCAGTTAACATTTCGAAAATTAAGATACCAAATGACCACCAATCAACGGACTTATTATAGGGTTTAGTAGCAACAACTTCCGGCGCTATATAATCTGGTGTACCGCACAATGTATATGTGACATCGGTAACCTCTTTTGCAAACCCAAAGTCGGTCAACTTGATGTGGCCATTTTTGTCCAACAATATATTTTCTGGTTTCAAATCTCGATAAATTATGTCAAGGTTATGCAAATATTCAATCGCTAAAAAAACTTCGGCAGCATAAAACTTTGCTACTGGGGTTGGAAATCTTTGAGATTTTCGAAGAAGCGAAAACAATTCACCACCTTCTATGTAGTCCATAATCATGAATAAGTTATGACAATCTTGAAAAGTGCCCCACATTCTGATGATGAACGGATGTTGAGCTAGTCTCAACATTCTTCTCTCATCATTTGTATGCTCGACTTGTTTCATATTAACGACTCTCTCCTTCTTCAATGTTTTCATGGCGTAGAAACGACCATTGTGAATAGACCTCGCCAAATGAACTCTTCCAAAAGAACCTGTACCCAAGGTTCTTAAAATTTGAAAGTCGTTCAATGTATATTTCCCCTTAGTTGTGGTATCCTTACCAACATGTCTGGAAGAGTCTAGAGTGTCCGGGCGCGATGACGTAGCTTGAAGCGATTGTCCTTGTAACTCTTGCAGCGTTTGTTTATGATCAGATGTATCCATCAGAGTATCGTGTGAATCACCTGTGGGTGCTTCGTTGGAGTTCATCGAAGTCATTATGGAGGAGAAAACTGATAATAAGCTGCGTTTGACAGTTGTGCTATCAAATTTAGGTATGTTTGTGGGTGTTAGAATGTTGATCTAGTAAGAAGATACCAACGATCGTAATACTGGATATGTCTATGTTGAGTGATAGCAACGAGTATTGGATAGTATGATAACGAAGACGCAGCTGCAAATAACGAGAAGCAGTTAACCTGATGGGACCAGTGAATTTATAGCCAGCTATATCTAGTTTATTATCAGCACCGATGAATTAATGGCACCCTTCCAGTAAATGAATAGTATCACTCAAATTGATTTTTTAACCTTGTTCAATTTGTATTGACGTCGAGTACGGCACATAACAAAAATAGTAGAAAAACCGTTGTAAATTTTTGAACCGCTGAAAACTTTTCCAGTTGGTAATCAAGAAAGAGGTGAGATTCATGTGCTATGGCGCTTAAGCTAGTTCACTTGGACCCTGGTCTGGAGATGGCCATTCTTACAATTTTTAATCAAGCAGTTATGTCAAGACACACGACTCGCCAAAGCCAAACACTTTTATATTTACTACCACTCGTAATTAAACAAATTTTTTTTTTTCAACCATCAACATCATTGCAACGTAGACTCATCATCGTACAACAACAGCCCGCGTTAACCGGTATCGTTACGACTTTTAGCACCAGGAAATGCCTCATTTCATTGAATTTCTTTTTTAGCGTTGTACATATGAGATTATTTTTAGTGCAAGTTCAACATCGACTTCGTTGTATCGGATCTTGCATTAGTTGTCAGTAGATGAGCTTGCCGTAGTTGATTTCAGAATACCGCGTTATCCATGCCTTGATTAAATCCATATATCTCTGGTCTCTTCGGGTTCTTCGACAATGTTATCCATCAACTCATCGCCATCATAGTCGTCGTTGTCATCGACTTCGCTCTCGTACCCATAGCCCTCGCCGCCCCGATTGACGTCTGGTGCAAAATCGCCTCTACTTGAAGCACCACCGCCAGTAGTTCCAAGTCCAGTCGTGTTGCTCCTGCCACCGTTTTCACCCCTTCCTGACAGGTCGTTGCCATTTCTGTTTATTACGCGCTCAGCGCTACTTTGTCGTTGCAAGCGACTGCTACTTCGTCTTCGATTGGTACCCGACAAAAGTCCCGTGATCTGATCCCTGGCATTCTTCAACCTCTCCAACAAATCATAACTATTTTGGATCGAGAAGCACTTGGGGACAAAACCAAATTCACTAGTGATGTCATTGTCCCCGTCGTGGTTATAACTGCTTATCAAGTTGGTAATCACTTCAAGAAACCCTTGCGTCTGTAAAATTTTGGCTCTATCTTGGACGGAAAAGTCATCGCCGACATTGCTCAACAGTAAAGGTGGCTCGATATCCGTATCAGCTATCGTAATCCTTTGCGAATTGATTGGCATTGCAATCGGTTGTGTTTGAATTGTATCAAACAAGTTATAGTTGGTTTCATTGCTCATAGTTAAACCGTAGCTTGAGTTTTTCATCGTCAAGTTAATAATAATCCATATAATCGACAATCTGATCTCATTCAAGTTGTTGGTCACCATGACCTTGGTGCTATTAGTGAAATCATTGAGCACTTCATCTGAGAATTCAAAATTAAGGAATTTTAGCCACAAGCTGAGTAATTTATCTGGGGGAAATTGTCTTTTACCTATCTGTTTTTTAGTGTACTTGTGATTTTCAATGAAATTCAAAGATGTCACCATTTTAACATAGTGCTCATTCGCCAACAATTTAACCATGGATTCAGAGTCATCAAAGGAACATGCAGTAGATCCTTCATCGAACAATCTGACATTTGTTATATTCAAAATGACGAATTCAAACCACTTTGGGGGAAGATCACGATGTTGCCTCACAAACTTGTCCTCATACGCAGATACAATTTCGTCACATAGTCTTTCTGATCCAGCAGTACTATTCCGCAAAATGTCTATGGCCACAAGCTTCTGTTGGATGCGTATAGGTTTCACAACTGGCGAAACTTTGTCGTTTAGTAATCCAAACGCTGCTTTGGCGATTATTGAGGACAAAGGAAAGTGGTTGAACAGTTCCATTTTGTTTTCGTTGGTTTCTATACCCATGAAGTTTCTTAATATTTGCAAAACGTTCAACTGGATGGTATTATCTTGTATTTCTTGCTTCTCGGAAAATGTTGCAGACGGGTCACCCCTGTAGATAGTGGATAAACTTTCGAAGAAGTTTTCATAGTTAACAATATTAAATGTAAATGAACTTCCTTCTCGAATGAGATTAGAGATCACACCTAAGATCACCGACTCGTTCTGAACTTGAATACTGTAATCATTATTTGCCGATGCCGTTTGATAAAAGTAATTCAAAACATGTTTTGTGGTCTCAAAACATTTGATTATCTGCAAAAAGTTCGTTATCAAGCCCCCAGCGGCATCCTTGGTACCTGATGGTACAATAAAACTTTTGAATGAGTTGCATTCGACAAAAAAGGTTCTGGAAGTGGCAATTGATCTGGATAAGGACCTTATCAAGTATAAACATGTTGTAAACGTATTGTTGTCGAGTAGGTTGATGATGATTCCCAAATTCTTACCCACCCAGTGTAAATCCTCATTGGATATCACTTTCGCTTTAGTTTTATGCTTGATGACAATCTTGTACACAAGGTGTAATTGATTCAAAAGGAAGAGGTAGATATCGATGAGTTCAAACACGATTTGGGGGACAATGTTGTTGTCCAGATTGCACTTGACGACTCTTTGCCGGTGAGCCTCATTGTTACTGGTGTAAACACTCAACAATAGTAGTACATCACCCAAAATGCAATTATCTTGTCTATGCAACGAGATCAAACTAGTGAAGTCGGACAATTTACGCCCATGGTTACTGTGACTTTTCAAATCGGTTAACAACTTAAAGAGTTGGTTTGACTTGAAGTCGGTTTGTAGTTTTTGAATAAGTTTCAAGTCAATGTTGGCTCTTCTGAACTCATCGCTGAACAAAGGATATTGCAAACAATAATTCGAGGCAATTTTGATGGGAGATGATAAGTGTAAGGGTAGATCCATCTCAGGCAAGAGAGGGTTCTTCTGGAAATCCAAATCTAGCAAATCAACAATCCGGGGGATCAATTTGTGGTAGTTATTGTACATAAACTGAGTTGAAGCCTGGCGACTTGCCAAGTAAAAGCATATTAGGTTTAAAGCATTAACGCTGATGTAATTATCGTTAAATTTGATTAGTAAAAGTAAGGCAATGTAAGTTTTGATCGATAAATCACCTACGCGGTCGCTGAAGTATTCCGGAGGCTCATGTTTGGATGTTGGTGCTGCCGATTTGTACTGCAGGAGTAGTTGTGCTGATGCGGTGATGAGCTGAATGAGTAATTGGGTATTCACATTGCACGACAAAAGGTATTCGTTGATTTCTATATTGGGTAGGCTGTCGTCAAATGCCAATGTGTTGAGCTGCTGAGTATCCCAATTGGGCAAGTGGGTGTCTATTATCACGGCGCACACTTTATTCAACCGCGACATTAGCGCAGTTGATAGTGGCGACAAGTCGGTGGTGCCAATAAAGAGCGGGATGAGTTTCAACAGCTTGAATAGTATTGATTGTAAAGAGTCACCGCGGGATATTATAAGCAAGGTCGTGACGAATTTGAGGAGCGGTGCCACCTCAATCTGGTGGTTTCTTATATTTGACAACCCCAACAACGTATCCAACCCACTACTGATCAACAGTTCCATGTCATCCACGTGCTTAAAAGCGTTGATGTTACTTATGAAGTAGTTCAAAAGTCGTATTATTGGATTGATTGTCTCTTCAAATATCTTCAAACTCACTGATATATTGTCAAACTTATTTGTGTTAACCTCGGTGATGAACACCACCAAGATATTGATAATAACAGCTTGTTTGTTCGAGTCATCCAAGTGCGCTGTGTTCCCCTGTATGAGCTGGGCGATATCGGTCTGAAACTGATTGACTAGCAATCGAATAAAGCGCACATCGCCCACTAACTTGAATTTCAAGTCTTTGTTTCCAATCAAAGACACCCGTAGTTCCGATAGATCCATGTAGTCCACCTCAGCGTGGTTCATGGCTAGCGTGAGTGGCATTATCGTGAAAGCTGCCTTGATGTGGTTCAATTTGAGTTGACAGTTAAATCGCCCCCACAATCTTACAGTGAGACAGGTAAACACGTGATTATATGACACTAACTATTACTAGTTATACAAATAACGAATGGTTTTAGATCTTACCTCGCCAGTATTTCTGAGCTTCTGCTGCTGGACGTCCATTTTTGATATCTTGACTCACATTATTGTCTGCCTCCACCCTCTTGGGTATGTATTCTAGGATAGACTCCAACTGGTCATTGTCTTGTAGTCTCACAATTCCATTCTTATCACCCACTATATAGTCACCCGGGTTTATTTGAAGGATAGAGTCTTGGTCGTTGCCAATCACCTTAATCTCCAATGGTACATTGATGCCTACAACCTTAACCAAGGGACCAGGCGCACTGGTACCAACACCATAGGACCATACTGGGTACTGCAACTGGTTGTGTTCGTCCAAGTCACGGATTCGCCCTAATACCACCGATCCGTTGGCATGGCTATACTGGGCTCTGGTGGACATGAGTCCACCATAGAGCGCATTATTGATTTTAACGTAGGGAGCACTGGTCAATTGAGACTCCAAGGGCAAGCCAATAACAACCATACTGTTCTTGAGCACCGAATCTATGTACCCTTGGGCCACTGCTGGTCTGGGGTCAGATTTGGGTGCATATAGCACCGTATACGCTCTGCCAACCGCAGACGCTTTACCAACCACTGGTGATTGGTTATGGAGATTAGGGATAAACCCGCCATCAGCAACGCCAAACTTGTTCAAGGCATCAGACACATCGCAAGCAGCGTACTTGGATAGAAACGCAATGACCTCTTGCTCAGTTTTCCTCACAATTGACATGGCTAAACACTTAAGAGTAAATCAGGTCGCAAATTTCACTACCGCCGAATCGCACTACAATCTCAAGGTAAGATAAGGTGTTATTTAAATATATACAAGAAACCAACCTTAATCGTCCAAACTGATCCTCTGCTTCATTTTGCTCAACTTGGGTCGCGCCACATGGCCCTCCTCGCCAACATTGGCATCCGAATATTCTTCGTTGAACTCGGGCGAACGAGCGACATTGGTCTTGTGGCCAATCTCGTCCCCTCGGGTCTTCTCGTCCATCTCAACAACATTCTTCGCCACTTTGAAGCGACTCAACTTGGCTATGAAATTCTCGTCGATCCTGTAGTTGGCCATGATCTTTTCGTTGGTCATTCTGGGGTCATGGATATCGCTCAAAATCGAACTGAGCGTCTGGGGATGGATGGTGGTGTTGTTGTGTTCGTAGTCGTTCTTGTTTCTTTCACCCGCTTCAAACAAGTCCTTACGTTGTCGCAATTGTCTGAGCGGCAAGGCATTCTTGTTGAAATTTTGTTTCACTTCAACAGAATGGATCTGCTTGCCCAAGTGACTGATTGATTTGACAAAATCAGTATCGTAAGTAGACGTGCCTTGAACTTGCGGGTCAAGTCCGTCTTTACCTTCCTGCGTAACTTGTTGCTTGCTGTCAAGTTTTTTTTTCAATGCTTTAGAATCGAATTTGACTTGATTTGGCTCTGGCTCACTAGTTTTAGCTTCGAAACGATCACGAAGTTCTTGCGGAGGCAATTGCTTTAAGTTCTTAGTTCGATTGATGGCATCGCTCGCGCCTTTGGACACTTGTTGTCCTAACTGCCGCTGTTTCGATGCACTATTTCCCATGGCAAGTTGAAGTTGATTTACAAGCGGTTTTTTTTTTCGTATGAGAAATGTGTATTCTATATAATGCAAATGAGTTATGACAATGGTGTGGGGGATTAGGGAAAACTGGCTAAGATGTGGCTACTCGCGTGTCTATAAAATTTGAGCTCTTGTTGTGTTTGCGAGAGATTGCGATTCGTTTTGCTTTTAGATCATTGATCACTCTTTTTCTTGTCTTTCTTTTCCTTCTTGTCCTTCTTTATCTTTTTGTCCTTCTTGTCCTTCTTGTCGGTCTTGTCTTTTCTTTCTGGCTCGGATTCTTCAACTCTTTGTTTTTTCGTTACTTTACCATTATCATCTTGGTGGGTTGGTTTGGCTTCCTCGAAGTCATCGGCCGAGTAACCGGTAGGGAAATGCCTCATTCGTAAGTTGGTGATCTTTTCTACATTTTCTCTGCTATTCACCACTTTATCGTAATCAATTTCTGGAATTTCTATAGCCTCTCTGATAGTGTAAAATCGTTCTATAGGTGAGTTGAGCGCAACGTAGTTGCCTTTGTTAACTAGTATGCTGTATTTGTTATTGGCGGTATCTTCTGAGTTCAATAGCTCTTCATTCACTTGGAACGAAGATTCGTCGATCTTGACTTTTTGGGGACCGTTTTCAATGGCGGTCGATGTGAAGGAAATCGGGAGGTTTGTCAACTTTTTGATGGGAAATCCCTTTGGTACTTTGATGAGCCAGACTTCTTTGTTATTCAAAGCTTTGGGAAATTTGCTTTGAGTGCTCAACTTGTTGTAGTGTTTTGGAGGCTGAAACTGAGGTTGTTCAGAATCAGAATCAGACTCTGCTACAAACTCATCCGATTTGACTTTGGACATGGTGGTTGTATCAAGCTTTTGTATTATCACTTGATCAATGCATACATAACATGTCTCATCCCACAAATTTTCAGTCACGTGGGAATTATGTCTAGTCCAAATTTTGCGACACTGGACATGACACCAACCAGAGATTGGCAGTGAATGGATCTACGGGTCATTGTGGAGCAGGTGGGTACTCAGCAACAGCCATGTCACATCTAAGGATTAGATTGACACTATTGTGATGTTGGGACATGTTCTCGTACTTGCTGATTGTCTGGGAGATGACGCGCTTAATTAAGTGTAAACAATAGTGGTGAATCATTGCATTACCAGGAACAGGTAAATTGGCAATTGGTAGGTTGAGGTAAACTACAGGCTGAACTAGGTATTTTCTTAATACAAACAGGCTTCAATCTATTGAGCCATGGTTTAATTCCCGGCATGGATTCTTCAAATTGACTACATTACCAAATTTTGCAATGTCGAATCGTTTAAAGTAACATAAACCAACAACGCTTGCATGTGCCGTTTGTTGGTCAGAAATCGAAAAAATACCAATGCTGGCCTATCGCTATAGTGGGACCACTCAATTGGTTGTTGCATGAGTTGTATTGCGGAGCAGTCAAATACCATGAGGTATTACCTTGAAAACCATGTTCATGGAGAAGGTATGGCTATGCCCATTTGACGATCGGGAATACAACTAAACATGAGTACAATCGAACAGGACTACAAACTTCACAATACAACACTCAAGCTGGGGGGACATTGTCAATCGGTGCTGAACCCATCTACTTTGGGTGAAATATCTCGATCGATTTTCATCGAACAATTGTCTTTGAACAATAGGCTTGGTATTGTTGATGTACCGTCATCAAGAGGGTGCAAATGGGTAGCCGAGTGAACCTGGGTTACTCAAACTCGACAACGATATATTAATAGAGCTCGATCGACATGATTTCACCGATTTGCAGCTAATACCATATTTCAAAAAATGGTACCCTTCGAGCATACCAATTTGGGTGTGGCAAGTTGTGTGTTTGTTGGACTCTACACCGTTTTCATTGGGGTTAATTTTTTGAATGGTGGATTCATATTCACCAAGTTGATGATGTTCACCCAATGTCATGCACTAGTCAAGCTTGTTGGCCAGATTATAGCGGTGGTGATTGCCAAACTAGGTTTCCAACCAAGATTGGTTTGTGTCTACGTCATATTCAACGAGAATGCAGTTATTCCATTGATATTGGCCGGGTTTTGCTTTTTGTTCAAATCGAACGGCCAGATTGGTGATGCTGAACAATTCACAAAGCAAAGAGATCCACATAAACATTTTTGCTTCCAAGTTTTGAAAGTCCTAGTACTTTCATCCACGGCGATCGCACTTGCGTGCAATATAGCTGCCTCTGTGCTTGTTGTCAACTATCCATTACCTGATTTACTTAATCATAGATCGGTGATTAATATTTCCAAAATTTTAGGCACAATCGGACAGGCCATATACTTGGGCCAAATTGTGGTGGTGTTTCTAATGACGTTTTATACGATCGTCACCAATCAAAACTTCAATTTGACATTCTCGATAATCGCTACGTTCCTTATATCGACCATATTGGTTGTTCGGGGTATATATGGGGTTTTGAGTTTGCATATTTCCCAAATGAGTATTTACACCGATCAACACCGCTTTGTCGTGTTTGAGTATACCATGGAAGTCGCCATGGAATACCTTGTTGTGTTCTTATCGATGTGGAGTTATTGTTGTTTGTTGGATGAGTTATATTTTGATTTCGAGCAACCGTTTTTGACTGAGGATGAAGTTTTCCGGGAGGAAGATACCCAGTACTCCAGCGATTCTGAGCAATTCAGCAGCCGTAAGCCTAGCCAATGATTATTCGTCTTGTTACACGCATGTAAAGAAAACATTTTCCATATTTACCAACATGTACAATAACCGCGATTGTAAGTGCTCATTCGACTCTAGCTGAAGCTTGCATTTCAGTTCACGAGAATTAAGTAGTTCCAAATGTGTCAAAATGTACCTAGACAATACAAATGTAACACATTATACCCTGCTACAAGCCACAGCCTCAACATTGGTGTATATAAGATAATAACACAAAACTTGACGTGGTGATGAATGTCAAATGATCTCATGTAGCGTTCGTCAATAGTGGATTAGAGATAAATCACAGCCCATAAACTGGTGAAACATTCAGGTGAAGAATAATACCGGCTTTATGTGTTCTGGCTAAAAATACACGATAGCGTTACCAGATCCAAGTGAGAATTTGGCTTTAGCGAGATGTATGGAAGACGAGAAGCATGGCTGAAACATTTTTCATGTGTCGAGAACATTTACTAGATCTGTGTTTATCGTCTAAACGAGATGTTTTGGTGAAACCAAGTCGAGGCAGTCTTTTATGCAAGTTTGGGACACTAAATCAAACAAACATGTCCAGTCGCAACCTCCAAGTTCCTATCATGGCTAAACTTCAAAGAGATTGAGCTCCCATTAAAGGAAAGGATAGCACCTTGTGCCGAAATTTCAGATCAACCAATTTGGTCAGGGCCATTACGTTTATGTTGACGACGTTCATTTTCGATTATTCACCATACTTTCGATTGTTGCTACGCAAGATACTATGAACGTGGGAAATGGGGTTTCACATACTTGACGGCGATACCAAACGTTGTGAAAGTACGTGAATTCATGTTTGAATCTGCTTTGAGAAGTTTCAAGGTTCAATCGATAATAAATGCAAATGATAATAAAGGGCATACCGCGTTTAATGGGTTATCGCGATAATAACAAATGATGCAAGACCGCTTAAAATTTAGTGAATCATAACAAAAAATAGTCCCGGAATACGCAACACCCATGAATCCCCACATACAATTACTCGTTCTTTTCATGTACTTGCTCCTTACATAAGTCTTAACTACGACAACCACTGCTGCATTTCCCAAAACTAACAATTTAAACCATAAAATGCCTGGACCGTTTATTTTTTTGTGATTTCAAGCTGTACCTGGACTATTTAACCGATTCAGCTTGGTATGAGATGGCGTTCATTCAGGTTTAAAGCGTGTAGCTACATCCACATATATATATAACTGAATTCGATCTAATCTCTTGTAGGAAAACTAATCGCAACATCATGAAGTTGATATCAGTCTTGGTGGCTCTTGGATTAGCGTCTCAAGTTACAGCTAGAAAAACACACTATGTCACCGAGTATGACATTAGAACAGTTTACACAGACAAAGCCAAACTTTATACTCCTCGGGTTGTCACGCTCGTGGTGACGCTTACCAGAGACCACACCGTCTATCATAGCAGAACTACAACATTAGTAGATCCAGACTTAATTTACGTAGAGGATGGTACTACTAAAATAAAAGGAATCAAAACAGATCACAGCGATCCATCTGACAGTACAGAAACGATAAAGAAGGCAATCACCAGTGAAGATAGCACTACAACTGGAGCGACCGAGGCTACGATCGAGTCCAAGGGTACTGCTGATAGTGACACCAAAAGTCCAACCGATGCCACAGCTGAAGCTACCACTAAGGCGACAACAGCACCTAGTGAAGCAACCAGTGAAGCTATCACTGAGGCTACCACTGAAGACACGACTGAAGCTACATCTACAGCTGAAACTACTGAAAGTACTATAACCGAAGTCGATTCAAAGAACCCAAGTACTGTTGATTCAACAACTAATGCTCCTAGTATATCCGTCAGTAAAGCAAACGAAGCAGGAAGCAGTGATACTAGTGATGACTCGACCTCGGAAAGTAGCAAGCCTAGCACTTCAAGCACTTTGAGTAGCTCAACCGTGACTTCATCATCAAGTACATCGTCAACGACTCCCGCAATCACTCCATCAACCAAGTCATCGAGCTCGTCGTCAAGCACGTCGACTTCTGCAACCTCAACCGCTGCCTCTACCACAGAGACTTGGGCAGCTGACATATATGCCGAGATCGCTGATTCTCCCGATATCGATGTGGAATTCTCGAGAGAAGCATTAGATGTGACCAATCGCTACAGAGCCATCCATCATTCACCACCAGTGAGATGGAACAGGACCGCTTATGAATTTGCACAAAACTATGCCGACAAGTATGATTGCAGTTTGGACTTGCAACATTCAGGCACTCGGGATTTCTCAGAGAACTTGGGAGTCAACTACAATAGTTCCAAGACGGTCATCGACAGATGGTATGCAGAAGAACTGGAGTATGATTACACTACGCACAATCAATATAGTCACTTCACAGCGTTGGTTTGGGCGTCTTCGACTCAAATGGGATGCGCCTACAAAAATTGTTCCGCTCAAAACCATCAACTCTACATCATCTGCAACTATTCACCAACAGGTAATGTTATTGGTTCCTTAGAAGAGAACGTTTTTCCTCCGTAAATGACTTTGTGAGCATACTCACGTATCAATCTGATTAAACCTTTCTACACCGGTTGTATATAATTTCAATTCTTCATAAATAACAATTGATCAAGTTGTGTAGGTGTTCATTGAAATACATAGATCCTTACACAAACGTTGTCGGCAACTCCTTTTACATGAAGCTTGACAACGGTACGCGTTCTTATTCAACCCTTTCCACTATGGTTGCAGAATAAACTATATTCTACTAACGTTAACGATATACATACTTATCGGCGGGTGATGTAGAAACGTAGACTTAACCTAATAGACCAACTACACCATCACCTACAAGCCAACTAGCAAGACAAAATTTCAGCTGCAATAGGTGTCAAGAGTTGAGTAGTCGTGTGCAAGTTGTTAACTAACCTGTGGCAACAAGCTATGAATTTGGAGCAGCCGAAGCATAGGCTACTACGTTAGTTCGTACAAGAGATACGTCATTCGCCTTTTGATTAAGTATCAACAATCAAGGATCTGTTGCACACTTCCACATCGGCTCATGTTCAGAGGTCTGAACCTACAACATCTAAACTGTATCAACGGTATAGGAGTGTGGCGTATTCGATAGAAGTATAAATACCACTTTATCGCTTTTATTGTGGGTTGTGATTCTCAGTACTGTCAAATTTGGCATTTTTGGTTTTGTGAACATCATGGTACCACATTTGCACTATGATCGTGATCAAGATATAATTTTGTACAGTGTTCTTACTAAAACTAGATCAACCTAGATAAGAAGTTAGAATACAAATTTACAAGCTGATCTGAATCAATTCAGTTTTATTCAATTGTCTCAAATATTCACTCGAAATGCATTTTCGTGTTTTATTGATCCAGCAACAAGTTGTCAAATGTTGGAGAAAAGTCAAAGCAATTACACATAGTATCAAGGGGTACTTTCAGAACAAGGACGATTTGTTGAATGTAACTCAAAAGGACCTAGATCTCATCCATGCGAATGTTAGTCAAATGGATACCGAAGAACTTAAAAATTGGTACTCGTTTGTCTTTGCAAGAAATGAGTTTATGATTCATGAATTGGTCTTTGATGGAATAAAAAACTACAACCGTTCCACCGATGTTGTTAAAACTGAAAGGGTTGCACGTATTATGAAGAACCTTGGTCCGTTTTCGCCAATTAGTTCCAAAATGCTATGGGAATATTTGAATAGGGAAGATGCGAGTTACACCAGCTTTGTTGAAATTGAGGGAGGTAACGCTGGAGCCGTGAATACATGTTCAAGAAGTAACAGTGAAATCGGCACTACTAGACTCCAACAATTGAACAATCCCTCAAGAGGTTTTGATACAGAGAATGAGTGGACCGCATTAGATTATCGAAGCACATACGACGGTACAAGAGCTGAATTTGAGGTGTTCAGCAGAGATACAAGCCCAAAACTGAAGGAAGTATCAAAGACAGTCGATTTTCACAAAAACCTGGTAGAGCAGCGATACGATCTCGGTAGACCAACATCAGAGCAATTGAATGTTGAATCAGTAATAGATGCTACACTCAGTTTCACTACAGGTGACAAAATCCCACTCGATAATCTCATCGTAGCTTACCCAGCTTTCGATGCAGCCGACTCCACCACCAAACGAAATAGAGAAAAAACTATGCTAGAGTCTAAGGATCTCTGTACCATCAACACAAATCTGGATGAGGATGCTCACTCAAACAGCGATCAGACCAAAACATCCTTGGCAAATAAATCAAGATCAATCTCGTACGAGGTACTTTCAAAGCTTGATAGTCTATCCGAAGAGATACGGTTGGTCAACATTGAGATAGACATCGAGACACCGCTTATTCAAGGAGCCAGCCACGAATCATCAATATGTGATTTGATTCCCGAAGACATGATAGCTGATATGTCTTCATGTATTGAATCATTGGATGACATGGTATTTCTTAGCGACGCGGAGATGCCGATATTGTCAAATCATAAATCTGAAGTTCAAGCCCTGGATCTTACCATCTGCCCCAACAAAATACCAGCATCTCTGCCGCAACCCTGTATCAAAGATTGTGCCACTGAACAATCTAAAGTCTTAGAACATCCCCCTAGTTGGAACTTTAAAATCAAAACTGCAAGTGAACAACGACAAGCCAGCCATCGATCACTACAAACTTCTGCTATTTCAAGTGAATCCGATTGTGCAGCTCCCAATGAAGTTTTACTGCAACAATGGTCCCCTATTGTGCCATATGAAGTTTTAGTGGGTATTCCTTCGACAATTACCGAGAACAGTAAGTTCTCTGACATAATAGTGGACAATTTTCCACTAGTCAGCATACAAAGTTCAGCAACAGGTGACACAGTTAACATTCAATACAGTGGAGTTTCTTTGAATGATCGAGCCAGAATTGGTACTCGGATTCAGGAGGTCCTCACCAGTAGCTCATGCCCAGAACCTTTGACCGATACAATCTTAGAATTGACCCAGGATTCGCAACGGGAGGAAAAAGTACGAGGACTTCAAGATCAATATCCATCACTTATTTGGTGGGTTCCATCAAATTATCATGGATACATCGATTGGAAGTATAAAGGACGAAGTGAAGAGGAGACGCAAGCAATTGGTGTTCAGTTGAGGAAAGCTTTAAGGCGATACAAATCCCGAAGTTTTTTTGACAGTTTATTTCAAGCCCAATCTTAGGCTTACCAGGCTGTCAAAACATTTATATAGCCACTATAGACCATAGTTCAATAGATCATACTATTTGTTACCAAGTTTAGAAAACTCATCATCGTTAACTGACACAACCAAGCAAATATAATCCTACTGTCACTTGGAATGGGAATGGCTGCGAAAAATCAAAATAATGGTTGCAAAATAACACATTGGGCAGGCACTACCTCACTGATGTTAAGGGGAATTGTCAGATTGGTTTGGCTTCGATGAATCTTGAGAATATAACATCATTTAAGTCAAATGTAGAAACAGTACGAAAGGAGAAACTACCAACTACCAACTACGAGTGGAAACTCGAGATCTTTTATATAACTAGTTACGATCAAACAACTGGAATATCTTGCGACATTCAGCAGTATCGTCTTTAGAATATCAGGTCGTTAACCATCATGGAAACTTGTTGATTCTCCAATATACAGTTTCTGGATGCCAGTGTTGATACTCAGTATTCAAGCGACCCCAAACATTGTTCAGTGTATGAGGCTTGAACTTGTAGTACAGAGTTGATCAGCTTCTTGCCATGACACAGGCTCGACGCATTTTAATAAGAGAAGCCTCTAGGCTAAGGAGTGAGAAATTGTCGTAAGCTCGCCTTCAGTGAATTGTTCCGAACTATCACTCTTAACAATTTGAATACCCGCTTTCCAATAAACAAAACCAAACAACAAACTTTCTAGGCAATAATGTCAAACACGTATCATTTCGGTCAAGTTTAGAATGAGGTGATAACAGAATCAAGAGAAACTAAGTCAATACCACGAGGAGTGGTGAAAAGCTTCCTTTTATAGGATGTATGGGATCTAGTGAGTACAATACTTGGGACAACCCGTCAAAGTGGTGCACCAACTCGATCAGAAATAGACAGAAAACAATAAACAAACCTCCTCACACCAGTCCAAAAGCAACAACCTGCGAAGAGATTCCAAACTCCTCTTAAGTTCCGTTAGAGTTGAGATTCAGTGTGTACAAGCGGTTATAAAATACGTGTAATTAATTATATAATGTAATATAAGGTTAAAAGTGTATTACGTTTAAAGTCATTCTTGCGCAAGCAAGAATTTCAACGGTAGTAGGTCAACAATGTTTGCGAAATATCCTTTTCAAATCACCATGCTTCTCATAATGAAGTTTTGTTTCCCGAGCACTGGACAGAGTAGCATTTTCGATTTGATTTATCAATAGGCGTGAAAACATTGGTGATCTTATTGATTTTTTTTCTTCCCTCCTCTTCCTGGGACCTGAATCTTCTGTCTCTGTACGAAGAGCTGCGGCTTCTCTGTTAGATCTTCCAATAAGTTGTCTTCGTTCTTCTTTATATTGTGACGATGTACATATGAGATCGCGGACACCCATGCAAGTTGGAACACGATATAATGTTGAAGTTTCTTCAATAGTTTTGATCAACCCATCTTGCTTATCAACAATATGAAACCCTTCTTCAAGTCGCAAACATTTCGTCTCAAATACCGTCCATTCCCTTTCTATTTGTTCCAACTCATCTTGAATTCGTTTTTCGGAGAGATTTCTCTCTTGTACCCATGATTTTAGATTCAATATAACAATTTCAAAATCGATGAACCCATCATCAGTTTCGATTTGTACCAACTTCTGATCAAGCAGCTTCAATCTCAATTCATTCTTCCTCTCAGTTTCTAACTCTTGTTCAATTTCGTATTCGGCCATCAATAATTGTTTTGTTTCTAACTTATGCTTTGTAAAACTTGCTGATTCTTCTTCCGCTTCCTCACTGGTAATTTGTAATTCCTGTTGAGCTTCGATTTTGCTTCTAAATAATCTGTATTCATCATCATTGTCCTCAGATTCATAAATTAATTTGTCAATTCTGAAAAAGTTCTCTAAATTTTCATCCAAAAAACCGCCAACACCGAGATCAACCTCAAACTCGCCATCAAGCACTTTAGCATATTTCGAGACAACTCTGTAAAGTCTAGATTCTGAGTTTCTACTTGTTAGTTCTTCACCTTTGGAAATAAAATCAGAAAATGAGGGCCCCAATTCAAAATCATCATCAACTTCTTTCAGTAAAGAACAATTAGTAGATTCGTCATCCTCGAAACTTGCATCTGAGTAGTCATCGGGATGCACAAGTGTTATATCAGCGAAATCTTCAATGATCTCATAACTATCTCTTCTAATAACCGCTCTGTAATCTCGTTTCTTATCGTCTGGATCATCATAAACCTTAGTCAAAACCACCTTGTCTCTGTCATGTCCGTTGCGTCTAAAAATAGTGAATCCTCTATGTTTGTAGCCCACACTAATAATGCTGAAATTTGTGGTGTGAATCGATTGACCGATATTGGATTTCCAAGGTGCACAAATAGATTTCGGCCTTAAACTTCTGAGATATGCAATCAAGCCAACGCTAGCATTTACAGTGGTGACTGAATCATTGACGGTTGCAGCACTTGATTGATCAACGTTTGTTGTCTCGAAAATGCTCGATGAGTGCGATTGTAAACCTGTAACATTTTTGGTGGATCTAATTTCGTCAGTGGAAACTTGTTGCTCTTGATCAAGCTTAACAATAATATCATTAGTGGGAGGTAATTCAGCAGTTGATTCGGTATTTGCTTGGTCAGTCTTGTTGTTGAACTTGGATAAGATTCTGGTTTTACACAATTGGAATTTTTCCTTCAATTTGAATTTATTAATGGCAGATTTTTCGTTTAATTTGGTTTTCAAGTTTGATAAACTCATTTGGAGTTTGTTTCCGGCTTTCATCATCTTATTTAATAAGTTCGTGAAAGTATTTGGTAATAAATATCAGAAATTTATTGTTGGTTGCAAAAATTTCTGTTTGTACCCATAGTCAAGAAAATCAAAAATATCCCACCAGATAATCTCTATCAGATCAAATGTTTGTAGAAACATCAATGTATGGCCAGTAGAACGGGAATGGGCGACATCTAGTGCCCGCGAAAGTCAATATAAGTTTTGATACACAACATCACCAATCGTCGCTCTTTCAACTGTCCAAATTAAATAAGGTTGACCAATTCAGTACAATCGTAACCAGAAATATCCTTACATGTTCTTGTGTTCATATCTTTCAACCTCTGCTATCGACAGTTTCTTTCCAATACCGAGGCACAACCAAGTTTCATCTTTTGAAGTATCCAACTTGACGGCGAAGTATGTTGCACCCCATATCAACTCAGGCCTGTTTCGAATTGTAAGACTTTATTAGTCGAGCAAGACACAGAACCCTGAATAACGAACGGACAGCTCTCAACGCTAAAGGTTCGAGAGCATATCACCACCAACCGCGATGCAAGCAGGCAGTCCATATTCTGTCGACTAGGATACGTATGCTTACGGCATGTATCATAATCGAATACATCAACAGAACTAGTCAATTGTATCATAGTCCGCTGTAACCCTATCCCATCTCAGCCACATCTTACCCATCCTTAGGATCCGATACCCGAGTTTTCCAATATCCAACGTTCGGATGTTCGATGTGATTTTAGGCATTCCATCGCATGAGCCACGCATGAATCAGCAAGCGTGCCTAACCGTGTCTCTGGACCCTAGATAGCAACAATGGAAATACCGTGGTTTGTAGTTTGCACCCAGCGCCAACATTAGTTGCTCTCTTGCACTCGCCATCGCTGCTGTCGACTGGTTTCTTTCGCATCGGTATTTTCTTGCACCGCCGCATCTTCTAGCGTCAATTTGACCCCTGACAATATCACAAGCCAAAGTAGAACAATGTATTTTTGACCACCCAGTTGGTACTGGTTGGTAATGATCACTCGATACCAGCCCATGACCACATCCGTGGTTGGTTGCAGGTGCAAAATGTTCGGCGTTAACTGGTGTGGAAAGGGGTAATTTAATTCTTGTCGGTATATACCCAGCGGGTCTAGAAACTAAGCTGTTGCCATAACAATGCCCTTTTTGATGAAAGATGATTCGAAAGTGTTCTGCAATCTGGAGTTAATGATCCACGATATCGTGCCGAGCGATAATATAGGTGGGAAATATGCCAATTCCACACGTACCATTACTCGGTGCTTGCATAGCCAGTGGCTCCCTCACAGCGACCCCAGAAGCAACAATCAAAAGTGCTTCTCCCATTTGAATCTGCAATTCTGGAACTGGTATATGAACAATGGTGATTGTATCGTAAATCACCCGTAATCACCAGAAAACATTGTAGCAAAACTTAAAGATCACCACTGAGGAAATAAACTCTTTAACCTTGGTTTGCTATCGCAAGACTGCTCATTCCTACGCCACATCTCTGGTAAATCATTTGTTGTTAGCGACAATATCTGTGATATTATATGGCTGCCGTGTGGTGGATTGGGATGAAAACACCCAGAAAATGGGAACCAAGGAAACAACTGGTGTCACTGTATCATTATCCAACAAACAAATCACCCTTACTCTGTGTTCTTTAGTGTTTGTTGACGATCAACTTAAACTCTTTGAAGTTGCAGCCAAAAAGTTTCAAAAATCACAATTTGATATTTTTTCCCGTTTCTAAATATTTTTTACAAACAGAAAATTTAAGAATTCAAAGGTCTTTACCATAATTTTATATTCGGGTTAATCCAGAGACTAGTTTTGATAACGGCGTTTATCAGACACTTCACCCAGACGCATCACCATCTTCTGATAGCACTACACTGCTACTTGCGTCAAGAACTGTGTTTTTTTTTACGTTTCAAGGGATAATTTGTCGACACAGTTGAGGCTTATACTATTGATCAGGATAGAACTATTGACGTGGTAAGACTAGTTGATCAGAACCCCCGAGCTGGTATTACTGAGCTACTTACACAGACCTACTTCATTTCTCCAGAACTAGTGCATATCACGATTGTTTCTGCTTGTCATACATATCAAGGGTGGCATTCCGATTTGAAATCAACATTTGATATTACTGGATTTCCACGTTTAATTCATACAACAGGGTTATACTTCCAAACGTTATAACCACTACGTTCATGCTATGATCAACATATCACCTCCCCCTATAATCGATTTGAATAATCGTACGTCGAATTTACCGTCAACTCCCAATTCGAACTTGATCAACTCTGACGTTTCAGATGACACCAACGATACAGTTCCTTCTTCAATCAATGACATGTTAGTACACCAGGTGGACACAGCGAAAGACTTGCTGAATTTTGAAGGTTCGATCCTCAATTCCTCCAACAGTAATCGGACGTTGAAATTAACCGAAGAGAACTTGAATAATCACAACACTCCCAATATCCACACATTTCAATTCAAAAGCAATCAGGACTACTTCAATCCAACCACCCTCCAACGTCCAAACCTGAGCTTACACCAATCCACACATCCAGTCGCCAATAGTCCGTCCGATAATAATCTCGACTCCCAAGATACCTTGAACCAAAATGACTTGGAACCAATAAACCTATTCAACTCGAACGACCCGTTGAAACCAGTACATCGCCAAGAATCAGTGGTTGACGACCTTGAACTCAGGGACTCGTCTCCTTTACCGTTAAAAAATTATAGAAGACATACTGCTCCCAACGTCCCCCAATTGAAAGATATCACCCGCATCAAAAACCAACAACAGCAACTACAACAATCATCACCAGCATTCGCAAGGAATTCCTTCGATGGAACCCAGGCAACTTTAAATCTCAAGAAAAACCAATTATCGTCGAGAAACACATTCCCCAATCCAACTAAGCTACCCGATTCAACAAATGAACAGATTCACCGAATGAGGAACTCAATCATGAGTAAACGTAAGAAGAAAAGATGGATGGATGACGACCAGGTCATTATTGGTAATAAAATCAGCGAGGGACACCAAAACTTTGTCATGGCTTATAACATGTTAACGGGAATCAGAGTTGCAGTGTCAAGATGTTCCGGTGTTATGAAGAAGATTACGGACGAAGACTATAAAACTACAAAAAAGTTACAATTCAATATGGATGGATCGGAGTTGACTCCTTCATCCAAATACGATTTCAAGTTCAAAGATTACTGTCCCGAGGTTTTTCGAGATTTGAGAAATTTGTTTGGATTGGATCCGGCTGATTACTTGGTTAGTATTACAGGGAAGTATATCTTGTCCGAATTGGGTTCACCTGGTAAATCAGGTTCATTTTTTTACTATTCGCGAGACTATAGATTCATTATCAAAACAATTCATCATGCAGAGCACAAACAACTCAGACGAATTTTGAAAGATTATCACAATCATGTTAAAGAAAATCCAAACACTTTGATTTCACAGTTTTATGGATTGCATAGAGTGAAAATGCCCTTCAAGAATGGTAGCAAGAAGGTACACTTCATCGTCATGAACAACTTGTTCCCACCACATAGAGATATTCACCTCAAGTACGATTTGAAAGGGTCGACGTGGGGAAGAATCACCAGATGCGACCTCGAGACCGATTTATCGCACCTTACCTTGAAAGATTTGAATTGGTTGGAGAGACAAGATAATATAAATCTTGGGCCAGCAAAGAAGAAGCTTTTCCTTCAGCAATTAGAATCAGATGTGAAGTTGTTGAAAAAGATCAATGTCATGGACTATTCCTTGTTACTCGGGGTTCATGATGTGAAACGAGGCAACACAGACGACTTGAAGTTATCAGTATTTGATCCAAAATCTTCAAATAAGTCAGAATTGATCAAAACTAATCCAAGGGATTTGGATAGAGTCACTGATTTGCCGAACCAGGTTTTCCCAGGAAGAACTAAATTCATATTTTATGGCCACGATGGTGGGATCAGATCAACAGATGAAAACAATGAGCCATTATCTCAGATCTATTACTTGGGAATTATTGATTGTTTAACAAATTACGGTTGCAAGAAGAAAATGGAAACAATATGGAGAAGTTTTAGTCATCCTCGTGAAACTATTTCCGCTATTCCCGCATCTGAATATGGGGATCGTTTTTTGAAATTCATCAAAGATGGAACGAAGCAAGTCAAGGCAAAAGTACAATGAATGCTTGTTCACATTTTACACAATTGTTCGATTTATACCAATTTAGAATCAAAAAAAGCATTTAGGAAGTTTGCGTTTATAACTCGGTCAGACTGAGTTTGGTGTTGCATAAGGGAAGGCAGTGTTAAATAGGAAAACTATTGTTATCTCTAATATATAATCACACCCCGTTATCAAATTGTAGATTCGGAAAATCATTCGTTATTATACAGGAGAAATTCTTTTTTAAGCTAAATCTCCAGATTTCGAAAGTGGTTTAACAAAGTGAAATGCTATATTATCGCTCGTCATTGGCAATTTTGAGACCAGCATACTTTGAATTAAGCGGACGTCGATTATTTTCCATCCACTCCGGCTTGAAGCAATCAATTGCGTTGACTTTTTTCACCAAAGATACTTGCAAATTATGCACTGACGCGAAAGAGATATTACATTCAACATTGAAAGATGAGGCGAATAAGAGTAAAGATATTCAATTAACCACCATAGATATAATGGACCCTGCGAATCAAAAGTGGTTTGACGTTTATTGTTACGATGTTCCCGTACTCCACGTAGATCGCAAAGGACAAGAAAAACCAGTCAAGTTCATGCATTACTTCCATCAAGACAAGTTGACTGATGAGTTCCAAAAGTAGGCAGTCAGCGGTCATAAAGTACAAGCTACGTGTGCTTCTATGTATATATTCTATTTTGCTAGACGTTTTGCCTTTCGCTTTACCTGGGTGGTGGGCTTCGTTTGGTACTCCATACTATCAGAACGAGCATTGACGTCGCTTGATTTCTTTGTAGCTGAGAATATGTCAAATAATGCCGAGCCTATTTCATCATCATTTGTTACACTTGTAGACGCAGCAGCACGTTTCCTACCTTTCTGAATGACTTTGGCGGAGTTCGCTGTTTTGGTCGCATTCAAGGTTGACATGGATGAACTATTTGGTTCATCAGCAGCTTTCGGTGTAAACGTTGATAATGGGCTACACCCACATGGGCTCACCAAAGAATCACGCTCCAAGCTTGGGGCTACAAGTTGACAACTATTCAGTGCATGTTGATTGTCAAGATCCCTCTTTACTTCTTTACTCACCAGGACCGAAGTTGGAACCTGTTTTTTAAGACGTGAATATCTCTTTTCTTCAAGACTTGATCGCATCAGCGATTTTGATAAATCATTCACATTATTCATGGTCAGGATTTGCGCTTTGAGTTCATGGTTTTCAGATTCGAGACTTTTGAGTTTATCTCCCTGGAAGGATGCAATCTCTTGATATTTGTTTAGATCTGCCTGTAATCTTTCAGTCTTCAATTGGTAAAGAGTCATCAGATCATGTAAAGACTTCTCATCTTTCGCGAAAATCTCCTTCTTGAGCTCAAACAGCTCTCTTTGTGTTTGAATCTCGGATTGCAATGCTTGATTCAAATCATTCAACTCATTGACTTTATCAACATACAGTCTCAAACCAGATCTCTCTTTCTCTAATTCGTACTCAATTAGTTCGAATTTGGCGTTCATTTCAGTGATAGAATTCTCGGCTTGTCTCAAACTTTCTGTTTGTTTGACACCTTCTAAATCCTCTTTCTTCAATTGGTCGTGGACATTGTGTAATTTGGAGTCATTCTCATGTATTACCATCATCAACTCGTTGATTTTTGCATCTTTCAATTCACACAAGTCCGCATATTTCAGCCATTGTTTCTCCTGAGATTTAGCTAGAGTTGTGAGCACCTCGTTAGACTTCTCGATTTCCGTGCGTTCGTTTTCAACTGCTTGAAGTTGAGCTGCAAGATGTCTGTTCTCCGTTTCTTGCAATGAAACCATTTTGCGTTGCGATTGTATCTGGTCGCTATATCTCGACTCAAGTTCTGCTTTGACTTGAATTTGTTGCAGTTCAAGCCTTTGAACCCTATCTACTTCCTTTTGCATGAACAATTCCAAATTCCTATTTGACTTCTCCATGTTTTCGAGTTTCAGTTGCCAATGCAGTTGTGCCTGTTTAGCTATCAATTCATGGCATGTAAACTCCTCAATTTGTACTTTGTACTTTGATATCTCATCTAGAAGATCGAGTCTTGTAGCTTCATCTTCTTTTTGCTTCAATTCAAAATTGGTAATCAACTGTTGCTGGTAAGCTTGCAATGATTTGGTTTCTACTGATACCGAGTCAAAATAGGTCGCAATTTCTGCCACTTTATTTGAAGTTTCAGTTTGGGCTTCATTTACACAATTATTGAGGTCTATTTTGAGCCGCGAGAACAATTCAACTAGTTCTGGTTGCTGGCAAATGGAGGCTATCATTTTCAAATTTTCACGATTCACCTCTTCTTTAGTTTCGATCAATGTAGTATAGAGTTTTGTGGTACATTCTTCAAGCTTATGTTGAAGACCACAAAATTCGGACTTTGTTAATGCTAAACCATCAGTTTGCTTGCTCAAAACCTTGCTGAGTGTGGTGGTGACAGCACTGATAGCCGTTTCAAACTTCTCAAACTTTGATTCTCCCAATTGTACTAGCTCATTCGCAAGGTTTTGCTGGCGTGAGATGATATTGCCAAAGAAATCCTCATTTCGCTTGACAAGATGTTCATTCATGTCAAACAACCCCTTTTGTAATTTGGCTACATGTAATTTCTCCTCCGATAAGTTTCCAGACAACTCATCTAACGTCTTCTCCAATGAGTTCAACCTGCAATCTTTTTGAAATAACTGTGAACTCAAAGCTTGATTATTGGATTTGAGGTTATCAATAACGACTGCAAAAGTTTTGATTGAGAATTTGCACTTTTTGAACCTTTCTCGATATTCGGTGAACTCTTGTTGAAGCTCCAAAATCTGACTAGAGTAATTATGATTCTGCTGCATCAATTTCGTCATTAATGGCTGAAGTGCTTGGAATTTATCGTTATAAAGTTTCAACAAGCCATGGTTCTTCTTGAGTTTGGAATTAGCTTCGTTCAACTCTCTTGATTTATCTTGCATCTTTGTGTTTGATCTGTTCAACTGATAAGTGACGCGGTTGCATTTATTTTGCAAGTCGTCAATGAGTTTCAAGTATGCACTAAAATTCTCATGGGCTTGAGCAAAGTTTTGGTTCAGGTTAGCGGTTGAGATCAAATTATCCTGTGTGTGTTGAGTCAATCGATTATACTCTGTAACAATCAGCTGGTTGGCTTCGTAATCCGAATCCTCTCCGTCTGTTGTCGAGTTCTTACTTGCACTTGGTTTAGAAGTAGCATGACTTTGCAGTGGCTCAACTACACCAACATCCAGCTTCAGGTCTAAGCTATCAACCTCCATGTCATTATCGGTTGCGATGATGTTGTTATTCACACCACCCGAATCATGGTCATCATTCGCATCCTTTGTAGTGTCCATAGTAGTATCGTTTGTCTCAAGTGAAGATCTCAATGGGAGCAGCTCTGTTGACTCATCTATCGTGTCATCACTACCAATTGCGACATCATTCGTAATATTAGCTGTAGATGTATTGACACCACCAGGCAGTAATCTGAGCTGCAAACAAGATCTATCTTTCGATTGCTTCACATCTTTGAAGAACCCAACCATCACAGACTACCAGTCACCTTATCACAGTCAGATACCAACTTCTTTCTCTAGAACAGTTCAAATTGTCTGTTTCAAAATGTGTTGCAAAATCGCGTTTTTCAAATTACCACCAAATAAAGCATCACCACATTTTTGATTGAGGCAGCCAACGAGCTCATGGCCTTTGATGGCACTTGACGCTGTTGAAACAGAATGTCAGTGATGTTGTGACTCCACTCCCAAATTCCCGGTTGAGTTTGAGTCACTTTTCACTATTCCATCTTGGTGGGTGGATTACATCGTAAATCTTGCACGTCCTTGTGTCAGAATCAAGCAATCTCATTGTTAAAGTCTGATTGCAAAAGGATTGTCGGTGTCTGCTTCATATACCTTGATCGCTAGTAACGTTTTGATATGTCTTGAGATAGTCTGGGTGTGCAAAACGAAATATGACTTCAAAAGGACTAGAGTCGATGCAAAACTGTTGATTTACAACTAGATGTCGAAATGGATTGCATTGGGATTGTATTTGAAGATGCTGGGTGGGGACACTATCTGATACACCCAATCAGAACTTCAACATTGGTTGAATTGACATCTTTCAATCACCTAACTCGTCACGCTTGGCAGTATACCTCAAAGTTACCAAGAATGAACTGGTCTATAGCCTGGCTCAACCCTAGATTACCATCTAGTTCTGGAATGGCACTTTTAAACTGTCAATTTGCACTCGGTGTACACGCTAGCCAATCGATCGACATAAGTGTTAACGTCAACTGAAGTTGTGAATTGTTTTATTCGTCTTTGGGTAGTAACATTCCACACCAAATAGATCAAGATGTCAAATGTGCTGGCCGCTATTACAACATCGGGTTGACAATACTCTCATTGTATTTGGTATCCCACTATTCATTTTGGATCAATCAATAACTGTCCATTAACCAACCCATGAATCGGTCTATGAGTAGCTTCATCGATGGCTGCTGCTGTATCTAGCTTGATTGAAATTGTACTTGGAGTTGCAGTGAGTAAATTGGAACTCGACCAAGAACAACCTCCTCGACATACAGAGCACTTTCGTGATAGCGATACGTCTTAAGCATGGCGCTAATATGAACCTGCTGGGGTTGCATTTCATGCTTGAGGTTTGGGTGTTTTTGTTAAACTTCGCATAAGCCAAAAAATCAATTGCAAGGAGGCAGCTGAATTTATTCATATCTCAGGGTTTATCAGTGGGAGTATGGTTGTTGCTAAAGTGGGAGATCGTCAGAAGGTGGCAATGGTCACCGGTGCTTCATCGGGGATTGGTTATGCCACCTCAATTGAGTTGGCCAAACGAGGATACAAGGTATTCGCTGGTGCTAGGAGATTAGAGCCCATGAAGCCATTGGAACAAGACTACAATGTCACTATTTTTGAGTTGGACGTTTCCAATCTCGACAGTGTCAAGCGTGCCAAGAAGTTTATTGAGGAACAAACTGGCGGCAAATACTTGGACATTTTGTACAACAACGCTGGTCAATCGTGTACGTTCCCAGCCCTTGATGTCACCGATGAGAACTTTGCCTTGTGTTTCGAAGTCAATGTTTATGGTCCCATGAGATTGGTCCGAGAATTGAGTCCCTTGGTCATCAATGCCCAAGGTGTGATTGCATTCACAGGCTCGGTCTCAGGAATCATCCCTGTTCCATTCTCATGTGTTTACTCAGCTACAAAAGCGGCAATCCACCAATACGCTGCTACCTTAAGGTTGGAAATGAAACCCTTCAACGTCAAAGTTGTCAATGTCGTTACTGGTGGTGTTAAGACCAACATTGCCGATGACAGACCATTGCCCCAAGGATCGTTGTACGATATCCCAATCATGAAAGACGCCTTGCTTGAAAGACAGCAAATGGCGGCCAGAAACAACCCCATTTCGGCTGAGAAATACGCTTACCAAGTGGTCAATGACTTTGAAGCCGCCACATCCACTAATGGTAAATTAAACGTCTACCGTGGTAAGATGGCGTTCCTCTTAGGTCACATTATGTATTGGTGCCCCCGATTTATCTTGGAGGCTTTCATCATTAGAAAGTTCAAATTGACCCAGGTGTTCCAGGTCTTGTCGGAAAAATACTCGAAACAAAAGCTCGATTGAACCAACAAATGCTCAGAGATATTAGCAAATATAGTATAGTACAGTATCGTGTTTCAGTTCAGCTCGGTTCCATTTCAGTTTATGGTTTATAATTTATCTCATGTAATCGGAAATAAAAAAGAAGTTGTAAATGAAACTCTAAACTCAAAACCCTGCAGAACTTAGAGCCTCCCAGAATTTTGGTGCTGGTGACTCTTAAGAAGCAAACTATTGGCCCTCTACTTCATTCAACAAATCGCAATGTCCAACAATCCACACGTATGGTATCGTGATAAAGCCCACTTGAGAATTGGTGATGTGTACCGCTATACAATCTCGTATTCACCCACTAATGACGATATTAAGGAAATTTATTTCCGGTTGAAGAATATCGAAAACAAGCCCATAAGGGCAGTCCACATGTTGAGTGGGCCATTTGTATTGTATTGCCATGTTGTTCCCTACAATTATGACTACAATAAAAAATTCACCCCACAAACCGAGATCAATCAGGAAGTGGTGTACGCCCAACAGATAAAACCGGGTCAAACCTTCAAGGTAAGGCTTTACTTGAACGATAACTCACGAGTGAAAGATAACACCTACCAGTGGGAGATTGAATTGGTATCGCAAATAGTCATTACCAAAACCACCACCGTTGGTTATGATTTCTTAATCGGTGACGATTTAGCCGAGTTGAAAAAGGTGAATCGAGGGTTGGGATCGCACACATTCACCACGTTGAATAGTGCCTCACAGCCCAAATATGAATATGAATACAATAAACCCACAAACCCCCAGTTACAAGTTGTCAGAAAGGTTACCGAAGATTTATGGTCAAATGAGCCTAAATTTCCCGATAAGCCAGCGCACTTGGTGATAATCACCCATGGAATCTTTTCTAACGTCACCGCTGATATGTTGTACTTGAAAGATACCCTTGAGAAGCGTTCGGATGAGAATTTGTTGATCCGAGGTTATGCTGGTAATGCCGCTAAGACTGATAAGGGGGTGAAGAGGTTGGGAATGGGTGTGGGATCGTACGTAATGGATATCATTGACAACGACAAGGATCATAAAATCAACAAGATATCGTTCATTGGCCATTCGTTAGGTGGAAACGTTCAATTGTTCGCCATGAAGTATATTTTAATGACGAAAGGAAATGACTATTTCGAAAGGAAAAACATCCAACCCGTGAATTTGGTATGCATGGCCAGTCCAGTGTTGGGAGTGTTGTCGGAAATGAGCTTCTTGGTCTCGTGGTTTCTAGACTTGGGAACGTTGGGTAAAACAGGTAGAGACATGACATTACTGAGGAAAATCCCAACCATGAGTGACTTGAAGATCAAGGACGAACATGTGAAACGGGATATGCTCAAGCCAATATTGGAAACTACTCCCGATGAACCGATGCAAACATTCTTGGCCAGTTTTATGAATTTAACTGTGTATGCCAATGCTGTCAATGATGGTATAGTACCTTTGCGAACGGCTGCTTTGTTATATTTAGATTGGAAAGCTTTGGGTGACGTTAACGATTTGAAGAAACACAAACCAATCGAGACTACCGATGATGATATCAAACCACAACCAAGTGGTGGCTCCCGAACCTCGGAGGATTCTGTGGGTGAAATTCCCGACGATGATGAAAACGAGTCGGATGACTCTACTACAGCATCGAATGCCCATCAGCATCGGAGCCATCAGAAGAACAATAAACTCGCCAGAAAGTACCGCGAGTTGTTGAACTTGAACCACACTGATTCTGACGGTGAGGGCGAGGTTAAACTATCAAGGCGACAAAAACGATTTTTGAAGATCAACGCCAAGGGAAGCGACTTGAACCAGGTTAGAGATGAGGAGCTAGACGAGGACGAAAATAGCGAAGAAGAGTCGGATGAGGTCGGTAATGTCGAGCAAGAAGAAATCAGCGGATTCACAATTCCACCAAAAGCCAATCTTATGGAATCAGCTTTGAACGCGTTAATCTGCCCTGAACCCACCGACGAGTATGTTATCGACCCCGATTCTCGAACGCCGGTGATATTTCACGACAAATATTACAATTTCGAAAATTTGCCCGAATCTGATATTGAAGATCATAAGCCGGCCATTTTGAAACGATTATTCAACTATCCAGAGTGGAAACGGTTGAAACAAGTTAAAATAGCTAAGAAATATCACACGAAAGATTTGACCTGGCGTAAGGTTTTGGTCAATCTTCCCCCTGATGCACATAACAATATAGTGGTGCGAAGAAGATTTGCAAATGGATACGGGTGGGGCGTGGTTGATCATCTATGCGACAACCTATTCTGTACCTACACAGGAACTAACAACAAGTACATTAGCGTTGAACCTGACAAACTCAGTCCAGCTGAATCCAATGACGAAGGAGGTTCAGGTTCTCAGCAGAGAGCGAAGATATAATAATTTTAAAGTTTGTGGCAAATGGTCAATACGTGTTTGTATCTCAGGGGCGCGCTTGGATCATTGATTCTGGCTTTCTTTGTCCACGTTGATTTTGATTTAGGTTTCTTATCTACAAAAGCCTTATCTCTATCGGCAAAAAAAAATATTTTTCGGGGTGAAGTATAAATAAAAAATGGAATCCATTTCAACTTGAGAAAGTGTAGATTTGCTATAAGCGTAGCATGTATTCAAACCATTCCCAGCATGTAAACATCCCCCATAGCAATCTCACGAGAAATCTAGTTTCAGCCAGAGAAAAGTTGAACTTCATCGTCATTGGCGCTGGTTTGATTGGACCCCGACATGCATCGCACATAGTATCGAGATCTGATTGCAGTCTTTTTGCTATTGTTGACCACTCAGCTAATGGGCCTAAAGTAGCCAATACTTACAACACGAGGTTGTTCAAAAATTTACTGGAGCTATTCAACTACTGCGAGATATACAATGTCCCGCTACCAAACGCCGCCGTGCTTGCTACCCCCAACCACACCCACTTGCCGTTGGGCATGGAGTTGGCTAGCAAAGGTATTCACATATTGATGGAGAAGCCATTGGCTCCCACAGCAACAGAGTGCAAGTTGTTGATGACGTACTGCCAAATGAACGAAGTGATCTTGCTCGTGGGACACCATCGTCGGTTCAACCCTTATATTGTTGCTACCAAGCGAAACTTGCACAAATTAGGCACTCCAATTGCAATTCAAGGTTGTTGGACATTGTGCAAGCCCGACAAGTACTTTCAAGAAAAACCCTGGAGATCATCCAAAGAAAAAGGTGGCGGGACCTTGTTAATCAACTTGATTCATGATTTGGATTTGTTGCAGTACTTATTGGGACCTATTGAGAAAGTTTATGCCGAGTTGTTGACCAAACAACGAACTACAGGTGACATAGAGTACGAAGATTTGGTTGACGAAGGGGCAGCGTTAACAATACGATTCGCTAATGGTTGTTGCGGCACTTTTATCTGCTCCGACAATGTCACTTCGCCATTTCTGTTTGAAGCCGGCACTGGTGAAAACCCCACTATTCCTTTCAATGACTCAATCGCGGGATTCTATAGAATATTTGGCAATAAGGGGACATTGTCGTTGCCAGACTTGAAACTATACCATCAATACACCGAGTCCGAATCATCGTGGTCAAACCCTGTCTCTGTAGAACATATAACCATGGATCATGAATGCGAGCGACCATCATTCGACATGATGACCCCGTCGCCATCTCCAGACACCAAGATGGATTTCGACAATAAACCAAAACCGTTCGATTTGCAGCTAGACCATTTCGTGAACTTGATCAATGGTGATGAACAGGTCATCAAGTGCACTGGCGAAGATGCACTACGGGCTCTTCTTTGCATTGACGCCGTCATGAAGTCTATTGATACAGGTTTACCCCGATTTGTAGATCATATTGACTCCATACCCGTAGATCACGAGCTTTTGAAGTCATTTGGTTGATCCAAATACCATTGGAGTTATCTAGATACCTAATAAACGAATACTACACCCTTTCTTATTTTTCATTCGTGCCAACTATGAAATCCATAGTGGCCAAATGTGTTTGAATTTTGGCTGCGAAAGATTCACCAGAATAAACGCTAAAGTTGCAAAAATGCTTGAAACAGCAACTCCTCAACCAGACTAAACCTGGAGTGATATAAGACAAAGACTCAACACCGTTTTTTACTTTTCTTTCCATGCGTCCCAACCTCACAATATATGCTATACTAGCAACGACAACCATCGTGTATGGTAGAGATCTAACGAATGAGTTACAAATCACTCCTGTTACTTACACATCCAATCCCACAATATTCAATTTCAAGGCGATACAAAACATTCCGCCCACTTTACTTTCTAACCATGATAATGTCTTTCAATTTGATGATAAGACGATATTGGCACACTCAAAATCATTGAACACACTAGAAAAGACCATTGGCGAGTACGCTACGCTATTTGGAGAGGAAACGGAGGATAAATGGTACCAAATTGAATCGCTTGGAACAGTCAATTTGGTCAAAGGACCTAGTGAACCTATTTCCCCCCAACTTAGCCTGAAAGATGGCGATGGGGGATACGTCAGTATCAGTATTTCCAAGTCATACGGTAAAGGAATGTCATTGGACGTTCCTCATATCATTGACCAGTTCCCAGTCTACGGTGGAACCATCGGTGTCAGTTCGACACATGCAAGTCTGTTCAAAATCACCGGAACCTACAAATGCACAGCTGCTCCAGGGGAAATCGTGCAGCTCATGTCTGCAGCTCATTATAATGAATACCCGGGTTACAAGATTAGAGAAGTGGTACCAATCTTGAACAAGAAGTTTGGATATTTCAACACCGTAGAATATCAATTCGATGAATGGGAAACCCATGACGATCCAGTGATGATTGCTAATAAGAACAAACGACCAGATTTGCAATGTGTGAGTGTGTCTCCCTTGGACTGCGTAGAGTGAGCTGCTTTCATACTTATGTTGTTGGTTTATTGACTCTATTCTGGTTATGTACATTATATGTATATGGTTTTGATAATTTTTTAGTTTAGGTTGGGAAGCACTCCTTCTAAGCTTATAGTTTATTGCATAATACGTTACATTACATTTGTAGTAAATGACAAATTGGAGGTTCATTAATAAATAAATATATAAAAATATAAACATAAAGTGAAATCGAAGATCGAATTTTTGGTGATCATGAAGAGCAATCACTTGTAACATTGAATAATATCATCTCTTTTACATACCTATTAACAGAGATAGATCTCTAAACATGTGTGGGTTTAAGCATCTTCGAAAGCCTCTTTCACAAAGGTTTCTTCTTCTTGTGTGTGCATGGCTTTTGAACCAGCAGCAACGGAAGCAGATGGATCTCTACCAACATATCTAAGGGTTAAATCTTTATGGTTTTCAGTGTTAGCTAAGGTACTAGTAACACGTGGAGTAGCATAATTGTAAGCACCCATGTTCAATGGTTCTTCTTGACACCATATCAAGTCATTGACATTTGGATAAGAATCTAAAGTATCACGTAATTGAGCAAATGGGAATGGGTGTAATTGTTCAATCTTGACAATAGCAGTAGTGGTATCGTCAAGAGAAGCACGTTTTTTATGTAAGGCAGTGTAAACTTGACCAGAACATAAAATAAGACGTTTGATTTCATCTTTAGCACCGATAGTTTTACCAACTTCAACATCGTCAATAATCCATTGGAAATGCGACTCACCACTGAAATCAGCCAAGTCAGATCTGGCTAATGGATGACGCAACAAAGACTTCGAGAAGAAAAGACACAATGGTTTTCTGAATTGTCTGTGCATTTGTCTTCTCAATAAATGGAACAAATTGGCTGGGGTGGTTGGGTAAGCGATTTGCATGTTACAGTCTTGATGTTGACGTTCTAACTTTTCAGGAGCTGGGAAAATACGTTGATCTTCGTTACATAATTGCAAGAATCTTTCCAATCTACCTGAAGAGTGTTCGGGACCTTGACCATCGTAACCATGAGGTAAAGTCAAAACTAAACCTGATCTTTGTTTCCATTTAGATTCAGCACCAGAGATGAATTGATCAATGATGACTTGAGCAGTATTAGCGAAATCACCGAATTGAGCTTCCCATTGGACTAAAGCATCAGGAGAAGTCAATGAGTAACCATATTCGAAACCCATAACACCGTATTCGGATAACGAGGAGTTTGAGATAACAAAGGCCCCTTGGTTTTCTGATAAGTTCGATAATGGAGTCCACATGGATTCACAATTTTGGTCGTGCAAAACAGCATGACGTTGAGAGAAAGTACCTCTTTCAACATCTTGACCAGAAACTCTGACGTGGTAACCTTCCAAGGCCAACGAACCGTAAGCTAATGCTTCACCAGTAGCCCAATCAATACCTTCACCGGTTTCAATAGTTTTACCTCTGGTTGCTAAAATACGCTTCAAGTTTCTGTGGATTTCGAATCCTTCTGGAGCAGTAGAAATAGCTTTACCGATTTCTTTCAAGGTTGACTCATCGACGGCAGTTGGTAAATGGGTCAAAACTTCGGTTGCCAATTCTTTTGGCGATTTGAAGTCTTCCCAAGGAGTGGATAACCATTCTCTTGAAGTCGAGTTATAATCTTTGGAGTTTTCGAATGATTCTTCCAATTGTTTCCATACCCATTGTTTGTGTTCTTCAATATCTTCCTTGGTGAAGGTACCTTCGTCCAACAATTGTTTGGTGTAATCGTCTAACAATGATTTCTTTTCGGCAATTTTCTTGTACATTAAAGGTTGAGTGAAGGATGGTTGATCAGTTTCGTTATGACCGTGTTTTCTGTAACCGACCAAGTCAATAATGACGTTGGAGTGGTAGGTAGCTCTCCATTCAGCGGCTAAGTTAAACACAAACACAACTGCTTCGACATCATCAGCATTAACGTGGAAAATTGGTGCGTTGATTGATTTAGCAATGTCGGATGGATACAAGGTTGATCTTGAGAATCTGGGGTCGGTGGTGAAACCAATTTGATTGTTGATGATAACGTGCACGGTACCACCAGTAGCGTAACCGGGCAAGTTGGCGAAACCCATAGTTTCGTAGATGATACCTTGACCGGCAAAAGCGGCGTCACCATGTAATAAGATTGGCATGGCCTTTTTGAAAGTACCAATGTCTCCCTTATATTGTTGGATAGCTCTAGTTTTACCCAAAACCACACCATCTTCGGCTTCTAAATGCGAAGGGTTGGCGACCAACGATAAGTTGACGTGTTTACCCGAGGTGGTTGGTCTTTGGTAGTTCATTCCCAAGTGATATTTAACATCACCTGAGCCTTCATCGAATTCCTTGGACCCAGTGAACTCGGAGAAGATTGATTCGTTGGGTTTTCTCACCACGTTGGACAACATGTTCAATCTACCTCTGTGGGGCATACCAATGACGATATCTTCGATACCGGTTTCGACCGAGGTATCGATCAATGCCTTCAAACCCGGCACCACGGCTTCAGCACCTTCCAACCCGAATCTCTTATCGTTTGGGAATTTGGATGCTAAGAATGTCTCGAAGGAACAGGCCCAGATGACACGGTCCAAGATTTGACGTTTTTCGTCAGTGGAGAAGTTGAATCTTTGGGGGATTTCGATACGTTCTCTCAACCAGTCACACTGTTCTTTGGAAGGGATGTGAATATACTCGACCCCGTACGAACCACAGTACATTTTTTCACAAGTGTCGATAATTTCCTTCAACTTCATTGTCTTTTTCCCGCCCTGTTCGGCGAAACGAGGCAAGATACCGGGACCCAAGGTGATTGATTTCTCCAAGTCTTCGGGTTTGAAGCCATAGTAGTCCAAGGTCAATTCGGCGGGGACATTGCCCGATTCGCCGAACGAGATGCCCAAGGGGTCGATTCTGGCCTTTTGGTGACCTCTGACCTGGTATGCTCTTACCAACAACTGGACTTTCAAGTGGGTGACCACGTCTTCGCCCATGGGTTCGCCGCTGGGGATGAAGCCTGCGGCTCCGTCCATGGGGGAGGGCACGATGGTTGGAGGTGCTTTGAACGCTTGGGAGGGTGCAACTGAGCCTGACTCCATGTTTTTGAAGTAGGCGTTCCACGAGACGTGTACTGAAGATGGGTCTTGTTTCCACTGGGCGTACATTTCGTCAATGTAGTTACCATTGTTGGTCAACAAGAATGAGTCTTGGGAGGACAACAACCGGCGGGATGTCAATGGTGTGAGTAAGGACAACCTCAGCTTGAGTAAGCTTACTCGCTTTATGCTGAAAGCTCTGAGCATGTTTGCAGCAAGATGAAGAATAAATTAAATTTATAAATTTTCAATACGGCCAATAGAAAATGATAAAATTGAAAATCAGTTGCGGTGGAATCAAATGATGTCGCAGTCGGAAGCTGGGTTTTATACCGTCGATGTAGAACAATGACACGCCCCACCGTGTGACTCCACCAACGCTCATCATCCCATCGCCATCGGCGTCGGAACCATCTCCGGGCCCTACATTTGAACTCGCCGCCCCCAGGCCCTCAGGAACCCCGTCTAATGGTGTGTCGACTGGTTTTCCACCAACTCTGGCGTGGTGCCTGGCGTAGTGGGATAGTACCCCCTACCGCACAATCCCAACCATTGCTCTCCAGTTGCACCGCCAATGGCCCATACAGCAACTGTATTGAAATCCCCGGAGTTGCGTTAATTATAGCCGATGGTATCCCACCGCCAGCGTTGGTGTAAAGTAGAGAAAACCCACCACCATGTCGACCTAGAATTACGTCCACCCTGTGACCGGCGTGGGGGGGGGTGTAGCTCGGTGGATATCGGAGTCGGCGCTATTCACCGGGAGAGGGGGAAATGTGTTAGTACTAAAAAAGTAGTATTGGGTTTTGAGTGGCAATGGATATACAACCAACAAGAAATGTAAATGTGGAAAAAGTGGGTGGTATTGTTGGAGTGGTGCACAAGTATGGGTAAACTAAGCGAGATAGATATATGTATGGTGTACGCGGTGAGTGTGGATAAACAATGGGTTTATACATGGACAACTCGCTGGTTCGAATAAACCATGAGAGTTACGTGGCAGCAGAAAAGCAATGGGTTAAGATCTCGGGTTTCAAGTGCAACTCCGTGCACCCGAGTTGGTTGGTAAGCACTAAACTGATTCTATATTGCATGTAACACGAACGGCTGGGAAGCCGACACAAGGGTCTTGTACTGCTGGATAGTACATGCTGATCAGTATTTTATATACCACAGTTTCACAGTATGTTGCAGTACAAAAAAAAAATTAACGATCAAAATTTTTTGCAGCCAGTGGACATTGCCAGATGGTGCTGCAACACAGATTCACTTCAACGCTTGCTAGTCAAATAAGAGTGTGGTGCTAATAATGGGACTATTAAAATCACCGTCATGTCACCTTCGATCAACTGCAAGTTGTTTATAAGTTTGGTCGTAGTAGAGGTAACTGAACCATAGACACGCAAACTAAGGGCCCCGATACTGCGTGTGTCAGTATTTATATATGCCAACCCCAAATGAGAGAGACGAGGACCTAGAGATTAATCGTTAGGCTAGGTGCTAGGTTATACAAACCATGCAGTTTGAGAAACATAGTTGCAAACAATACGACCTTATTGGTGAAAAGTCAACCATTTCCCTTTCAGCCAGGGGGTTATTCTCAAGCAAACACGAGGGAAACCAGCATGAGGCTTTCCCACGTTGGTGAGGTATACAGCCAAGAGTTTCGTATAGGCTCACCTGACGCCAGTCATGCCATTACCAGCAACCACAAGTGTATTACACCCGAAACTAAACTATTATGCTGGGAAATGTGTTAGTTTTACCTCTCACTGTACGTGTCGAGTACAGTTGAGTCGATATATATGTACTCATTCAGAATGATTTCATCTTGGTTTTAATCCCGATTGGTATGACTCGAGGTAGGGTACGACCTCCATGTAAGGACGTATTGGTCT
This sequence comes from Suzukiozyma glaebosa, assembly GCA_030564305.1. Taxonomy (NCBI): domain Eukaryota; kingdom Fungi; phylum Ascomycota; class Pichiomycetes; order Serinales; family Debaryomycetaceae; genus Suzukiozyma; species Suzukiozyma glaebosa. The sequence goes on from JAJLUT010000015.1 coordinate 242,490, forward strand.
AGAAGGAGTATATCAAAGAGCTAAGTTAAATATCGGCGTTTAGGCATTTATATACTGTTGGTAGACACGCCATTGTTAAACAACAATGGCACTGCATGGCTCATATATGTCTCTGAACCTGACAATTCTATCAATATCATGTCAACTCATGAAGAAGGAAAACCCTGATCTCACTTTCTATAACAATAGTCTGACAACTAGTATCCTGATGAGTGTAGCCACAAACACTATGAAACTCAGTGTATCCCAACGTCCACAGCAGCAATGCAGCAGTTCACACTGGTATAACGTGCACTATGATCAAATGTGTAACCTTGTCTGGTCTGATTGAACCACCAGATGTCCCACAGTGAGTTATGTACCTGAAGAAGATAGTACTAAACGTCATGACAAGCAATAATGTAAACACCTCTTGGTGTCGCACCTACGTTTTTGCTGAGCCCACTTTATGGTGCTTTGAGAATCCTACGTTTTCCTTCTAATGTTGAACCTTATACAAAACGAACCATACTAGGTCTGCACAAATCTTACACCCTGAAGCTAACGTAACAATACTAACGTGTAAACAGAGTATCTGGATCGGCTTATATTTTTAAAAGTGTACAAGGTTGGACAAACAAAACTCTTGAAAAAGAACAACCAAGAAATGCGAACCTTAGAAGCGAATTGTCCAGGTACCAGAGGTATAAGAGAGACAATGAGCCAAGAAGTTTATGAGACAGCTTCGTTTTTCGAGAACTCTTTTATCTCGCTCTTTCGCAAGAGTCCCATTTGTTCACTAAACTCCATTCAAGGTGAACCATCAATGTAACATGTATTAACGTATATACAGAGCAATACTGAGTATTGCGTAAGCCCATCAGGGTCAATTTGATTATGATCAACAAGGAGTTTTGAAAACAAGACGAAGGATAAGAATTTTGGGGAATGAGAATCATAATAAACAAAAACTATGAGAAGGAAGAAGGAGAGAAAAAGTTAAGCAAAAAGCTGTTTGAGAAGGCAGACCTTGAAAGTGAATATTCGTTGAACATTGTTTTGTCAAAAGGTCTTCAAGAGAACTCAAAGTGTCAATGTTGTACTTCTTTTTGGAACGAACTCGCACAGGAGCTTCATTGTTGGAAATCTTCATTCTCAGTCACCATGAGAACCCCTCAAAAGTTTTGTTTAAAAGGGGTCTTTCTTTTGAATTGTCATCAACTTTTCTCCAAGAACTCGTTCTTTGGTCACAACCTTCTCTCAAATACTTCATTCTTCTATTCTTCAACTCGTCTCAAAAACTTCATTTATCATACTCCAACTCTTTTCAAAGAACTTTGTTTTTCGAACCTCGTTCTTTAAACCTCGTTCAAGCTTCATCTCATCATTCAACGTTTTCGCAAGAACTTCGTTCTTGCCAAAACTACAAAAACTCCTTTGCCTTCCTTCTGAACGCGTTACAATCCCGCAACCATTGACGATAATCTTTCACGCTGAATATCTTTTCCCCATAATAATCCGGCACTGGATTAGAAAACGATTGCGCTGAAGGGTCGACACGATTTTTCTTAATTTTCAGCAAAAAGTCTTTATCTTTAAGTTTATACTGGTTTATCACTGCTTTGTTTTTCAAATTGAACACAAAGGTACCCAAGAATGGGCCCAAGGCGTAGCCAAAGGCGCCGCCCAAGATGACGGCTCCGGCAAACACCATGATGGGGTCCAAGCCCATGATGGGTTTTTCGACGTCGATTTCGATGTTACCAATGTAGGTCAATGTCAACAATGAGCCTGTGATACCAGTGACCACTCCGGCGGCGGTGTTGAGGCGCTGGTTCTGTTTTTTCAACTGCAAGTATTGGGTCCAGTTCATAGTTGAGGACGACGACGATGAGTTAGCGCGAAAACCCAAACGAGTTGGGTTGTGAGGGGTTGTTCTCCACGCTGATCTGAGGGTGCTAATGCCTATATTTCTCAACATTGGTGTAAAAGGTTTATGGATGAATGAACCAAATTGCTGGAAAATTATTACAATGAGAGCGAGAACAAACAAATATTGGATACCGCAGGTATACAATATTTGTGATTAGGAGTTGAAGGTTACTGATAGACCTAAGTATCTATTCACCATGCCCATCACCTACCTACCCACCCATTGTAAGATTCATAGTATACTACTCCAACTTCACCAGTGACATCATCAACATCTCACCTATCAAACTGAGAATTTAAGGACTCACATACCTATATAATATAAACCCATTCGTACTAATTAGTATCATACAAACAACGGGTTGATGCCAATATGTCATAACTCAATTGGTACAGTCAATGTTTTGTAGAATCTACCATTTGTACATCATCACTATGCTTGATGAACAGGAGAATGGACTAAATAATGTGAGTAACATTGAATGGAAACTCATCAGTAACACCACTATTGACAATATCATATTACTACCATTATCATTCCTCTATCTTCATAACTATCTCTACCTCTATCTCTATATCACTATCACTATCTCTATCACCATCATTATAGGTTTAGATCGTGTCGCGCCCAATAAAACTTTTAGGTTGGCCATTGTGTTTTGGTTTATATTTCACGCTGCTTATAATCCCATTTACGCTACCACTAAAATGGCCTCGATGAATGGCGTCTCCATACCCAGTAATGGGTTCCAGCGCACACCAGACACTGCACCAGTGCTGATGCCTCGCTCCAAACATGACCTTGCTCAATTGCTAGAACGCTACTACCGTTTACTCAAACGGGATCAGGACCATGACAACACCAATGAAAGAAAACAGATTGAACGAGTGTTGAATAAGGTATCGAAACAACAGCAAGTGTATAAAGATAAACATCAACAGTTTGTCCTGGAGGTGTGTAAAGACAATAAAAAAGGTTTGGATATGGATTTGTTATCCCAGCAGGTGGTGGGGTTGCAAATGTTGCTGAAGGACTTGGACTTGCCCCAGCATTGGTTTACCCTTCCGCCAAAGGCCGATGGGTTGCAGGATGATGGGTCGCAGACCCAGGGAACACTCGATAATGTGGATGCGCTTGCGCAAACCACGATCGATAAACTCTCCCGCCACAGCGACTCATTCATTCAACAAGCAATAAACTTGGGCCTCGTGCACCCCAAGAAACCAGCACACGAAACCCACAAACCACTAGGTAATTTCTACACCGAAAAAATTATCTTGAACAAAGTGGTGAATCGGATAATCAACTTGCAAAGCGTGCCAGGAAACTTGGCCACGTTTGAAGTGGGTGCCGCTGGTGCGGCTGCCACCACCACCACCACCACCAACGACCTCAAAATCAAAGCATTGGTCGAGCTCAAGGCGCTCAAACTCTTGCCCAAACAAAAACAACTCAAGTACAACTTGCTCGTCAACGAGTCGAGCCAGTCGAAATTCAATAACCCCAAACTAAAAAACCACGCCTTGCTGTTGCAGGAGAAACGCTACTTCAACCTCAGGCTGAAAATTGAACAGCTGGACCCAAACTCGCTCGCGACCAACCTCGAAAACTTGAAAAAATTGGAGGCGACAAAACTAAACCACTTGAACCATATCAACAAAATCCAGTTGATTGTCGATACCAGCGTCGAGCATGCCGCTCGCAAGTACAACCGCTTCTACCACAAACTCACTCTGATGGGAAAAACCATCGCCCAGTTCCACCAGAACATTGAGAAGGATGAGTCGAAAAAAATGGAAAAGTCGGCCAAGTTGAGGTTGCAAGCATTGAAAGCCAATGACGAAGAAGCATACATCAAGCTCTTGGACCAGACAAAAGACCACCGTATTACCCACTTGTTAAAACAGACCAACACATTCTTGGACACATTGGCGAAACAGGTGCGCTTGCAACAGCAGGAAAGCGACTTGCCCATGTTGAACGACGAATACGTTGTCGAACAGGAGGACACGGTGGACGAGTTGCGCGAGAAGATTGACTATTTTGAAGTCACTCATCGCATCAAAGAAGAGGTCACCGAACAGCCCAGCATCCTTGTGGGTGGGAAATTGAAAGAGTACCAGGTCAAAGGTTTGCAGTGGATGGTCAGTTTGTACAATAACAAACTAAATGGTATTTTGGCCGACGAAATGGGGTTGGGTAAAACCATCCAATCCATCTCGTTGATCACATACTTGATTGAAAAGAAACACGAAGACAAGTTTTTGGTGATTGTCCCCTTGTCGACCATCACCAATTGGACGCTCGAGTTTGAGAAATGGGCCCCGTCAGTCAATGTTATTGTCTACAAAGGGTCGCAACAACAACGTAAAGAATTACAGCCCGAAATCAGAATGGGCCATTTCCAGGTGGTGTTGACCACTTACGAATATGTCATTCGAGAACGTCCCTTGTTGTGCAAGTTCCACTACAGTCATATGATTATTGACGAAGGGCACAGAATGAAAAATGCCAGCTCCAAGTTATCGATAACGTTGAAGAGCTATTACAAGACCAAAAACCGGTTGATCTTGACCGGGACCCCATTGCAAAATAACTTGCCCGAATTGTGGGCGTTATTGAATTTCGTGTTGCCCAAAATTTTCAATTCGGTCAAATCGTTTGACGAGTGGTTTAACACCCCATTTGCAAACACCGGAACGCAAGAAAAGATTGAGTTGACTGAAGAAGAGTCGTTGTTGGTTATTCGAAGATTGCACAAGGTGCTTCGACCATTTTTGTTGCGAAGATTGAAGAAGGATGTCGAGAAGGATCTACCCGACAAGGTTGAGAAGGTGATCAAGTGTAAATTATCGGGGTTGCAGTATGTATTATATCAACAAATGTTGAATCACAATGCCTTGTTTGTCGGTGCCGACATCACCAACCAGAAATCGGGGATCAAAGGTTTGAACAATAAGATTATGCAGTTGCGAAAGATTTGTAACCATCCGTTTGTGTTTGAAGATGTTGAGAGGGTTTTGGATAGTTCGCGTTTGACCAATGATTTGATATGGCGGGTTTCGGGTAAGTTTGAGTTGTTGGACCGGGTGTTGCCCAAGTTCAAAGCCACTAATCACCGAGTGTTGATGTTTTTCCAGATGACGCAGGTGATGGACATTATGGAGGATTTTCTCAGGTGGAAAGGGATGAAGTATCTTCGATTGGATGGGTCGACCAAGGCCGAGGATCGACAGGATATGTTGAAGGCGTTCAATGCTCCCGACTCTGAGTATTTTTGTTTTCTTTTATCGACGCGTGCTGGTGGTTTGGGTTTGAATTTACAAACGGCCGATACCGTGGTTATTTTCGATACCGATTGGAATCCGCATCAAGATTTGCAGGCGCAAGATCGGGCGCATAGAATTGGGCAAAAGAATGAGGTGAGGATTTTGCGATTGATCACCAACGATTCGGTGGAAGAGGTGATTTTGGAGCGGGCGCACCAGAAGTTGGAGATTGATGGTAAGGTTATTCAAGCGGGTAAGTTCGACAACAAGTCGACGGCCGAGGAGCAAGAGGAGTTTTTGAAGAAGTTGCTCGAGGCCGAAGGCACGCGCGACGACTCGGAGGAGAATGATATGTTGGAAGAAGACGAGTTGAATGAGATTCTTGCGCGAAGCGAAGAGGAGCGCGAGTTGTTTGACCGCATGGACGATGAGCGCAAGATGAACCAGGAGAAGCATTATCCCACGCGGTTGATTGAGAAGTCAGAGTTACCGCCGGTGTTCACCGAGGACATTTCGCATCATTTCGAGAAGGATACCAAGGAGTTGACCAAGATGCGGGAGAAGAAGAAGGTGAAGTATGATGATGGGTTGACGGAGGAGCAATGGTTGAATGCCATGGACGACGACGAGGACTCGGTTGAGGATGCCATCAAGCGGAAGGAGGTGCGCATGTCCCGACGCAAGCGTACTTTGGATGACGGCGATGACCAGGACCAGGACCAGAACCAGGACCACGATCACGACGATGAGGTTCCGTTCAAGCGCAGTCGTCGCTCGGCGACGCAGACCCCGCAGCCACAGTCGCAGCCGCAGCCGCAGCCGCAGTACCACGAGTTCAACGCCGAGTGCCAGCGCGTGTTGTCGGAGATATCGCAATTGGTGGGCGACGATGGCCATTCGATCGAAGAGGTGTTTTCCAAGTTACCGTCGCGTAAGCTCTACCCTGACTACTACCAGGTGATTGCCAAGCCAGTGGCGCTTTCCATTATCAAAAAGAACATTGACCATGAGAAGTACGATACCATGGACGCGTTCTACGGTGACTTGCAGTTGATGTGTGACAACGCCAAAATGTACAATGAAGAAGGGTCCTGGGTATACCAGGATGCAGTGGCGATTGAGAACGTCATCAATGCCCAACCATAAAAACTAAAGTAATACTAAAGTATAACTTTAACTATATCTGTATATATATATATATATATATATATGTACATATTATTAATGTCGTGAAAATGTCGCGTGTCTCGTGTGTTTTACTTCCCCCATACTGTCAGTGTGCACACAAGCAGCCAATCAGTATATGGGAAATACCATTTGTCATGAAGTTGTTGGTCTAGAATAAGAAATAAACTGAGTCAACTCAAGTTTCCAAAGTAAGTAGTTTGTAGGTTTAGTAATTATACCAATTGAGGGTATACCATCCACTGTTTAGATCAATCTGAACCCTGGACATCCATTGTAATATACGACGAAATCGTTTTGTTTTGGAGAGAGAGTCAGAAATTTCATATGGCCCAACCCCCCCGTCAGCCCCAGACTTTTTCCCCGTGCAAACTATAAATAACGCCCGTTTCTCACCGGTAACTGAAAAATTTCCATCTTCTTCAACCATGTCTTTAGCAGTGAAACGTTCGCAAGGGTTGTTTGTCAACACTGTCAAACACTCCAAGGGCAAGTCGTACTTGCCCTTTTATTTGGTCACTGGGGGTGCGTTAGCCGCATGGTACTATAACCACAACCAGAAGAATAACCACCACAACAACAACAACAACAATAAAGGTTTCAACAAGGCACTCTTGCCATTGTTGGGAGGCTCGAGCTACATCAACACCGCATCAGTCCCGGAAGGGAAAAACTACCAGGACTACCAAAACCTTTACAATGACATTGCCATCAAGGTACACGACCACGAGGACTTTGACAATGGCGCGGGATTTTACGGGATCTTGTGTAGATTGTCGTGGCACACGTCAGGTACCTACGACAAAAAGACCAACCGTGGTGGGTCGTTTGGTGGTACCATGATTTACTCGCCCGAGAATGCTGACCCCGAAAATGCAGGCTTGGCCACAGCAAGAGACTTTCTCGTTGAGTTTGGTGAAAAATACCCTTGGATCTCAAGAGGTGACTTGTGGACCTTGGGTGGGGTCGTGGCCGTGCAGGAGTCGGGCGGACCCAAGATCCCTTGGAGACCAGGTAGAACCAATTTCAAGGCCAATGACCAAGTGCCCGTAAATGGTAACTTGCCCGATGCCACCAGAGACGGGAAATATGTGCGTAACTTGTTTGGCAGAATGGGGTTCAATGACCAGGAAATTGTCACTTTGTTGGGGGCTCACTGTTTGGGACAATGCCACAAGCACTCGTCCGGATTTGACGGTCCTTGGGTGCCCGCTTTCAACCGTTTCACCAATGACTTTTACGTAAGGTTGTTGGGAGACTGGTACCCCAAGGTAATTGAGTCTACCGGTAGACACCAATTCGAAGACACCGAAACCAAGTCGTTGATGATGTTGCCCACCGACATGGCCCTCAAGGAAGAGTCCTACTTTGTCAAATACGTCAAGTTGTACGCCAAGGACGAGGAGTTGTGGTTCAAAGACTTTGCCAAGGCATTCCAGAAATTGTTGGAGTTGGGTATCACCTTCCCCAAGGATGACAAGCCAATGGTGTTCAAAACCTTGGAAGACCAAGAAGAATAGATTTATATATGACAATAAAATAAGTTAGTATAAAATGGGGAACCCTGCTGTAGTGAATGAGGCAGACAGCTGCGAGTTATGCTAGCACTGAAAGGATAATCTTCGTAAGAAGATACTCTTTTAAGGCAAGAGAAACAGTAGCCAGCTAGATATCTTTTTACTAAACGATGGAGCTTATACCCTTATTCGGTATTTTTTGGTAATCGTAAAACATATGTTTCTATCTACGAGTATTGGTTGGGATTTTCATACCCCAATCAATATCGATATCGATCAACATACTGTTGATCGACACAACATCAGCAGTGAATGGTTGACACAAGAAGCTAGGACAAGACAATAGATCAATAGAATTAATTGCTAGTCAAGTGGTAGCACTATAAGATTACAAAGTAATCAGATTGAAGATGCTAGAATCTAGTCCATCAAAAAGACCTGAGTCCACAGGCGTAGTGCAAAAGAAGCCGTAGTCATCCAGATCAAACTAAATAGAAATCCAGACTGTGGATCGATTTATAGACTAAATCAAGAAGAATGCCAAATGATCCATTGACGTGATCAAACCGATCGAAACAAAGGTGGCAGTAGCCTGTTGGTGGATAGAACTAATTACCAGATCAAGAAGAAGTGGCACTAATAGACGCGAATGTAATCAGATTGAATGCCATGCTTGAGTTAAGTTTACCAAACAAAGTCTCAAAGGTTAGGGAAGCTCAAACAGGTTCGTGTAGACCAACCTACATGCGATCAGCCGATCAGTGTGAATAGTAAATTGTCGAAGACAAGACGATAGATAAACGAATTAATTTCAAATCAAGGGCTAGCACCATAAGATTATGAAGCAACCTGGAGATACTAGAGTTTGTCAAAGTCCAATAAGTGGCACCGAAAGTGATTAGGTTGGCGATCCTGGAGTGTAAGGCATCAACGGATTGAACTTCAAAGCGTTATAAGCAGTCATATCAATAAGGTGGAATTGTTAGAGTGTGACTTACCAACAGTTTGGAACCTTAAAGGGTTATTAGCAGTCGGGTGGAAGTGCTACAGTGTAACTTACCAACAGTTTGGAACCTTCAAGGGTTATAAGCAGTCAGATGGAATTGCTACAGTGTAACTTACCAACAGTTTGGAACCTTGAAGCGTTATAACCAGTCGGGTGGAATTGCTAGAGTGTAACTTACCAACAGTTTGGAACCTTGAAGCGTTATAACCAGTCGGATGGAAGTGCTACAGTGTAACTTACCAACAGTTTGGAACCTTAGAGGGTTATAAGCAGTCGGGTGGAATTGCTACAGTGTAACTTACCAACAGTTTACAACCTTAAAGCGTTATAAGCAGTCGGGTGGAGATGCTAGAGTGTAACTCGTCAAAAGCAGTGCTGAACAATTCCAAACGCAATGCCGACCAATGCAAGCTAGAGAGGTCAACCAACCAGTTTTTGCTGGAGTGTATCATTTAAAGCAGTGCTTTAGTTCCCTAGTTCCTAGAGTCAACATCAACGCAGTGCCGACCGATGCAAGCTAGAGAGGTCAACCAACCAGTTTTTGCTGGAGTGTATCATTTAAAGCAGTGCTTTAGTTCCTAGAGTCAACCATCAACGCAGTGCCGATCCTGTTATTGGTGTGTCCAGAGCTCAGCCTAAACTCGAGATCAATGTTACAGATCGGGAGGTAGTCTCGAGTTATGACTACGCACAGACATCATAACCATAGTGTGTACCAGTCCAACCAGACCAGAAATTATATAAGCTGTTCTTTAAACAACTGGTAGTACTGCTACTTTTGGAACTGGTTGATAATGATCAATGGCTCCAGTGAACCAAAACGATAACACGGTTACCCCCACTAATACGTCGTGGTATACAATATACACTATTGGCGATACCACAACCTTACCATGAATCATCTTTTGTCGTGGTACTCATACCTCAATAAATACAGATACAAAGTAGACATCAGGATTCATAGAAGACATAAGGGGTAGATACCATAGTTCTTTGCCACTACCCACACTTCCATTCCCATCACATCACGAGACCTTTGGTCTTTTTTATAACTGTCTCGGACTTTGATCAGCAGACGCCGAAAATGTGGCAGATTTTTTTTTTTCTGGTTGCGTTGTCACGTGATATAATATCCTATTGTTTAGCCGATGAGTAAATATACACAATGGAAGATAAGGAGGTTACTCAGATTAGTTTAATCAAAGGTGAACCATTCATGTACGATCTAGATATATCCAAACTAGCATTTTTATACCAACAAACCCACTATACTCACCCACTCAACACTTGGAATTCCACATACGAGTTGGCCTGATTTGGAAATAAAGTTTACATTTATGAAAGGGTAGAAACCAAAAAGGTAAACCAAGTTGTTCCACCACTGCCCCAGTGTATATACTATACCCTACCCATTGTCCAAGCCTTGACCTCTATTTGTTTCAATAAAACAATAGTTAAGCCCAAGAAAAAAAATTGCTACCAACTATTAACTCAGCCCATCACGTGGGAAGGCAATGATGTAATGGAGTACAAAGATAAGGGAAAGTATAGTAAATAGTAGAACATGAATTGGATATGGACTTGCTCTAGTAAAAACATACTCATATACCACCTACACCACTTACCGCCACTTACCTACCCCCCCCCCTCGTTTCCAACTCCATTCTATTCCCATCGTTGCTTCCAGCCAACTCCGAATCAGTAGTTGCTCATTTCTGATTCACGAAAAAAAATATTTGCCCACCACATAATGGCTCAAATATATAAAAAGGGTTATTAATAGTCTTCACTGTGAAACACTGATTACTGAGAATCCATATTAGAAAGTCGATCTGAAAAACTACCAGGGTTTTACATATATTGTTTTATATTTTCCTCAATTGCTCACTCGGTTCCCATCATGGCATTGATGACGTTTTTGAAATCGCCCAAGTTGAAGGGCTCCGCAGGGAAGAATAGCCCCAATATCGACGACGAAATACTATCGAATGGAGGGTTCACCCTGAATAGCTATAAACAATCGAACGAAAGTGCAGACCCACCCTTGGGGTTGCGATTGCAAAACTTGACGTTGAATCAGGAGTATGGAGCTGATGTTGAAAATTATAATCACGATGGCAGAAACACGTATGAAAGTTTCATGGGGATCAATAAAAGTGCTACAACTAACTATGAAAATGCCTCGGGTCGGGGAAACTATCAAACTAATGCCAAGATGAATGATAGTGCCACGAATACTTATGAGAGTGGCTTGGCTAGAAATAACGATGCCAGGAATACCTATGAGAGTGGCTTGGCTAGAAATAACGATGCCAGGAATACCTATGAGAGTGGCTTGGCTAGAAATTACGATGCCAGGAATACTTATGAGACTGGCTTGGCTAGAAATAACGATGCCAGGAATACTTATGAAAATGGCTTGGCCAGAAATAACGATGCCAGGAATACTTATGAGACTGGCTTGGCTAGAAATAACGATGCTAGAAATACTTATGAGACTGGCTTGGCCAGAAATAATGATGCCAGGAATACCTATGAAAATGGCTTGGGCAGAAATAACGACAGCGCCAGGAATAACTATGCCAACCGCAGCCAAGCCACTAACGGCCGATTGAATACCGCTAACAGCAACGGATACTACAACCGAACCCTGGCAGCAACAAACACCATCAACACCCGCTCCCAGCCCAACTACTCGTCGACCCCCAGTGGCCAACGCACATTGAACCCGGCCGTGAACCCGGCCGTGAACCCATCGGCCTCGAACCAAACATTACCAAAACAGCACATTCCCAGAAATAACATCTCCAACACCTCCATCGCCACCGACGCCAGTAACTACTCGAGCCTCGCGTCAAACTACGACGCCCCGCCGTTACTCGTAAACACCAATAGCTCCAACTCCGACTCGGGCGAGTTTGACTCGCCGCCAATGACGCCCAACTTGGGCACTAACCGGTCAAGGTCAAACAGCTCACCCAGCAAACGGGTCTTGTCGAGCAAAATGAAAGCCACTCCATCAAACTTGCACCGATACTCGCAAATTTACGACGTCTCATCATCGTACCAGAACTTGGAAACTCAATCGGTCCAGGAAACATTCAATGCATTGGTATCGCAGTCGCGCCTGATAAACGAGAACTTGCCCCCAGAGTTATCCCCCATTGTCAACCTCATCAACTGCCAGAAGTTGCGAAGCTACGCCGTGGGAGTGATCAACATTGCCGGTAATATTGACAATGAAAAAATCTGGATCGAGGTCGAAGCCAAGTTAACCGGTAACGAATTGGCAGTCTGGAGACCGTCGACGTTGGATAGCGACTACCGACTCGAGAATGATCACGACGAGTTCAAACCGAAATACATAAACTTGATCGATACCAAGATCAACACCGCAAATATCCGCTACAACGAGATCACCATTGTCCACGACTACAAGACCAACAGTAGCATAGCCATCAAATTCAACTCGAGACCCGATTTGGTCAAGTGGTTGTCGGCGATACAACTATCTAAATTTGAGTATGTGTCGTTGAACGAAGCGTACACCGCGGTGTTGCTCTCAATCAAAGGATCGAAGCTCTCGGATATCCATGTTTTGCTCGCGCCCAAGAAGCGATTCATCAAGCAAGAATGGATCAATTTGAGGTTGCCGCAAATCACCAATAAATGGTTGAAGTTGTTTATGGTTATCACCCCCAACGATGCCAAGTCGTATGGTAAAATCGAGTTTTACAAGAGCGACAAGAAGATGAGTAAGAAGAATTTGATTGCTTATATTTCCAGCTTGAACAATATCTTTAACGTGTTCCCCGAACAGGTGAATATGATTGACTTCAACTCAATTATGAAGTTGCAAGGTGAAATCTACATTAACAAGAACTTTGAGTACATTTTTCATAGCGACGACGCTGATTATACTCCTCCCGATCGGTCGGTGTCAATGAGAGTCACTCCCAGCAAGTCATCCAATTCGATTTCTAAAGCATTACACGCACCTTCATCCAAGAAAGGGCACACACGTACCAATTCTGATAACTATGAAACCTCGAATTCATTTTTCCATAATGCCCCCGGTGCCAAATTATCACCTCCACCCACGCCCTTGCCCAAGTCTGCCTCGCGCTTCCGATTGCGCAGCTTATCGCAAGGGACCAGCTCGCCCGAACCTATGCCCCGCTCGAGGTCGTCGTCGTTCATTGCCAAGAACTTGGACCAATTTTCCACCGCCAACTACATGTACATAATGCCTATAACCCACCCGGGTGTCCCTGCCATCGAGACGATGATTAGGAACTTGATTTATATCATTGATGCATTCAAACTATACGGCAGACCAAGTCATTTGATCAGCGACAAGACAAACCCCAACTCGTTCTTATTTGGATTACCCAGTTTACCCCATTACGAGTACTTTTCCAGCGACGAGGCCGCCACTATCATTGACAGCAACTTGAAGCTCCAGGACCATTCTCACTGTGCCACCGACTGGCGATCGTTGTTCAAGGCGCATTTGGGGCCCAAGATGCAAGCTGGGTACAAGGGCAATGGTGATATTGTCAAGTTGTATGCCAGTCTTGATTTCAGCATGTATGAGCCAATGGCCAACACCATTGCCAGTCCCCACATCAATTTCCCTCGTGGGCCCTCGCCCGAGGACGATGTATTCAGCGATATGGTTTCGGACGACGGGTTGAATTTCAACAGCCAAGTAAACACGCAGTCGAACGACGATAACTTGTTGGGGGCGCCCATAGACTTCAAGCGCCAGTACAACTCGAGTCCGTTGAGCAACTCGTTTTCCAACAATGGAACTTTCTCCAACTAGGTAAATCCACTAATATAAAAACTTATGATATAACGTAGACGTCAGGCCCTAACTAACACAAGCAACAGTTCATAAGGCTCATGTTGGGGAATCAATCAGAGACCCCGAGATTAGAGAACTCACATATTTCATAAATTAGTAAAGACAATCAGATTAACAGACTTAGAAAACGAACGAACTACAATCGATAGTACTCAACTTGCGATACCACGTAAACACAAGAAGTCCATGGGCTCCATTTTCATTCTCAAGAAACATTATTGTGAATACTATTACGATCCCTAATACAATCAATACATATGCCAATTATTTCCAATAGTGTACTATTAACGTGTTTGATGCCACATAGTGTGTCACATAGTATCCAATTGGTTTCAAAACGCCAGTCTTATACTCTCCTACCTACACTGCGACTTCATCACTAACTAGCAACGCACTATCACGAATACATACTCTATCTCAATCAGTCAATGGTTATCATCTCAACTTGAACTCAAGACAAGCAATTTAAGCGAAGCTTCACTACACCTCACTAAACACTACACTTCATTAACCACTACACCTCATTGAGCATTACAGTTAGCTACACTAAACACTATGCTCAGCTTCGCTATCGCTAAGCTCAGCTACACTAAACACTACGACAGCTACACTAAACACTCAGCTTCGCTATCGCTAAGCTCAGCTACACTAAAAACTATGCTCAGCTTCGCTATCGCTAAGCTCAGCTACACTAAACACTACGACAGCTACACTAAACACTATGCTCAGCTTCGCTATCGCTACGCTCAGCTACACTAAACACTACGCTCAGCTTCGCTATCGCTACGTACAGCTTCGCTATCGCTACGTACAGCTTCGCTATCGCTACGTACAGCTTCGCTATCGCTACGCTCAACCATACTTTCCATTCCCCCTGCCAAGTACATCTACACAGCAGACCGACTCGGTGTGTGGTTACTCTGCTGTTAGCCCCTACAATCTACAATGGTGTCCGAGAGTCGGGGTCCGCGCTGGGTCGCGCTTCTATGCGTACGCGTCTCAATGTAAACAATGCGTGTAGAGATTTGATGAAATGTAAATGGAATTGGTGTAAATAGTACACCAGGGATGATTGAAGTGGGTACTGTCTTACACTTACCATTCATCATCTAGCGTCTACTACTACTACTTGTTCTCTCTGTTTTCGCTGTGTCAGGAGCCACTGTTTCCGCGGTAGTGAATCTACCAGACGCGCGATGGGTGAAATTTATCAGCAAGCGTGGATTTTTGGAGTATATAACCAGGTCAATTTCCAGAGGAATAAGTACGCTACAAACACAATTCTTATATAATGTCGATACAACAAACACCTACAAACGGTTTAACCGGCAAGATCTTGAACTTGGACGTGTCCAAGGGCCGGTCATTGACCGACAAGTTGGCAGCAGAGGCCGAAGTCAAGGACGTGGCCCAGAACCGGGACGCTGCTAAACCCAAGGTAGGGGACACCCCCGTGGTGGACGCGGCTTCATTGTTGGCGGCCGAGGCCGCCAATATGGAGGCTTCCAACACCGACAATATCAACATCAAGGCCAACGCGTTGCACAAATCATTCTTGGCCCAGCACGCGGCTCATCGTGAACACATTAGACGCGAGCAGCCCAACGAACCCTTGTTGTGCGAGAATAAGAACCGATTCGTCATCTTCCCCATCAAGAACCACGAAATCTGGCAAATGTACAAGAAGGCCGAGGCGTCGTTCTGGACCGCCGAGGAAATCGACTTGTCCAAGGACTTGGGCGATTGGAAAAACAAGCTCAACAAGAATGAACAGTTTTTTATCTCGCGTATCTTGGCCTTCTTTGCTGCCAGTGACGGGATCGTCAATGAAAACTTGGTGGAAAACTTCTCGGGAGAAGTCAGCTGCACCGAAGCCAAATGTTTTTATGGGTTCCAAATTATGATGGAAAACATCCACTCGGAAACTTACTCTTTGTTGATTGACACCTACATCAAGGACCCACAAGAATCAAACTACTTGTTCAACGCCATTGAAAACATCCCCGCCATCAAGAAGAAAGCCGACTGGGCCTTGAGATGGATCAACGACAAAGACGCGTTGTTTGCCGAACGTTTGATTGCCTTCGCCGCCGTCGAGGGGATCTTCTTCTCAGGATCATTTGCATCGATCTTTTGGTTAAAGAAACGAGGATTGATGCCAGGGTTGACTTTCTCGAACGAATTGATTTGCCGTGACGAAGGGTTGCACACCGATTTCGCTTGTCTCTTGTTTAGCCACTTGAAAAACCGTATCAACGAAGAAATCGTGCAAAAGATTATCCTCGAAGCCGTGGCCATTGAAAAGGAATTCTTCACCGACGCCTTGCCCGTGAGCTTGTTAGGGATGAACTGCAACTTGATGTGCCAGTACGTGGAGTTTGTCGCTGACCGCTTGTTGGTGGCATTGGGTAACAAGAAATACTACAAAGTCACTAACCCATTCGATTTCATGGAAAACATCTCGTTGGCAGGTAAAACCAATTTCTTTGAAAAGAGAGTCTCGGACTACCAAAAGGCAGGGGTCATGGCCAACACCAGTGAAGGTGCCAACACCGGGTTCTCGTTTGACGATGACTTTTAAAATCTATTGACTGTCATTGCCAACTAATATTTACTCCCAAGTATCGTGAACTTGGCTACACAAGCTACCACTAGACACACGCGCATGGAGTCACCCCCCCACTAGCATGGATGAACGAGCAATCGTGGTTCGTTCATCCACGCCATCAAGCGAGAGATTGGTTACGCTGGTTAATTTTGACCCTGTTTTGGGTTTGTTTTGTTTTTTGTTTCTTTATAGATGCACCCTCGCATTACTTGCAATCTGTCGATTGTAGTTTATTTCCCTATTTGTATAACTAGTTTGAATTCAAAAGTATTTGACTTTATCGTTTTGTAAATCTCATTGATGAGCATTGAAAAATCATGAGAAATCTCGATAGTTGATATCTTGGAAAGATGGCCAAAGGCAAAAACAAAACATCAGAGGACCGTGTGCTGACAACGAGGACATCGAATGGTCACAAGTCGAAACAGCACCATGCTCGCAAAGGACGACAGGAAATAGGGTCGGTGACAAACAACAAATTGAACTTTCCCATCAAACTAGCAATGTGGGATTTCGACCATTGCGATCCCAAACGATGCAGTGGTAAGAAGTTGGAGCGATTGAACTTGATCAAGAATTTACGAATAGGGCAGAAGTTTACTGGGATTGTGGTAAGTCCAAATGGGAAGGGGGTTGTGTGTCCTGATGATTTGTCGATAGTGGAAGAGAATGGTTGTGCCGTGGTTGAGTGCTCGTGGGCCCGGCTAGATGAGGTGCCATTCAACAAGATTGGTGGTAAACACGAACGGTTGTTACCATACTTGGTGGCGGCAAACCCAGTAAATTATGGTAAACCGTGGCGATTGAATTGCGTCGAAGCGTTAGCGGCGTGTTTTGCTATTGTTGGCCACCTCGACTGGGCCGAGATGCTCTTGGAGAACTTCAGTTGGGGGTTGACCTTTTTGAAGATCAATGAGGAGTTGATAGAAATATACCAAAAGTGTACTGATTCGGACTCCATTCAAGTGGCTCAAGATCAATGGTTGGATAAGATCGAGGCCGAGGCTAAGGAACGCAAAGCATTGGGACAATCTGAAGATGTGTGGATGATGGGTAATGTCAACCGCAAAGGATTGGAACAAGCAGAAGACGACCTGGAGAATAATGAACATGAAGAAGAGGTACAGTACGATGCCTTGGGTAACCTAATAGAGACGGATACAAAGTACGACAGCCTTGGAAACGCAATAACTGAATTGGAAGGCGAAGATGAAGATGATGTACGATACGATGCATTAGGTAATACAATAGAAGCTAACCTAAAATACAACAGTCTTGGCAATGTGATATCTAACCTGGATGAAGACGAAGAAGTGCAGTACGATGCATTGGGTAACATCATTGAAAACTTAAATATAAACAATGAGGACGATGAATATTTTGAACAGGTAGAATACGATAAACTCGGCAATATAATCGAGTACACAACCGCGGAGAGCGCCTATGATGAACTTGGAAACATGTCGTCGAATGTGAGTATTTCTCGATCGTGATTCAGTAGATCTGACGCCACACTATACATACATAAAGCATTTTATAGCATTAACTAACATTTTTGTACAATAATTGACCAAACACTTTAGTCGGTAACAAATCGTCCATACTCACCCACCAGAAGATTAGTCTTATTCACCTCTTCTTTCACTAATTCACACTCATCTCCATCAAACGAATCATCGCTCCACAATCGGCGAATCTCGAGGGAAATGCCGATGATTCGTAATCGTGCTATATAAACAAGACCACTGCCAGATTTTGATCAATTGACATTACGTCGAGCTCAATTGCAGTAACTACCCACTAGTCCGCTATGTCTGAGTTTGCTGGCATCGAAATTGCCATTGATAGAGGTGGAACCTTCTGCGACATCATCGCTAAGATACCAGGTCAGGACGATTATGTGTTCAAAGTGTTATCAGTGGATCCCCAGAACTACCAAGATGCGCCAACAGAAGGTATACGAAGAGTGCTAGAGAAGGCTTTCAACAAGTCAATCCCTCGGGGTCAAAAGTTGAATGTCGATTCAATCAAAAGTATTCGTATGGGTACAACAGTGGCTACGAACGCCTTATTGGAGAGAAAAGGAGCGAAAGTGCTATTGATGACTACCAAGGGGTTCAAAGATATCTTGGTTATCGGTAACCAGACCAGACCTAACATTTTCGACTTAACCGCCAAAAAGTTAGGTAGATTGTATGAAGAAGTGTTAGAAATTGATGAACGAGTGACTATCGAAAGCTTTTCAGAAGGTGGTGGCAACAAGCTAGACTGGAGTGTGGGCAATGACAAGAATTTGACTACAGGTGTAACGGGCGATGTGATACGAATCATGAAAGAACCAAACTACGACGAAGTGAAGCAACAATTGCAGCAAATCTACGATAAAGGTGACATAAAAACCATAGCATTGTCGTTGTTGCATTCGTACACTTATCCCAACCATGAAATCAAAGTAGCAGAAATTGCCGAAAGTATCGGTTTCAATGTTTCAACATCCCATAAATTACAACCAATGATTGGGATGGTAAATAGAACGTCGTCAACAGTGGCAGATGCATACTTGTCTCCTAAAATCAAGCAGTACATTGAAGATTTCGGTGATGGTTTCGAAGGTGGATTGCAATCATTTGGTAATAAGTTGTTATTCATGCAATCGAACGGAGGGTTATGCCCTTGGTATAAATTTACGGGACTAAAAGCCATATTATCGGGGCCTGCTGGAGGAATGGTTGGTTATGGTCGGACTTGCTTTGATGAAGTATCCCACAGAGCAACAATTGGGTTCGATGCTGGCGGGACTTCGACCGATGTTTCGAGATACTCAGGTACATTGGAACATATATTTGAGACAGTCGTGAGTGAAGTAGCGCTACAAACACCGCAGCTTGATATTTCCACTGTGGCCGCCGGCGGTGGTTCGATGTTATTCTGGAGAAATCATATGTTTGTTGTCGGTCCAGAATCCGCTGGCTCTGATCCTGGTCCTGCTTGCTATAGAAAAGGTGGTCCATTGACAGTCACTGATGCTAATTTGTTTTTGGGTAAATTGTTGCCCGATTATTTCCCAAATATATTTGGTAAGAACCAAGACGAACCTTTGGACTTGGAAATCACGACAAAGAAATTTCAGGAATTAACCGACGAAATCAATCGAGATAAAACAAATGAAGGCGTGAAGTTGTCTCCCGAAGAGGTTGCTTGTGGGTTTTTGAAAGTGGCAGTGGAAACGATGGCTAGACCGATAAGAACAATAACAGAGGGCAAGGGTTTCAATACTGCCGAACATAATTTGGCATGTTTTGGTGGTTCTGGTGGGCAGTTTGCAGTACAGTTGGCAAAGAACTTGGGTATCAGAAATGTAGCCATCCATAAGTATTCGTCATTACTCTCAGCTTATGGAATCTTGTTGGCTGATATTGTCATCGAAAAACAATCGCCCATTAGCATGATCTACACCAGAGATAAACACGAGCAGCTTGGTAAAACAATCACCCATCTTGTTGAATTAGCAAACGAAGAGTTGGCGGCACAGAATTTGCTGACCACGAATACGCGTATAGAAGTTTACTGCAATATGAGATACGAAGGCTCTGATACCCATCTATTGATAAAGAAAGAGGTTGACGAGATCGATATCAACACCAAGTTCGTTACTAAACATAAAAACGAGTTTGGATTCTCATTGGATCGAAGTGTTTTGATTGATGATGTTCAAGTTCTATGCCTAATTCAAAGCCATGAGAAACAAAACCTTGATCCCTTTGACGAAATCAATGGGTTGCAAACAACAACCCAATTGACCGAATCAGACGTAACCAAGTCAATATATTTCGAAGATTACGGCTGGTTGAAATCCAATGTACACCAATTGCCTAATTTACCGGTTAGTACTTGGATAGAAGGGCCAGCAATCATTATTGACGATACACAAACCGTTTTGGTAGATCCGAAAACTAGGGCTACGATTTTGAAGAATCACATTTTTCTTTCAATTGAAGGAGAAGCGATGAAAGCCATATCTACCACTGTGGTGGATCCGATTCAGCTTTCAGTCTTTGGGCATAGATTCATGTCAATTGCAGAGCAAATGGGTCGAACCTTACAACAAACTGCTATTTCCACCAACATAAAGGAGAGGTTAGACTTCTCATGTGCGTTGTTTGATATCAATGGTGATCTAGTTGCTAATGCCCCACATGTTCCAATCCATTTGGGGGCAATGTCCTTCGCGGTCAAAGCACAGATGGAAATCTGGGATGGCAAATTGGAGCAAGGCGATGTATTGGTAACCAACCATCCAATAGCGGGTGGATCGCATTTGCCCGATATTACAGTGATAACACCTGTGCTAGATGAAGATAACAAACCACTCTTTTGGACTGCTTCGAGAGGACACCATGCCGATATTGGGTCGATAGCCGCTGGCTCGATGCCACCAAATTCAAAAACGATTCATGATGAGGGTGCAGCGATTGTTACCCATAAGTTGTGTCATGGGGGCGAGTTTGACGAAGCCGGTATTACCAGGCTTCTAGTTGACGAGCCGGCAAAACATCCAGGTGGATCGGGCACTCGAACTTTGAGTGATAACATTTCTGATTTGAAGGCTCAAGTCGCTGCCAATTTTAAGGGAATCACCTTGCTCAAGAATCTTATTGAAGAGTTTAGTTATGATGTCATTAATTTGTACATGAGTGCCATCCAGAGCACGGCGGAGATTGCCGTTAGGAGTTTGTTGAAGTTGGCGTACGAGAAGTTTGGTGGTGAGAACTTGAGTGCGGTTGACTTTCTTGACGACGGAACCGCCATTGCGTTGACCATCACCATTGATCCCAAATCGGGGTCGGCTGAATTCGATTTTACTGAGTCTGGCGATGAGATGTATGGTAATTTGAACGCACCCAAGGCGATCTTATATTCGGCAGTGTTGTACGTGCTACGGTCGTTGATCCTGACTGATATCCCTCTTAATAATGGGTGCTTGAAACCAATTACTTTCAAGACTCGGGAGAGTTCGGTGGTGAATCCTTCGCCCGAGGCAGCAGTGGTTGGTGGTAACGTTGAGTGCACCCAGAGAATAGTCGATGTTATGTTGAAGGCGTTTGAAGCAGCAGCAGCGTCGCAAGGGACGTGTAATAATTTCACGTTTGGTATCAATGACAAGAAGCAGAAAATTGCCTTTGGGTATTACGAAACCATTTGTGGAGGTTCGGGAGCTGGTCCAACCTGGGACGGACAATCAGTGGTGCAATGCCATACCACCAACACTCGAATCACCGATGCCGAACTATTTGAAAAGCGCTATCCAATAATCTTGCATGAATTCTCGGTGAGACAAGGTTCTGGTGGTAAAGGGTTGCACACAGGTGGAGACGGTGTCGTCAGAGATATCGAGTTTACACTTTCGGGATTAGAAGTATCCTGCCTCATGGAACGAAGAGCTCTCGCGCCATTTGGGTTGTTGGGCGGTGAAGATGGTGCTCGAGGCAAGAATTTCTGGGTAAGACGGTCGATCGACGACGAAAACCAGTTCAGAAGGTTATCACTAGGTGGTAAGTGTACCATCAAAGTGTCAAAGAGCGACAGAGTTATCATTATGACACCTGGTGGTGGTGGGTTTGGCTCGCTCGAAACTCGTCCTCATCAAGTTCAATATCCAGTCACCAGTAGCAAACCAAGTATTTACACTGGTTCAGTGGCTATGACTAGCAGGAAGCAAGAAACCAACTGAATCTAGATAGTATATGTCTTCCCATACAAATAAAACAATTCAAACACTATTAATGTCTACGCCATTGTAAATCATTTTCGCATTGTGAGCCAAAAGTTCAAATCTGATCTTCAAACTCTGGAGAAGGTTGTTCAGTGGATCACAATGAGAGCATGCCTGCGAATCCTAAACCTATAACACAATTGCCTGTGTTATACAATCCTCTCTTGAACTGTATACTCAACAACCCCAACCACAGCAAGGCGCCTTTCAAAAATACCATCGATGAGTTGAGCCGACACCACACCGATTACGCCATTATGGTGCCACCGTCGGTGGTTTTGAACGAGAGCTACGATCCAATGTCAGAGACATCGTCACACAAGATATTGCTTCGAGACTTGTGCTACAATAATGAAGATTTCATTCAGTCGCATATTATCAAGATCACATCTTATGCTTCGTCAGTGGCTCCCATTTCCAAACTGCAACTGACAATATATACCACGATCAACGGCAAGCAAGTGCTATTCAAAAACGGCTTGGTGTTCACGGGGAAGGGCTACAAGAAGAGTTTGAAATTATCGATACTTAGCAACAGTTACATCAACTCATTCTGCGACTACTTTCCTCGTGGTGCCAAATTCATGCTTATATACATTGAAGACTCATTGATTGGCAGTTATACTCCTCGTTTCACTAAAAACCAACCAACTTTGCTTCCAACCAAACCCAAACCCGAAGTCAATCAAGAAACCATTACATTTGAAAAGTTATTGCGAAACTTCCCGCTACTATCCACAGTAGTGTCTGATAGATTTTATAGACTATTCCATCACAATAACGACAAGTATCGACTATTACATTCAAACACCCGCAAGAAGCTAGATGCAATCAAAAACGAGTTCAACCTCCTACTCGACGAAGCTTACAGCATCATACTGAACAGTGTGAAGCCAGGAAACGCCTATGGAGAACAAACCCACAATCTAATCAGCCATATTCTTGAATTGTACCCGGGTTTGGACTTGAACAAGTTGGTCCATGAATACGTCGAATTGAATTTGTATGATAAACTTTGGGGCCAGCTATTGATCCAATTTAATTGCACTAATGACGACAAGGACACGTTTGATCCCAGCGCTCTCAAAGTGCTCACTAATGATAAATATAGCAAATTGGCGTATTTATCGTTGAACCAACTCGACATGCCGTTGCAAACACCGTGGGATGCCAATCTTTTGCAAGAAAGAGTCGTGAAATCAATCGAGGAATTGAGTAAGTTGGAGGACACTTCAATCGTCAATCTGTCTCAAAAAACTAACGTGTTGATGAACGCAATCAACATTTTAACCAATACAACAGGCACCGATTTGGTGATTGATGCCGATACCTTGATTGGATTGTTAATTATGGTGGTGATCCATGCAAAGATCAACAATTTTGAAGCCCATTTGTACTATATTAAAAATTTCAACTCAACTGACTTCAGCAATGACGGCCAATTCAACTACATCATTAGCAACTTTGATGCCGTGATATATCATTTGTCCAGCAACTTTGACGATGGGACCCACGAATCTGATTTGGTCAGGCAGTCTTATGCCAACTTCGACTTATTCTCAACTATACAGAACGGAGACATTGACAGATTGAAGGAGATGCTAGGCAAGGTAAATGAAGAGTTCCCAAATGATGAATTACCAACAAACCACTTTTTAAAGAGCAAGAACGTTCATGGAGAAAGTGCGTTGATGGATGCAATAAAATCGAAAAACCTCGAGATCTTTCGAATGCTTCTCACCTACAATGAAAATTGGTACTCGATAGATGATATTTTGTTTGATAAGAATATCACCACAAATTCTACTTTATTAATGACGGCTATTCTAGAAGAATGCGAGGACATATCATACGATTTGATTGAGATTATCACTACGAATTGCAGTAACCGTGAAACGTATCTATATTTCAATAGTATCGACTCATCAGGAAGAACCATTGGTCATTATTTGTTTCATAACATCCATCTCATTGATATAATTGGACATTCGATCGACTGGGAGATTAAAGACATGAACTCACACACACCATTGTTGAGTTTGTGCAGATGTTACGACCATGCTGATTACTCGGGGTTACTTGAGAAAGTTTTCAAATGTATATATATCAAATACGGTAGAGGGAGGATCAATTTTGACAAACACATTGACAAGGCAGGCAACACTTTATTACATGTGGTTTTGAAGGATCTCGACAAGACCGAGTTGTTGACCGATAGAGACAACTTGATCGATTTAGACCAATTGAACAATAGAAACATGACTCCATTGATGCTATCAGTCAAGTACAATCGATTAGAGATATTCATTGATCTACTCAAGGACCAAAGACTTGAATTTCTATTTGAGGATCCGAAAAACTTTTACAATGTTTTTGACTACATTGGTAATCTGAGTGGCAAGTTGTATGAAACCAGTGCTGTTTTTCAAGAGATTGAACGCAAGACTTTTGAATTTTACTTGCAAAATTACTACCCCCAGATTGACGAAACGAAACTAGTGGCTTTAAATGCCAAATACGACCCCAATAAGCGAGACTGGATCATTTTTTTGAAGTCGAGTACTTTAGCTACCAACCAGATATACTTGGACAAATTGAAACAAATCATATACATAACGAAATTGGAGAATCCGTTGTCGACATTCCCAAACGAGGATACATTTTGGTTGAACTATAAGATTGGTAAAACCGCCATCCCTATTTTCCACAAGTACCAGATCAACCGACTATTAGAGATATTGAACATTTTGTTGATTTCGGTGTCGTACCAAAAGAACATCGACCCCGAGGTATTGTTTCAAAAGTTCATCAACTCGTCGTCGAGCACCCCCAAGGATGAAAAACTGACGTTCGAGTTGATTAAGCATGTAAGCATGCTACACGAGATACAACGAGACAACTTGGGCCCCGTGGAGTTGACGTCGATCAACATTCAGGAAATGGACGTGTTTCTCGAATATAGCTTGCGAGACTTGCAAACGTACGAAACCCATCTTGGACGGTTGAACAAATTGGTGGTGGTTGGCGACATCAAGCAAACTGACTTGAAATCGAGTTACGACGAATCGATACAAAAGTACAAGCGTTTGGCCCACGATAACGAGTTTACCTACACCTCAGAATTCCTCCAAACCCACTCCAACCTCAACACTTTCCACTCGATCACCATGAAATTAGAGCTAATGTTGGTTGAGTTGATTAACAATATCACCAAGGTGTTGTCAAAGACCAATACTTGGAAAGAGATTTACCAAGAAATTCGAGAATTAAACACCGAGATCAAGAAATTCGAAGACCAAATACCAGCGAAACCCCCTAGCTCCCCCGATTCCACTACAACTTCCCCCATTTCCAGGCGAAACACATTCACCATCCATCCCATACCGGAAGACATTCCCTTTGAGGACAACACGGGTTCCTTTTTCAATTTCTCCAGTATCCTTGAGAACAAACGAACAAGGTACAAGAAACTCATCATGAGCAAGTCTGACAAGGTCACCCAGATCATGAAGTTAAACATTGATATCAAACTCGAGCACGAGATTGTTGCCGCTGAAATCTCCAACTTCCTCCAGTTCAGGTCCAAATTTCTCCAGTTTGCCGTCAAGCGATACGTCTTCCAGTCAGTCAAACAGCACGAACACTGGAAGTACCATCTCACCCAGTTAAAACGGCAAATCAACTCTCCATAGTCAAAGTAGTGTGTATAGCCAGAAGCTTCTCGAATTTCAATCACAATCGCGACGTAGTTAAAAATGGCCTGGGGAAACGGCGAATAAATTGTCAATCAAGTCGATATTAACGTGGTGAACAAGATGTCTAGTGTGTCCAATAAAGATATAGCCTTGTCTATCATCAACTTCTTGAAGAAGTCGGTTGCCGATAAGCAGATTAGCGAAGACTACGTCGAGTCGATGGATGTCGCCATCGATTGTATTGCCGATGCGTTCGAGGTGAACAAAGACGACGATGCTGCTGTTGTCAAGAGTAAGTTTGGCGGTAAAGGTTTGAACGAGCTTTTGAGTGCAACTGGTGCTTCGACCGTTGAAGCTTCGAAGCCCGAACCCAAAGAGGTTGATGCTGATACCAAAACTAAGGCTGACGGGTTGAAAGTAGAAGGCAACCGGGCCATGGCTGCCAGAAACTTTGAAGAAGCCATCAGCAAGTACACCGAAGCTATTGCTTTGGACGCCACTAACGTGGTCTACTTATCCAACCGAGCTGCTGCTTACTCGTCGTCGTCGCAACACGAAAAGGCAGTCCAAGATGCTGAGTTGGCTATTGAGATCAACCCTGACTTCTCCAAGGCCTATTCGCGTTTAGGATTAGCCAAGTACGCTTTGGGCGACGCCAAGTCGGCCATGGAAGCCTACAAAAAGGGGTTGGATGTCGAAGGCGACAAGAAATCCGATGCCATGACTAAAGGCTACGAAACGGCCAAAAAAAGAGTTGAAGAAGATTTGGAAAAGTCGATTTCGAAACCCGATGACGACTCGGCCACCAGAGGTGCTGGTGCTGGTGCTGGTGCCGGTGCTGGAGGAATGCCAGACTTTGCCTCCATGTTTGGTGGCGCTGGAGGTGCTGGCGGTATGCCCAACATTGCTGAGATGATGTCGAACCCGCAAATCATGCAAGCAGCCCAGCAAATGATGTCTGATCCCAACGCCATGCAAAACTTGTTGTCGAACCCAGCCGTCAAGCAAATGGCCCAGAACTTTGGCATTGGCGGCGAAGGTGGCCCCGATTTGTCGTCGATGATGAACAACCCCATGTTCAGTCAGTTTTTGGGCGGTAATAACGGCGGTAGTGGCAGCGGTAGTGGTAGTGGTAGCGGTAGCGGTAGTGGTAGCAACGCCAACCCCGAAAACTAGGTGTAATTAGAGTAGAGTATATAATTTAATTGAGATTCAATCAGCATTGAAAAAATTATCAACTTGTAGTTTGAAAATGATTGTTGTACGACAATTCAGTGTGACTGCTGCTACAAGGACAGCGCAGGTCAAGATTCCCAAGTACTTGCCGTTCCAGAAGTACGAGTTGCCGCCGTGGAAACATGAAGCCACGGTTCCGCTCAAGTTCAAGCAGTTTGTGCCCAATACATCAGCGGTGATCGATGAGACCAAACCGGCGATGGTGATGCTACACGGGCTATTTGGGTCCAAGCGAGATTTCCAAATGGTGGGCAAGATGCTCTGTCGCAAAACCACCTTCCCCATGTACGGGCTCGACTTGAGGAACCATGGAGACTCACCGCATGTCAGCGAGCACACTTATACTTCGTTGGCCAACGATGTGATTCGGTTTTTACAAGACCACAAGTTGGGGAACGGCGAGCCTCCCATACTATGTGGGCACTCGATGGGAGCCAAGACCGCCATGTTGGTGGCGCTTCGGCACCCTGAGTTGGTGTCGAAGTTGATCATAGTTGATAATGCGCCCGTGTCACAACCATTAGGACCAGAGTACTTTCAGGACTTGGACGCATTGTGCCAGGTGGAGAGCAACTACAAGCAGCTTATACAATATACACCCCTAATCCAATCGACGATAATCTCCAATATCTTGAAGAAGCACGAACCGAGCCGTGAGGTTCGTAATTTCCTACGGGGCAACATCAATGTGACCAAGAAGGGCAAGTTTCCCAAGACCATGATCCGAATGCCGGTGTACAACTTTAAACAAGACAATGTGCTCAAGAATCTTGGCGAATGGCCGTCGTCCGTCGCCCACCTCCAGTTCACCAAGCCAACTTTAGTGTTGAAAGCGGAAAATCTGACGTTTGTGCAAAGCCAGGACCAATTCAACAAGAATTTCCCAAACAACACCTACATACCCTACCCCTGCGGCCACTGGCTCGTCTCTGAGCTCCCAAACAAGTTCATTACCGACGTGGCCCGCTTCATCTCTTAACACTATGTACAGGAGTGTCTGGTTCAGTCTCAGCGTCTAATCGACGGACCAGCGATGGATCCATAACGATCGATAGTTGGTAGTAGCCATTGCTAAGAGCAAACGCATAGGGGACATTGTAACAGATAGGTAGTGACTTACAAATACATACATACATACACACATACATGTCTGAATTCAACGGAGCTGGAGTGGGTGAGGATTTGTCGCTTCCTAAGGCGACGGTGCAAAAGATTGTCAGCGAGATCTTGCCCAAGAACATTGCCATATCGAAGGAGGCCCGGGAGGCGATCACCGAGTGTGCCATCGAGTTTATCATGTTGTTGTCGACGCAGTCGAACGATATTGCTGAGAAGGAGGCCAAGAAGACCATTGCCAGCGACCATGTAGTCAAGGCGCTCGAGGAGTTGGACTTCCACAACTACTTGGAGATCATAAACAAGGTGTTGATTGAGCACAAGGAGTTGTTGAAAGGCAAGGAGAAAAAGAATAACAAGTTCCAAAACTCTGGCTTATCGGAAGAAGAATTGTTGAGACAACAAGAAGAGTTGTTTAAGAAATCCAGAGATCGCTTGAATAATAACCAGCCAGGAAGCGTCGATGAGTAGGTGGAGTAGGTGGACCATCCACCAATTATGATTAATTTTGATTCTCGAAAAATTGTATACTATGTATGATAATGAATAATGGAATAGAACCAGGGAAACTCAGCTACTAGCTTACCATACTTTTTCTTTCTGTATTACTCTACTTACCCTCCTCACCCTAGTATCAACTCGTATATAATCACAATAATATTGATGGCGATCAACGGGACCCGCAACAACGTTCTGATGGCTGATATCAAGTTGATTAACTTGGTCTTCACCGACGCGTCGGTGCTGTCAGCACCACTGCTGAACCCATACTGGTCGGGCTGGCCGCCCGTGGTCGAACCCCAGCCAATACGGTTGAGAAAGCGATCCTCGCTCAACACCGCTATTCCGTTGATAACAAGTATCACCACATATAGCAACTTGCCCAATCCAAACATAGTATCCTTGCCTCTACCGTAGTCTGTGTTTGTATCGTCGTTTTGCTAAAACAGAATTCAAAGGCTTGCCAGTTGCCAGTGCGTGAATTTTCATCTCAGACGTTTGTTTACGATTTGGGCTCTTTTGAATGAAACTTGGCGATTGAGCACGAGTTTGTATGGACAACAGCCAAGGGAAGATGCTCAAGACTAAAGTTAAAGGTAGGAAGAAGGATTCGATCGAACAATTCATCAGTGGCACTCAAATACTCCAAGAGAATGGACTCAGCCAGTTGCGATACATGATCTTGGTCGAAGGATTGACCATTCCTCCAGGGTACGATACTTGTCCGTATAGATCGTACATCTGGTCGATCTTGGGCAAGGTGCCCAATTTCACTACTGACGCTTATGTGAAGTTGGTGGAGAAATCAAGCAGATCCATAAGTTCCGATTTGTACCTAAAGATCAAGAACGATACGTTTAGGACGTTAATGAACGATAGAAACTTCCACCTGAAGGTGGACGAAGCTAGTTTGATCCGAATATTGACTTGTATTGCTGCCACTATTGACAATAAAGTCGGCTACGTCCAAGGTTTGAACGTGCTATTGGCACCAATCATCTACACCTGTCATCGATCAGAACCACAGGCATACGCCATGTTGCATTCGTTGATTATCAACCATATACCGCTATATATCACCCCGAACTTGGACGGGGTGCACACTGGATTGGAGTTGACCGACTTGGTGTTGAAAATCATCGATCCCGTGTTGGAAGAATTCTTGGATTCGAAATTCTTAAAGGCAAAGATCTATGCGTTTCCTTCCGTCTTGACATTGTGTGCTTGTACGCCACCGTTGCAGTCGGTGTTGAAATTGTGGGACTTTTTGTTCGCCTATGGGTTCCACATGAATATTTTGTTCGTGGTAGCCCAGCTCATCATAAACCGCTCGGAGTTGTTATCGTCGCCCCAGCCTATGAAGATCTTGAGAAACTTCCCCCAACTAGAACCCGAGGAAATCATCAAGTTGAGCTTGAGTTTTATTCCGGAATTGCCCAAGAGCTTGTATGATATGATTGCCAGACACGGCTACGACCCAAAAGTTCCCCAGCAGTTGAAAACGTTTTTGCAATCAAAGTAATCCCATTTTATAATCGTCG
Organism: Suzukiozyma glaebosa; assembly: GCA_030564305.1. Taxonomy (NCBI): domain Eukaryota; kingdom Fungi; phylum Ascomycota; class Pichiomycetes; order Serinales; family Debaryomycetaceae; genus Suzukiozyma; species Suzukiozyma glaebosa. Next base: position 272,719 of record JAJLUT010000015.1, read on the forward strand.
TGACTATAGAACGCACAAAGCACGGTTCGATCGTTGTATTGCCGCCCGGCCAAAGTCATAATCGCCTTGAATGCATCTTCATCGTCATCAAATTCAACAAAGATCTTACCCAATCCAGGGACACTAAATTGCTGGAGTCCAGGAGTATATTCGTTAGCAGGTCTAGGAATCTTTATACTCTTGACAGTGCCAAATTTACTGACTTCGTGGCTGATGTCATTATATATGAACTCAAAACTAGAATCCTCCATCAAATCTTTGGCAGTGACACAATTCAATAGTTGAATGACATTCAGTTTGGGGTGCACCGACACATGCTCGTTTCGGGCCATGGGTCTCAATGTTTTGTAATCAACAATACAATCTTGAATGCTGGTAACGTTAGGAACAATGCACGAGAAATACGCTTTGGTAATGCAATCCAACTCTTTGACTTTGACCAAATGCTCCTCTAAAGTATTGACAATAGATTTGATATCAGAATTTGACGGTTCAATGTAGAATTCTAGAAACGCCACTCCCACCGATTGCCTGGTACCAATTTCGCGAAGTAATTGAAAACCACGCAAAGGTGCAATCGTCTTGAGGTCGTCAGTTATATTGGTTTCAGTCAACTCTGACGAGATATGAATAGTCATTTTCCTGGGACTATCCTTGACAACTTCTTCAACATCGTCATCTTCGATTTTCTTGTATGGCGGCAAGGTTTGTACAACATATTCTTTGGGTCGTTCTATGGATAGCACAATCTTTTTCTCATCCTCAGCCTTTTCCTCAGAATCCTCCTTGTACAAATTATGTGATAGTTCGATATTGTGCAATGTGCTCACTATTGTAGCGCAAGTGCTGTTGGCAAATTCAACAATCAAGGTTTTATCGTCTTTAGTTTTTCTCTTCGATGTAACATTACTAGGCGATGTTTCTTCGACATCGATATGTTTCAAGAAATCGTTGAAAAACTCGACAACTTTCAAATGACTGATCTTTTCGAAGTCCAAATTCTTGATGATCAAAGTTTTGGAGCTTCTGGAATCGAGAGGATCGATCCTCGATGTTTCCGTTAACAAATCGCTGGATTCTTCCTTGAGTAAACCTTCCAATTTGGTGAAATCGACGGGTCTGGGGTACCCTGGTAATGGGAAAAGACCCGATAACTTAGCTCTTTGGGCGGTGACATTTTCAAACCCTTTTGGCTTGGTATCCCATCTAGAATCAAGAACTTTTATATCCTCGATCAAGGGAAAATCAACATATTTCTCCAAATCTTGTTCGAGTTTTTCTATCTGTTGTTCTATAGGCACATTAGATTTGGGCAACACGTTATCAAGTTTGGTTGGTTCAGACTGGGCCGACGAATCGACAAAATCTTCCTGGTACTCGTCCCGACCTCTTTGGTGTGACGGTCCTGATGGAAATCGTGGTTTCGCGGGTATTCTGTCATTTTGGTATTGGCCGCCTTCATTGTAGTTGTGGTGATTATTGTAGTTTCTGTTGTGATTGTAATTACCACTGTTGTTATATCCAGCATTATGATTATAATTTTGATTATAGTTCTGGTTCTGGTTATAATTGCTGTTGTAATTGTTGTTGTAATTGTTATGATAATTGTGGCCGTTATCATAGTTGTTGTACCCTTGGTTATTATACGAATTGCCATAATTCTGGTCGGGATAGTTGTATTGACGGTTATTATAATTATTGTGCGATTGATAGGTTGATCTCTCAGCAGTATCATGGGTCAGTCTCATTGGACTCGCTTCGCGATAGTCATCCTCCTTGGCTCTTTCTCGACCTCTCCCTTTGTAAACGTTATATTTGTCATTCGCTTGTTCTCGAGGTTGAGACGGCCTTTGATTGTCGACATTGTACTTGCCATAGCCACCAAAGTCATGCGGTTTGGTTGATTCTTTGCCCCTAGAATATCTAGGCGCATACGTTCCATGAGTGGAGTTGTCTCCACCTCTTCTTCCTGAACTGTACCCATTCAAATCTGCTTTAGGCTGTCCATTTGGCTCCTGTGCTAAATTTTGTTAGTATAAAGTTCACAAGCAAAGAATCGCTACTCTACTTACAATTCCGATGACTCATGTCTCAATGCTAGTAGTCACTCGTGGTTCAAATGAATATTCTCTTCTACAACCATTGCAAATGTTCAACTACATGGTGCCTGTATACAGATTTAGTAGTATAAGCATTTTAATTCTATTATATATAGTGTATATCTATAAACTTCGATGAGAGTTTGTTTTGTACAACACAGACTAATCTATAGTTCGTCATGTTCAATTTCTGGAGTCGATGCGGGTTCAGCGTCTTCCACAGAATCAGAGTTAACTGAATCGTCCACCGCTTCTTCAGTTGGCTCAGCGATTGGTTCAGCAATTGGCTCCTCTATTGGGTCTGCCTTTTCAGAAACTGGTTCTACTGGGTCTGCTTCTTCTTCTTCAGTTTTCTTTTGTTTTTGTTTCAACCTGGCTTCCTTTTGAGTTTTCCGTTTTACGAGCTGTTTCAATCTACTGTCAAGCATTTCAATCTTTTCCTTGTGGCTCTTTTCCATTGTAATCAAATCAGTCAACATTTCCACGATACCGTCGGACATCTTTTTGTAGTGACGGTAAATCTCCTTTTTGGCAAGGTTGGCCCATTTCTTCTCGTTGGCTTTGACAAACTTGTTAGACTCGGCAATACTTGATTTCAAATTAGTCAAGACATCCTTAACCTTTGCATGTGAATCAACGCCATCATTCTTGTTCTTTACATAGCTTTCAATTCTTTCCAATTCTTTTGAAAACTCAAACTCTTCAGCGTCAAATTTTGGTTCAAAATCAGCGATTTCGTCTTCGAAATCAAGCACTCGTTGAAGTACCTTATCGTACATGGTAGTCCCGTCTCCATGAAACTTTCTCATACCCTTGACCGATAAATCTTTGCCTTGCATCTCGGTATACGAGTTCAATTCAGCTTTCTTCTCTGAAAGAGTCTGAAATCTATCGTCAATTTCGGCATACTTGGCATTATCACTTTCAAACTCTAACCATTCAATTGTTTCCCTCACATCTTGGACTATTTCGTCCAAGTCATCCAGGGAGGTGGATTCCAATAGCGTGGCCTCATTATCTTCAACGTAGTTTCTCACTTCGTAACATAACCCTTCCAACGCGTTTCGCAAGTTATCCAACTCCAAACGCTGTTGGTCCTTATCATTCAATTGAATTAGTTTACTCTTCAATTTGTCATGGATGGTTCTGACAATTGGTTTGACAGTGAGATGGTTGGCTTTAGGAACAGGGATATACACTGACGCTGGTTTCTTAAATTTCGACACGGGAACAGTACCATTGGTAGAATTGCCAATTTCAATGACGGTTTCTTCAGTCTCCTCCTCAGCTTCAGAAGCATTTTCACTGAAGCATCTGATTTCCACTCTATTCAAATCAAACATCTTGTTGATGTCCAAGTTGAATGTTCCAATAACTTCCTTCAATTGTTTTGACTTGCAGTTCAACTTCTCAGAGCGTTTAATCAAGTCAGTGATTTCGTAAGCTTTATATGGGCGCCCGTTTTCCAATAATTCAACACTGACAGTGTCTGTGGACTTATCAACAAACCCTAATGAAACTGCAGTTGAGTTATTTGTCACGGAGCCAATTTTGAACGTTGGCTCTGAGATCAATTCGCCATTGATTTTCAAATTGTAGTCAAAATTTGATTTTTCAATTACTGTGATATCGTTGGGTTTGGCAAATGTTGATTTGAGCTGTAACGCACGATAGGTGGTACCCAAAGCACAACTTTCGTCGGTGTTGACCGATTTGGAGATTTTATCTTTGTTACCAATCACTTGCTTCAAGGTCTGTTGGATAAAGGGGACTCTTGTAGATCCACCATTCAAGATAACCGATTGGATATCGTCAATTTCAATTCCTACTTGCTCTAATGCTGACAAGATTGGTTTAGACAATTTATCCACCACGTCTTGGTTCAAGTGTTCAAACTGAGTTCTAGTGATGGACACCTTGAAGTCTTCATCGTTGTATAACGATTCGAGGGTTGTTCTAAAATCTGAATTAGCCGAAAGAATTATCTTGGCCTTTTCCGAAGTTTCGTACAACTTTGACTTTACCTTGTTGGTTAATTCGGCGTTAAATTGGTCCTGGAATTTAGAGACCAAGGTTTGGTAGATGGAGTTGCTCAAGGTCTTGCCTCCCAATGTCTCATCATAGCCGATTGCTTCAATTTCCAACACTGAGTTTATTTCTTTGGGTGTGAATGAGAAGAGGGTGGCCGTCGTAGTACCGGCGCCCATATCGTAGACCAAATGGTATTGTTTCACTTCTACTTCGTCATCCATCAAGTTTCGGTTCATAATGAAGTTCAATGCCACTGCGGTACCCTCGTCGACCAACCCCAATACGTTAGTGAAGTTAGCCAATTTCAACGAGTCCAAGTAGGCCTGTTTGGTTTCATAGGTCGCGAATGGCGACACTGTGATGGCCACATCGTCCAAGAGCGCCAAGGCGCCGTTGGTATTCAAAAGATCCAATGCTCGTTGTCTGATTTGCAAGAGATTCATCGACATGATTTCCTCGATTGAAAATTCGTAGTTTTGCAATCCCAAGTTCAACTTGATACTGTTTCTGGCTGTGTCATTGAGTAAATCAATGCCAAAGTGGGAGTCATAGAAGGTATCCACTTGTTCAACCGATTTTCCCAACAACGACTTGATATCATTGATACACGAGTGGGGGAACCTGGAACAAACTCCAATAGCATCAGAACCGTATATCCTCTCGATATCATCCCCCATGGACCTCATGGCGATGGCTGATAAATCTTTCCGTTTGCCAGTGTCAGTGAGCACAATTTCAAAGTTGACGCCTGGGGCCAAAACAATCGCCTTGGTGTATTGCTGGCCAAAGTCTATACCAATGATCGCCGAGAGCACTGCTGTGACCCAGTACGACACCACCAATAACCTCATGTTTTATAGAATGAATCAAAATTATCAATTTGGTTGTTTAAACTTGTTAGCAAATCTGCCAGTGCGTATGACGTGGAACTAATTTTGATAGCAGAATAACAAAGAAGTTGATGGAACAACAACATGAACTGAGAGAGTTTACATAGGTTATAACAAGAGAACTATACGCTATAAGGAAGATACTTAAAAAAGATACAAAACATGCAATGGGTGTAGAGTTGGTTTTGATCTGAAAAAGTTTCTCTAAACTTTCCCCCAACGTTAACTCAATGAGTTGGTGATATTACAATGCTGATCTCAAGTAAGCTTTAGCGTGAGTTGTTTGTTGAACTGATTGCAGAGTTGGTTTAGTATGCTATTGATATACTGGAAATGTTGTTGGGAGTGGAAGTGAGTAGAATGGTTGTGAAACATCAGTTGATGAGACTATATAACCCCCTGTGGCATTCTTTACTTCATGGGGCGTAGTGAAATATTGATGCTGGAAAGTTCAATACCATACCTGTCTTGGTATTGGACATGAAGATTGGATGTGAGGATTACGTTGTCATCACTATAAAGCGCTTAGCTGTTAGTGGTATGCTCAAAGAGCATTTCACTCGCTGTGTGAACCCATCACTGCTGAACTTGTGCTGGGTAATAAACTGAAGGTGTTTTAGCACAATCTTAATGAGATTATGCCAAAATCATCGCTACTATTCTCACAAACGATAGTTTCTTGATTCCAAAATTTATTCAAGAAACTTGTACCTCAACTAGATTGTAAGCTGTATACAGTTGTCAACTAGACATACCTTGTGTAATCTCTCACTCTTCCTCTGTTGTTACTTCATTTTTACTCAATTCTCTGCTCCCTGTGAACCAATTTTGCGAAGAGTAGAAATAAATTTTTATAGATCGACAGACCCTGTTTCCAAGCAAATATCAACCATGTCTGAAGAGAAAATGTACATTTCGTACAACAATGTACACCAGCTATGTCAGGAGTCTGCTGACAAAATTAAACAGTTCAACCCTGATTTGATTATAGCCATTGGTGGTGGTGGTTTCATCCCGGCCAGAATGTTGAGAACATTCTTGAAGGAACAAGGCAAACCCAATGTGAGAATCATGGCGATTATCTTGTCGTTATACGAACAGATCGAAGGCACAGACGTCGAACAAGTGGGCACTCAAGTGGTAAGAACACAATGGATTGACTACAAACAATCGGGCATCAACCTCGTCAACAAAAATATCTTAATCATCGACGAAGTCGACGACACTAGAACTACATTGCACTACGCAGTCTCGGAGTTGAAAAAAGACGTTGAAGAACAGGCCCAAGAACTAGGCATCAAGGATAACACCACCAAATTCGGCATCTTTGTTTTGCACGATAAGGAAAAATTAAAGAAACAGGATTTACCTCAAGAAATCATGAGCCAATACTACTTTGCCGCCAGATCGGTTCCCGACTGCTGGATTGCGTATCCGTGGGAAGCCACTGACATTGTTTTCCACAGCAACATGGCTATAAAACAAGGAAATGACGTGTTTTTGAAAGAAAAGGATACGCAATAGACTTGGTCATTATTTATTAGTATACGAATATACACCTAGAATACACAATGGTAGTCGATGATCGATGGGGTGGCTCCCGCTTAGTCAATCTCTATAAACTCGGGGCTTCGTGAATGGTTCTTCAATGATGGATGGGACTTGTTGGTATCTTTCCGCTTCTTGCTTTGTCGCAATGATTGTCCTGTGCCTGCAAATGCATTGGTTGCTGGCTTCGTCTCTTCATCATCGGTGTCGTCTGGCGTTGGCAATACTATGGGGAATCCAAAGAAAAGTTGATTCTCAGGGAGATTAAAAGCTACCGGTTCAGCATCAACATTGATTTCATCAAGATTATACGATTTGATTGCTTCTCCTACTGGTTTTCCTGATAACTTCTGCCCCGAGCCTTTATATATAGTTTTACCAGCACCCTCCACCACTAATTTGGCATAATTTATTGATTTTGCCATCGTCCCCGCGCCTGCATTCTTATTGAACTTGGTAGGATCTAGCGGAGTGCTGGTATTCTTAGTTACGTTTGGTTTGTATTCTGGTTCGACATACCCAACTGGTGGAGCAAAATCGGTTTCCAAATCGGTTTCAACCACACATATACCTCTTGATGTCTGATTTGGTTTGACTTCTAGCACTTTGATTGCGTATATAGTGTCGTTATAGTTGATTTCAATAATATCGTCGATGGTTAAAGTCGAGAACTTCCGCAATACATTTTCCAATACTGCTTTGGGATCAGAGATATCCAAAAAGTCGACCGATTGCGGCTCAATCTTGACAAAGTTACCCAAGGGCAAATCACAACTGCTGCATTTGAGAATCTGTCCTGGATTTACTTTTAGTGTCACCATCATCCATTGGGGTATATATACTCTTCCCTCCTCAGCCACGAATTCTAAAACCCCCGAGTGGGTTTTCACCGATTGATCTTCGTTATTCAATTCAAATAGCATAGGATATCGTATGTGTAACATGGTCAACTTGTTTAATGCCGATGGTGGGAGAAATATCTTGCCTCCATAGTTTGCATCGTCTTTTCTTATATTGTCTGGCATCATTGCCACTGGATAACAGCGAAAATAGTCTTCAAATGTGTTGTTACCGGGAGTTACAAACGAACTCCCTCCAAAGAAGCCTCCACCTGCTCCAAATCCTGAAAACATATTGATTATCAAAAGATTTATACGTTGTGATTTCCCAATTGCCATCAATTTTTATAGCGCGCTAACAATCCATGTATCACATTTACAATTTTTAGTTTGGGACGCTGGTTTTGGTGTATAGACTATATAACAAGGCTACTTCTGGTCACTAGTGGCGGTGAGTAAATCAGCAATCAACTTCTGCTTGTCCTCAGAGATGTCTCCAAAGAGTAGTTGGAATTTATTTGAGTCTTGTTGCAAACTAACAAACTGCGAGGCCGCAATACCAAAGATATTCAATCCGTCGATAGGAGTTTCTCTCAAAGCATCCAATTCAGCTTCGTCGGCCTCAAGGTCGTCCTCATAGTAAGCTCCACCATACTCATCTTCATCTTCATCACCAGTGATGTCTGAGGTTGTATGTTTGTAGCTGGATTCCTTTTCAAGGATCTCGTTCCTGGCTTTGATGGCAGCAGGAGCTGCGGAGATGTTTGACAACAACAAGTCAACGGTCTCGCCGACCAAGTCTTCGGGAATCAATGTTAACGCTTGGGTATTGAGTAACGCTAAACTGGCCAAGACTTGTAATTTGCACCCATAGACACTTTGGAAATCCTCGGAATGCTTCAACCACAATTTATAAAATCCAGCTATAAATTGTTTCTCATTCAAAAACTTCATGGTGGTGAATGCATCAATGTATATGGTGCTGAAAAGTACCCGTAAGATCGACAAATGATGCAACATATAACCATCGAATGCATCTTGGCTCTCCAAAGTGCTGAAAATGTCATATATTTGCGGCAAGAACACGGGCAAAAGTTGGGTGAATCTTGGTCCCATGGCCAAAATGATCAACTCGAGAATTTCAAATGCTTTATCAGCAAATATAGGATCAACATCATCTTGGTTAAGGATATTGTGACATACATTGATCAATGATTGAACGTATGGCGATTCCAATGTTATATCCGATTTCACAAATCCAGTATTGACCATTCTTTGGAAGAAGGGGATGAATATGTCGAAATATTCATATGCGTACGTGTCGAATGCATCAATGCAAACTTTGAACAATTCCCACATTGTTGGCGAAACGTTTTTACCACAGAGGATGATCAAATCAAGGATCTCCATCACCTCAGACATGAATGAAATCTGGGCATTCTCCAACACAAACTTGACTACATCTTGGACCGCGGTCTCTAAAGATGCTGCTACTTCTGGCGACTGGCTCATAGCTCTGACCAAAGTCCCAAGAGTATTCAAATGCCCAGCTGCTTGGTATTCTTTTTCAGTATTGTATTCATCATTGTTTGATTGATCCAACAAATCAGATGCTAGTCTCAAGAATTGTTCGGACAACTTGGAAGCCAATTGAGTGGCGTAGGGTTCTAAGTTTTTGGCAAATTTCTCGACAAATGTTTCCATAATGTTGGACAATATATCACTCTCGAATTTCTTGGACATGTCGAGCAAAGTTCCCATCAATTGAGGTGCTTGGTCAGCAATATGATCAGCTACCGAATCGTCACCAACCAATGTACACAATGCATCCACTGCTGTGATTTGAATAGGGAATTGATCCTCTTTCTGAAAACATTCAATCACGCCATCAAAGATTTCTCGCAAGACTTGTGGATCGTTATATTTGTGATTGAACATGGCAATAGTATCGCATGCTCGTGCAGTCAACCAAGGTGCAGCTGTGATAGTTTCCTCCGATAACTCGGGGTATACAAAACTGTGCATTATGCTATCTAGTTGGGCAACTACCGGCGATTGTGAGTTGGTCAACCTGATTGAAATTGTCGATAATACTCGGAACGCACCTTCGATTTCTTTGGCAATGGCGATATCGTTCCTGTTGTTGTTTCTTCTCGTGAAAATGTCACTCAAGATGGTGATGATTAAATTTATCGTCGATTTGAATTTCTTGGTTGATAAACGTAGCAAAAAGTTCACCGAGGCCACATCGGCGGTATTTGAATCGCGATTAATATCAAAGAATCTTCTGATATATTCGTCAGAATCATCTTCGTACAACTCGATGGTTTCATCGGTAGCGTTTAATGTTGGGAGAATCAAATGTTTGATGAGTGCTTCCAAGTTGTCCGCAATCAACGAGTAGGCCGGAGTGATGATCAATTGCTCTACAAATGATATCAAATGGAACAACGAGCCTTCGCTCAACCACATGGTTTTGCTCGACCAAGCTTCAATCACTTTCCAGTAAGTTTTCAAGATTTCGGGCACAAAATTTTGCAAAAACACTTTGACAAAATCGGACGAGGTGTCCTTAGTCATTGAACCACCGCCATGGCGATCCAACAATCGATGCAAATTACCAAAACACCACTTGACGGTTTTCACTCTGGGGGTGGCCGAACGTGCTTCTATCGAGTCTTCCTGTAACACATACGCTGGCAACGGTTTGTTGATGATGGAGGCGTGGATACCGCACCATCTGCCCAAATTGCTTTGGTCTTGAAAGTATGTGGGCAACATGCTGAAAGTCATAAACTTGAAAGTTTTGATGATGATGTACAACATTTCGTCCGATTGCATGCTATCGTTTTCCAACAAGTCGCTGGTCAAGTCGGTCAAGATTGGGAATACCTTGGTGGCGATTTCCTCCAATATGGGGTTGGACGAGGTGCTGGTCTCCAAGCCCACCCATCTATAGTTTTTAGTGTACTCGTACAAGCAGATTAGACCGGTGTAGATATGGTCGACATTTGATCTATCTTGCAAGAGTTTGACGATGATCTCGAGTATATCCTCCCATTTGTCATACGACAAGATTTTGTTCAACGACGTTGACAATTGCAACTTCAATTGCTGGTTCTTGTAATTCAAGATCAACGACTGTATCAACTTTTCCTTTATTATTGGTTTTTCATCGTCTTTGATGTAGTTGGTGTTTGGTTTGTTTTCTGGCACCACCCAGGAGTCACGGATTCTATTTTTGAAACGAATAGCTGCTGCTAACTTGATACCTAGCTGCGTCTGGGCGTCGTTGACAAACTCCAACAAATGGCTCGTAAACCCTGGCTGTTGTTCATAAGCGCGAAGTTGTTCCTCACTTTGTTTTCTCACCTGGATATTTGCATCCAACGTATTGGCCAATACCTTGAGAATCGAATCGCGGTCCATCTCTATCCTGTCTCGTTCGCTACAGACCAATTGTGTACCGTCACCGTGCTGTTACTATATTGAAAAATTTTTATTAGGAGCCAGACATTTTTATCTGTGCGCAGGAAGCATCGAAGTTTGACCTGGCTAAAGACAATCGAGTTTGGCGACCAAGAACGTGGGTAAAGAATGGTTGAGATCAAAGGATTCCAGGTTTTGCCAGTGCAGTTGCCTAGCACCAAAGCTGTGCATTATATATTCTACAAAAAACACGAAGTGAAAGGTGAAGACCGACTGGGGAACCGCTCATTGTTCATGATCAACTTGCCAGTTGCAGTTGACTTGAGCACGATAAAGAAGTATTTCAGCAGTGTGGCGTTGGGAGCCACTATAGAAAGCTTTAGCGAGTCGCTCTTGAACGACTGTGTCGAGGATGTGTGGATAAACTTATCCAAATTGACATCAGAGTTGGAGTTGAGCGATGGCGATGATCCTAGAACCAGGTTACCCAAGAACTGCGGGATAGTGACGTTTGTTGACAAGTCAGCATTAACACTAGCATTCAATGCCTTGAAGAAGCTTTCCGTGAACCAAACCATAAGTTCGTGGCCCATAATCGAGTTTGGGTCTAGTTACTACTACAACAAATTGAAAGCGCAGATATACGACTTGACCCAATTATCAAAAGATGTGAGCGAGTCGTTGATTCAGTTTGACCACGCCGAAGCAGAGTCGATCCAGGCGTTGCGTAACCAAACGGAAATGGTGGACGAAGATGGGTTCACCTTGGTGGTGGGATCGCACCGAAAGACCAAGGCAGGAATACTCGGCAAACAGCGTCTCTTGCAAGACCAAACATTGGCAAAATCTAAAGCCAGCACCAAGGAAAAACAAGATTTCTATAAATTCCAACTCAGACAACGCAAAAAGGACGAAATGAACGACTTGCTCACCAAGTTCAAGGCCGACCAGGAAAAGGTAAGGTTGATGAAGGAAAAGAAACGATTCAGACCCTACTAAGCCAAAAAAAATATATTAATTAAAACCTACCCCCAACAACCCACCTCCCCATTCCAGCATTTTTACTGTAGATATAGTGTACACTAGATAATAGACATAGCATATACTTCACTGTAGCAGAATCGTTTTCATCCCCATTTGGGTTGTTCAAAGTTGTCTACGACTTTTCGCAGTTAAACGCCAGTGCTGAATTAAAACCATGGCTACAAAGAAGGTTCGCCAGGTCAAGGTGGTGTCGAACCAATACATTGCCGACTTGGAGAAGATAATTGACGAAACCTATATCCAAACTTCGTTCCCTAATGCCTACGACGGGAAATGGGACATCCTTCTGACCATACGCTATGATCCCAAATTGACCAAGATGGCACCCAGTTCGTACGACACAGTCTCCCAGGACAATTTCTGGTTGTTTGACGAACACTACCAGCGGTTACGGTTTACAGTTGAGTTTTTCAACCTCCAGTTTGGCTTGCAGCTCGATTTTGTCATTGATAAACCATTTCTTTTCGACAAGTTGGTGCACAGCTTGCGTGATTCGCAGAAACTGGTAGCCAATAGTTATAAGTTCCGGTTGTTGGTGAACTTGAATGGCGAGTTCAAGGTTGAGATTCACGATATCCCCCAAGTCGATAATTTATTGGCCGGTTTCGACAATTTGCAACCGACTTTCAACGTGTACATTGACAAAGAGCCCACGGCGATATCGCCATTCACGTCGTTCAAAACCACCAACCGAGCGCATTACACCAAGTCCAGAGACCGGTCCTTACCCCAACCTCCCCACCACGATGAAGTGTTGATCTACAACACCCAATTGGACGTGATGGAGGGCTCGATCACCAACATTGCCGTGAGACGTAAGTCAGATAACAGCTGGATCACGCCGCCGCTCAACTCGGGGTGTCTATGCGGAGTCACTAGACATTTCTTGCTACGCAAGAACTTCATCGAAGAGGAAAGAATCTTGTTGCAAGACTTGCAGAAAGACCAAGAGATATTATTGTTCAATGGTGTCATGGGAGTAGTCAAAGGTAGAATCGTGAGCTAGAAAATTAGCTGATTTGTATAATTATGTCTATAAAAGTTCTCAACTGGTCAACTCTTTGATTTCTTCGTCGTTGTAGCCCAAGATGTACAACACATCCTTCAATGTGTTGGTGTTCAAGCAGCACGGCGCTAGCTGTTGCACCTTGGGTTTGGCGTTCCAGGCGATGCCAAACCCGGCCACCAGCATCATTTTCAAGTCATTGGCACCGTCGCCGACCGCCACAGCGTCTTGGGGGTCGATTTTGTGGGTAGCGGCAATCTCCAAGAGCAACTCGGCCTTTTTGTCGCCATTGACAATGGTGCCCACTGTCTTACCGTTCAACAAGTTGTTGGCGTCGGTGTCGAGGGTGTTGGCGTGAGCATAGTTCAAGTTTAATGTTTGTTTGATATACTCAGCCAAGGGAATAAAGCCGCCTGATAACACGCCGGTGACCATACCCAACTTGTTCAATGCCGTGGTCAACTCCCTCACCCCTTTAGTGATTTCGATTTTCTGTTGCAATTCCAGCCATAATGTCGTTGAGTCTATGCCCTTGAGAAGTAGCACACGCTCGCGCAACGAGTCGTTAAAGTCGAGTTCTCCATTCATGGCTCTGGTGGTGATTTCCGCCACCTTATCTTCTATATCAGCGTATTGGGCGATCAATTCAATCACTTCCTGGTAAATCAACGTCGAGTCCATGTCGAAAATGAACATTTTCTTGGACTTTCTATTAGCCGTAGGCTGCAATATTATATCGTAGTTCGATTTCCCAATATTTTGCTTTATCGTGGCGTATATTTGGTCGTAATTGTCGCTATCAAACTGATAATCGAGTGCACGTTTTGATAATCTCGTAGCTTTGAAACCAGTTATCGCAAACTGGTGGGGCAACACTGTTGATTCAAAGTGCTCTATCTCATCCTGGGTGAACTCATTCTCATGAGATATGATCGTTATAACGTACAGCATCGACATTTTTCAGTTACTTCAAAGGTTAATGTGGGACAAATTTTTCAGCTTCTGGCGCGACGATTCACTGGGTTTGGAAACAAGCGATAACGGTTGAAAGACGTTATGTAGAGATAAATAGTTACAGGGTTTCGTAAGTTATATGCAATGTCTATACAAAATTTTATCCCTACCACTTATGCTGATCCTTCCTGTTCAGCATCCAATCTCAAGTCGTACTCGCTCAACCCTATTTCTCCGCCTAGTTTGGCAAAGTTGGCAAGGTACAAGTCGTACTTTGCCAGTGCCATTTTGTTCATGTCTTGCCAGTACACGTCGTGGTCGTACTGGAAGTCGAGTAGTCCATTAAACTCTTTGTCTAGCTGTTGTTGGGGTACAAAGTTTTCAAACGGCTGGTCGTATATCGTCTTTGATCGGGTGTATGGGTCGATAAATGGACCTACGACTTTGAAGAATGCATGTCCAATCCAAGGGATGTTTGTAAACAATCCCCGTCCTAGTCTTTCGGGGTAGTGGTTCTGGAGAATATGCAATACTTGTTTTGAGATTGATAATGACGGGAATGACGCTGATAAGTTCAACTCGGCGGGAGCTGCTTTGAAGTCAATCAACAATGCAAGTGAATCTTGGCCGGGAGGCATGAACTGGATCACCCGTTCCAACATAAACACCAAATGCTGCACTTGTTTGATCGAAGGCAGGGTGTTTTGGTACCCGTTTCGCAAGTAAAGACAAGGGCGGTTGTCGTTGTCGTACCCAAGAATCAAGTTCTTGCCCGACTCGTTCTCGTGCTCTACCAAGCTCGCCGTAATCAACTGGGACTCGTCGATAACCCCCGGAAGGTTGACAATTCCAAAAGAACGTCTCCACACCAAGGTTTCTTCAATTCTCTTTATCGCCTGGGGCAAGTTCCATTTAGTGGCACGTAAATACCTCAAGAAACACTCCTTGGTCAACCATGCTTTCTCCTCTTCCACGATGCTATGGCACGTAGTGCAGTTTTTATCACTGCTGATGGGGAAATCCTTAGTGATAAACTCGGCAAAGTGTTGTTTTATACTGTCATACTTTTCTTGTTGTTCCTGACTCAAGTCAAACACCGGTGGTTTGATGGGGTTTATGGGTTTGGCAAATGGAGTGTTGCATTTGATCAATTTTTTGGCACTGTCTCGGGATTTCGACACTTCGGTGGAGCTGGACGTATTTGACGCCAACGACAACGTGTCGGGAGTCTCCAACGAACTAGTGGAGGTGTCCTTTCTCCTGAAAAAGTTCATCGTATACAAAAAGGTTTTAAAGTTGCAAAATTTCACTTTAAACGGCTACTGAAAATTCCCGGCTTCCACAACGCGAAGTTACTTTGATAGAAAATGGCATCGACTGAACAGAGCGACAACAGTGGCAGTGGCAATGGCAATGGTGGTGGGGTGGTGACGATAGAAGTAATGTCTGAGATGGTACCCGAGACATCGCCAATCACAGTATCTGAACTCACACATTTGATAGAACTGGTATACCTTCACCAGCAACAATTATCGCACGTCATAGACGAAATAGGCAAGAAGACGTCAAAGTACAAGTTTATCGGCCAGGCTACGGTGATTGAGGGCGAGAACGACGTCACGGTGCAAGGGGACTACGCAGCAATGTGGGATGCAGATAAGGATGGGTTTATATCGTTGAAAGTACATGGTATCGAGTCGGGGACGGTGTTGATCACCGTGTTTTGGATATATGTGGACTAGATGTGCATTTATGGTGGTGGTTTGTGGTAGTAGAATTACAATAGCAATCCAATCATATTATTTATCGTTTTCAACTGCTCGTACGTGGCCTGTAGGTTCTCGGTGTTGTGGTGGAGCTTGTTCAAGTGGGTGTTGAGCGTGATCAAGATGGACTTGACCTGTGGGTCCTGTTCGGGGACGAAGGTGGTTGATATCAGTGGTGGTTGGCGGAGGTTGATATTATCATTTATCTGCTCAGTAACAATCTCTAGTGGCGGTGGTTTAGGCTGTTTGCTGACAATTTTTTCAAACTCCTGCAAGTAGTTGTAATCCGAAAGGTAGTTTTGCTGGCATGTGTTGTAGTAGCGCTCGAGATCGGCGAGCTGCTTCATTTCTGCTGATAACAATGTTTGCAAATACTTATTCCGCTTCAAGATCAAGTCGTAGTTGATGATATCGTTGATGTCGTTGAGCTTATTAGTCATGGTTGCCCTTAAGGGCAAGTTGGTGATTCTCAATCGAGACAAAAACGAGTCGGGGTTAGTGGGCTCGATCCAACTGCCAGTGAGGATCTTTCGCGACTCTCGAACCTTCTCCTGCTGTTTATACCTTTCCATTGTCTTGCCTAGGCATATGTGTAGCATCTTGTACACCGAATTGATCGTGGTGACGTCCAACGGTTCCCACAATCGGGTGATTATCGTCCCCAGAACCCGTTTTTGCGATTTAACAACCCGAAACGACCCTGGGTCAATGATGTCAAGATCGGCTGTTTGTAGCTTTCGTTTAGGTCGTTCGTTGTTCATTGGCAATGCTGCATTATTTGGCTTATCATTGATATCACCCCGTTCATTATTGGTTTCGCTTGAAACCACGTCATTTTCTCGAGGTGTTTCCATGGTTGGCTCCTCAGTCCCCTCTTCTATCACATGTAGTACCTCACTAGCACCCACTGGCTCTATCGCCAATTCATCTGAACTCATACTAACAATGTTTACCTTTTGATATTTGTTCGCGCTTGAGTTTGTGTTTGGTTGCAAATGATAAGCGATGATCTGGGTGATTCAAGAGGAAATGGGTGAGTGGGTTGAGTGAGAAACAGAAGTTTGGTCTAGTGACTAGGAACGTATTGCTTGTGCTCACTCAAACACCTCTTTATCTTGACTTTGTAGTCATCTCGATTAACACATTTCCTGCACCTTTCTCATTGTAGATGAATTTCTGGTAGTCACCAAGAAGAATCCGCTGGAGCAAGCCATGGCACCTCAAGCATGGTTCATAGGACCTGTTTGTGGGGTGGACAACTGCCGGTCACGACGATATGTTACCAGGGATGGGTTAACGATCTGCCAATTGGGCCATGTGGCCGATGGTAACATTGAGTTGAACAACGAGGAAGAGGAAGTAGGAGGGCCGATAACACGAAGATTGAACATGGTGAATGTGGATTCACACGGTTCATACATGAGTCAGACCAAGACCCAGTCGCAAGGGATATCCAATAGCAAGAACCAGAAATTACATGGGAAAGATGCGTTCAACTTGTATTTAAAGTGTTTGCAGATTCTACTAAAAAATCAGTATGACATTGTGGTGAAGCTATTCTTTGGCGAGCCGTGTGACGACTTGTTATTGATTGTAAAAACAAATTGGATCAAGGTGATTGCGAAAGCGTTTGCAGACTACGATAAGAAACACGAATTCGTGCCGGAGACGTTGAAGGATGAAGAAGATGAAGCTAATGACGTGAACCAGACATTGCATCGAATACCCAATTTACTCGACATCTTGTCGATCTTATACTTGTCGATCCTCCAGCTCCGGTTCAAACCAGTCTACCTATCCGATTTTCACACCCATATAGTATCCAACACCATCCCCTATGCGCGAACGCTACACTTAATTCCCGAGCACCACCTAACCCAGTTGATCACAGTGTACCAGCTTTTGCTCCAGCCGTCCAAGATACTACTACCGGGCGACATTGATTTGAGCATTAGGAACATCGCGGGTGTATTGTACCCGGGAACAAATCTATCGATCCCCCTCGATTACTACTACCCATACATCATCAAGACCTACACCCATACTTTGGTCATGCCCAATGCCATTGACCTATTCAACCTCACCCTTCACTTTGCCCAAAAATTGGCGTATGTACCCAAGCTAATGTTTAACAAAACCACAAACACCAAGGACCTTCCTGGATCACGACATCTCCCCGAGATATACATTTCGGCGCTCGTCGTATTTGTCACCAAAACCAGCTACCTTTTCAGATTCACCAAATCGACGCGAGTCGACCCCCACAAGTGGCTAAAACACTTTGACGAATACGACAATGCCAACAACACGAGCAAGCTATACACCAGTCTCACCGACCACGATCTTTTGAACTGGTCCGATGCCGAAACCGAAAAATACCTCGATTGGATTCACCTGGAGATTGTGCCCAAGAAAAACTATACCACAAATGGGTTTGACGAAAAGCTAACCACGATGGAGAAACAGTTGTTTCGAATTTTTGACTACGATACCAAGTTGATGCCCACCGCGCCCGAAACCTTGATCAATCCTGCTCCCACGGTAGACGCCATCACCCACCACCAAGCGTTGGAGCGAATGGTGGAGCCGAGCCTGCAAAAAGTCAAAATCACCCCCAGTGTGATTGCCGCGATAGAGTCGAGGCTCATTCATAAGCTCAGTACACACTTGGGAGTGGCACCGGCACTATTGCTCGAGTCGTACCAGTTGGTGGAGCGAGATATACGAGACAAGTTGATATTGAAAAAGTCATGAAAGCGCTCAACCACCAACTCGACGTTCATTGGTACAGGAATACAATCAATCGACTGAGGTTTATGGTATCGAAACGGTTTGATTGTCGCTGAGTCGATACTCAGGTCGCAATCCATCGAGTATCCTTTGGCGCTTTAACTATGCTTTGTTGGGGATTCTTCCATCGTACTTGTCGAAGTACTCATTTGTCTTTTCTGAAGTGGTCAAATCAGGATTGTTGATCACTGTGGGCGCTGCATTCGCTTTTGGGGTTGATTGCGCTAAATCCAAGGTTTTGTTTGGATACTCGATTCTCGTCGCCATTGAGAATGGGGGTGTATCATCCATGGGATATCTTATGAGTTCATGTGGTGTGTCCGCGACAAGTAGATATTGGGAGGTGGGTTATACGCATGTTGATTTCAACGAGACGATCAGACGATGAAGCCGAGTCTTCATCGGACGTCACTAAACTAAACGCAGGTTGGTATATATACAAACGATCCATTCTCCTAAACCCAACTACATGGGTTGATGTACCAGATGCGACGAGTCGCTTTATGTCATGGAGGTATAGAATCGACCAACCCACATCAAACCTCATATGTTATTGCACCAGATGCGACTACTTTACATGGTTCACCAACGCCACGTAAGACAATATCGAAAAGGTATAGACTGATTCACCCACACCATACCACACTACATGGGTTGATGTAGCAGATGCAATGATTCACCCACACCCGACCTATCTGGGGTAACTACTACGATTGTTAGAGTATACTGGGTTTTACTCCGATCAAACTAAACACTACACACCCATGCCATAGGCAATTGATCAACTTTTTGTTGATCAATCATGGTATTTTCGGCCCAACCCATCGCAATCACCTGTAATACTTTATTCTAACTACCCACTAATACCAATCACACCACGCGGCTATTACCTATTCAAACAAACTATACCCAACATTGCAAAACATATTTACTCCATACACAATCAATACCTAATAGATTCTAGTAGCCATACCTAATCCAAGGTGGATAAATCCGATGTCCAACCGGGTTTAGTATCATCACAAAAAATCCATATACCCAATCTCGACACCTATCCCCAGGATCTACCCCAGCCCCAGACCTATCGGCGATTACCCCATTTGAAGATTAAACCCCCATTCTGTGGGATAGTTATCACCCAAAACCCGGGAGATAACATCCGGGTCGCTATACTACCAAAGTTGGTTATTAGTAATCTCCCAATAGGGGCCACAACGACAACGACATTTTTTAAGCGACAAATAAAATAACCACTAAACTCCGAAATACTCAAAAAAATTTTAATGGTAGTGACACACACTCATTCACTTTGTTTCGGCGTTTACCCAAACTCTCACTCACTTTCTGTGTCTCCCCCCACAAATAAACCTGGTTAGGGCAAAACTATAAATTATTTAGCCCCTGCCACTATAAATCGCATTGGATTCGCCATTTAAATGTTGAGAGCAATCAAATTACCTGTTAGCATTACTTTCAAAAGAATGTCTTCTTCATTACCCTTGAGTGTCACTGTCAAGTTCCCCACTGGGAAATCATACGAACAACCCACTGGGTTGTTCATCAACAATGAGTTTGTCTATCCTAAACAGAAAAAGACATTCTCCGTCTTGTCGCCTTCGACCGAGGAAGAGATCACCCATGTTTATGAAGCATTGGAAGACGATGTCAATGCCGCTGTCGAGGCTGCTGAAGCGGCATTCAACACCTCGTGGTCAACGGGCGACCCTGCCGTGAGAGCTAAAGTGTTGTTGAAGTTGGCCGACTTGGTCGAGGAGAATGCCGAGACCTTGGCCTGCATCGAGGCCTTGGATAATGGTAAGTCGTTAATGTGCTCGCGCGGGGACGTCGCGTTGACTGCCGCATACTTCCGTTCGTGTGCCGGGTGGACCGATAAGATCACCGGGTCGGTTATCGAAACGGGTAACACCCACTTCAACTATGTCAGACGCGAACCCATTGGAGTATGTGGACAAATCATCCCTTGGAACTTCCCCTTGTTGATGGCCAGTTGGAAATTGGGACCAGTATTGGCTACCGGTTGTACCACGGTGTTGAAAACCGCCGAATCAACTCCATTGAGTGCGTTATTCTTAGCGGGGTTGATCAAACAGGCCGGGGCACCTCCAGGAGTGGTAAACATTGTTTCCGGGTTTGGTAAGACCACGGGTTCATTAATCTCAGCTCACCCCAAGATTAAAAAAGTGGCATTCACTGGTAGTACCGCCACCGGGCGCTTGATCATGAAATCGGCCGCCGAATCCAACTTGAAAAAAGTGACTTTGGAATTGGGAGGGAAATCGCCCAATATCGTGTTCAACGATGCCGACGTGAGCAAAACTATCCAGAACTTGATTGTGGGGATTTTCTACAACACGGGTGAAGTGTGCTGCGCCGGATCAAGAATCTATGTCCAATCGGGCGTTTATGACGAAGTATTGGCAGCATTCAAATCAGCCGCCGAAGACGTCAAGATTGGTGACCCCTTTGACGAATCGGTTTTCATGGGTGCCCAGGCATCCGACATTCAATTGGCCAAGATTTTGAAATATATTGAAATCGGTAAAAAAGAAGGAGCACAAGTGGTTACCGGAGGTCAACGTTTGGGCGATAAAGGGTACTTTGTCAAACCCACAATCTTTGCTGACGTTAAGGAATCGTTCCAGATTGTCAAGGAAGAAATCTTTGGTCCTGTGGTCACCATCACCAAGTTTGACACTGTCGACGAAGTCATCAAGTTGGCCAACGACTCCGACTATGGGTTGGCCGCTGGGATCCACACCACCGACGTCAACAAGGCCATTGGTGTTGCCAATAGAATCAACTCGGGTACCATCTGGGTCAACACCTACAATGACTTTAACCCCATGGTTCCATTCGGCGGTTATGGCCAGTCGGGTATTGGTAGAGAAATGGGAGCTGAGGCTTTGGATAACTACACCCAGGTGAAAGCAGTGAGAATCGGATTGACCGATCCCAAGTAAAGAAGTAAAAGGAAGATAGTGTTGTGTAAACCCAGTCATTTGACATGACTGGTGGTATTTATGTTTTAACTAAAATGTGATGAATGGATTGTTGTAAGATTGGATATTGCGGAGGTGTAACTTGAAATACTAGTGACATCATATCGGAGTTTAGACCTCCGCCCTTAACCGAAATTCAATAAGGTCATCGGAGTTGAAAAATGTCAGTGACATCTGCACGTGCAGCACTAAACAAAATAACATAGCTCACATTCAGAGTCAGGACAGAGTAAACTCTAGAGTTAACTATAGTTTGTTGGGGTTTATAGGGGAATGTATGGTGTGGATCGCCACAGTAGGGTTTTTAGGAATAGCATTCACCATAGGTAGACTAGTGTTATATATGGTATTTGGTCTGGGTTTATCGTTTACTAGTTCAGAGTCTACACTTGGTCTGGGTGTAAACTGGAAGGAGTGTTTCGGGAAATTATAATTTAATTATGTCTATACTTTACATCTGTGATCCTAAACCTTCCAACCTTTATTGGATCAAGATCGGGTGTTTGGACATGGTAAGAATAACGAAGGGGAACTCCAACTCCCCTGCGTTATTATTCCTATAGTTGGTGATGGGGTATATATGCAGGTGGTAGTGAAAAGTAATGCTATTTTAAGGGTAAAGCAACAACAATAACATGAGTGGAGTCGTCAGTAAGTGGTGGAGATGACTATGTAATTACATTTGGAAATTGAGTTGATTTACTACGTGTGCATCGCCCTTTTTAATGTTTTGGCTGCAAAAAATGGTTGCACTGGGTTGCGTTTGGCTGCGAAATTTTAGGATACACCAACGATCGTGCCTGAATAACTGCCGATTTAACTACTTCACGATGAGGAAACTCCTAGCTATTTAAGGAACCAGATCCCCACTGATTCAGATCAGATCTTTAGGTTTTCAAAGTAAACATGAATTTGCACGTTAGCACCCACCAACTTCATCACCCACCCACCGACTTTGACACCATGTTGGACAAAATTGGCGAAGAAGCAATGCACAATTTCGTGAGTCATCTCGCGCACGAGTTGAATCGCAATCCAATCGAGGCACCCCTGCCTCCTTGGCTTCTCCAAAGCAATGGCGGCGCACATACATTGTTCTCCGAACTCGAACCATACGACGGGTCGTATTTTGTTGATGATTATCGAACTTCGACATTTGTATACACCGAATCAACCTTGACCCAACCATTACTCATAAACACCTTGCAAACCAACCCTAGTAACCGTGGCTCGCCACCGCACCCATCCTCAGTAGCACTGGCCAAATCTCCTTCACCACCAACAACAATCTCACCCACCTTCTCTGTTCGATCAACAACAACCACCCCACTAACCCCAACTAATGACACCAGCATAACTTGCTTGACAAAACCAATCGATGAGCTCACACAAATCGAGTTGGATGACTTTTATCAGTTTTTGATCGGGTCTGACAATGGGATTGATATGCCAACAGACGAACAGAACCAGTTTACCCAGTGGCAACAGCATGAATCATACAACCACCAATTAAAGGTTGAACTTGATGATGATGATTTTTTCAATGGCCACATGGATTGTTTGGGGCTACTAGATCAACCCAATTTCAAAGACTTTCAAAATTTAGTCACCTTCAACAATTCTGGGAAACTCGAACCTATAACCGACAACTGCATTCTCACCCATCACCGTGCACGAAAACAGGTAGTCCAATCGACGAAGAGCAAAAAACCTATCAAAGCTGTCAGGTTTCACCTGGTCGCTTCGCATGGTTCGACCCACCAAGAACGGAAGAAATTCACATCAACCAATGGCATCACCAAACCCAATCGCGCAAATAAAGGTGGCCAGAGGGTGATGACCCAAGAGAATATTGATGCTTTCAACCATCAAACTAAATTTGCATTGAGACCACAATTCCACTCGGTGTTAAGATTGAAGCCATCATTAGCAGGCTCATTAAAATGCGCCGTCGATTATGGCTCTTACTTGGGCGATGATGTCCGCGTGTTGCAACAAGAACCCGAGTTGACCAATACTGCATCGACTGAGGGTATTTGCACCCACACTAAATTGCAAAGTATGCCGGCACTCAAGAACTGTGATAAACGAGTGAAATACTCTCGAGACTTGTCGGCTATTGCAAATTCAGTAACAAATATGGTTTATATAAAGAATGAGCATTTTGATTCAAAACACCCATACAATCCACAGTGGTTCAGAGGTGAATTGGACTCGAATGGTCAAGTTATTTCTGGTTCCAAATGTGGATTATGTCCATGTTGTCCAACCATCAGGTTTTTTGGGTACCGAAATGGCGGTTACCTTGGACATTTAGCCAGTGATCATGGTATTAGTAGTAACAACTATCTCGTACCCGATGGTATCAACTTTGGCATCTACAAGATGCCTAAGAGCGACAAAGATGCAACCTTGATTGAATCTACTGGCGTTGAATGTCCATGTTGCCATGCTGCTATTAAAGTTGGCGCTCAAAAGGATAAGAACGAATTATTGGGATACTTCCGCCATTGGAAAGTTACACATAAAGAGGAAACAATGAATAACCTGAAAATTCACGTTACTGGGCATACGAGGGTAGCAATTGGAATCAGTTCGGATTAGCCGAAACATCTTATGTGTAGTTTAGTTGGTTTTGTGGTATTCACTTTGGAGTTGAGGGTATCATTTGTTTGGTTTTTTCTTTTCATTTCATATTGGTTTGATTTCGGTTTAGGTTTGTTTGGTTTGTTTGTTTGTTTGTTTGTTTGTTTGTTTGTTTGGGTTTGTTATTGGGTTTGTTTTTCGTTTTATAGGGCAATGTATGGATATTATGTATGTTAGCTAATTTGTCGTTAAATTGTAGTTTTATCGACATGGTTAAAGAAGTATTGTGACACATAATGCAAAAAGTATGGATACTGGATGAACGCATTGTAATCATAGAAATCCCGGATCTGCTTAGAGACATCAATTGTGGGTTGTTATTATTTTATGGGTTGATATAAGACTTCAAAGCCGCTTAAACCCCGATAGCTAGTAAAATTGATCTCGATTTGAAATGAAACAGTGTCACAACAGATTGCATTGATATTGGATGTCACAAATGCAGGTTTTGTTCACCATCACTAACTCGCTTATACGAATTTAGTATGATCGTACGTGGTAGTATCTATGATGATGTCAGGTTCAGAGACATATATGACCCATGCAGTGCCATTGTTAGGTAACAATGGCATGTCTACCAACACTATATAAATGCCTCAACTCCCATATTTACATTAGCTCTTCATCTTTTAGTAATATACACCTCCCAGACTATCAAATCCTTACAGATGAGTCGAAACAAAGTTACGGTGGTACACCGGAGAATTCAATTTTTGCAATCCATATGTGAAAGAATTGTGAACACTCAATGGCATACCTACACCGACCTCAGACTTAATTATAACAGCATTACGATCATGAACAGTTGGCGGAAGTTGTAGTATTGTAGCCTTCAGATAGTTTACCAACTCCATTGCTTACGTGTGGAAGAGTTACTCTCATCAAATCATCAAACAAATACGCTCACAATAGTCCATGGTATAAAACACCCCTACCAACATCTCATTCAGCACACTCTTGTGATCAGTGACTGTGTTACACAGTCGACACGACATTGTAATGTCGCGTATTAGGGCTTATGTCGTTTTTGTAAGCAAATTTTAGCAGTCTAAAACCCACGTGATAATTCTTAAATTTTCACTCATTTCAACGTTATAAAATTTTCAAAGTATTTACAATAGTTATATTATCCTAAGATGGTATGTTTGGTGATAGTTATAGGTGGATTATGAGCTGAAGATGTGTTTAACAGTCATTTGATGATTGCTAGAATACAACTATAGTCAAACCAGGTGAAAGCCAGGGTTTGATTATTCTAATTCCATACTATCATATATAATATAATAATCAAATAGACTTGTTGTATTATGGTATGATGGTAAGTGGTTCATCTATAACTGAAAGGGAGAAACGAATAACATGGAAGACCATGGATATTGCAATCATTGCCCGACAATGTTTACTTAAAACTCTTACTAACTTTTTCAGTCCGATTCAATCACTATTAGAACTAGAAAGGTTATTACCAACCCTTTATTGGCCAGAAGACAATTCGTCATTGATGTCTTGCACCCAAACAGAGCTAACGTCTCTAAAGATGAATTGAGAGAAAAATTGGCTGCCACCTACAAATCCGACAAAGACGCTGTTTCAGTATTTGGATTCAGAACCCAATTCGGTGGTGGTAAATCCACTGGTTTCGGTTTGATCTACCAATCCGTTGCCGACGCTAAGAAATTCGAACCAGCTTACAGATTGGTCAGATACGGCTTAGCTGAAAAAGTTGAAAAATCATCAAGACAACAAAGAAAACAAAAGAAGAACAGAGATAAAAAGATCTTTGGTACTCAAAAAAGAGCCGCTAAAAGAGCTGCTAGAAGAAATGCTGATTAAACAACTCACGGGGTTTAATCAACTCGAACAATTGTTGTTGATGTTCCAGTCAGCATGCATCATCTACTCGAGTTGGTTGTTGGTATCAACTACTGGACATGCACAAGCATGATACTGGAGCTATAGTTGAACCAATAATTCAATATTGTAATCTAGATTAGTATTAATAAAAAAATATTAAAAAACGTATAAAAATTATCTGTAGACTGATTCAACGACCTTCAAATGGAACACATTACGTACCCAAATCTGAGTCTGCAATGACTTCCCGAACATGAATTCCGTCGAACTTGTATGGAGTCTTTTACCAGTATATTCGTTAATTGACAGTTTTCAGATTGTCAAGAACGTGATCTTGTCAAAAATAATTGTCAGGTTATCTACAGGTGGTTGCAATTTCTTAACACTCATGATCTGGGTTGTATCATAAACTACACCACCAAAACATGAGATGTCGGAACGAAAGGCTATAAATAAATATTATCCACCAGACTATGATCCCTCGAAGATCAAAAAGGTGAAAAAGAATCCAAACCAAATCATCAAAATTCGAATGATGGCACCATACTCAATGAGATGTTTGAACTGTAATGAGTATATCGCTGAACGAAGATCGTTCAATGCCAAAAAAGAACCTACGAACGAGAAGTATTTGAACATCAAAATCATTCGTTTTCACATCTACTGCCCAAGATGCAACAATGTCATAACATTCAAAACTAATCCACAAACTGCTGGGTATTTACCAGAGGAGGGCGCTGTACGGAACTTCGAACCCACAATCAAAAAGACAAGTGACGCCAAAGCAGATGAAACTGAAGATGAATTGTTCAAACGTCTAGAACGAGAAGAACAAGAAAACGCTCGATTTCAGACGATGAAAGAAAAGAGAAAGAAGAACCCATTTTGGCAGTCAAATGATACAAATAAAGACCAAGATGTGATGGAAAACTTGCAAGATCGTTTACAAGAGCAAATGCGTCAACAGCAAATCACCGAAGATCTTGAAAACTTACAGCAGAAACATTCAAACATAATTAATAGAGGTGGGAAAGATTTATTGACTGACCAAGCAATTGATAGATTGAAGCAAACTCAAAGTGGTGCTACGGAAAAGAAACGAAAGCTAGATCAAATTGAAATCAAAATTCCAGTGATAAAATCGAAGATTATGATCAAAAAGAAAAACCCTTCTGGTATGCCGACGAATAATGTTATTACTGGTTACTCTTCAAGTGAAGAAGAGTAATCACCTATAGATTATGAATATTCGAAATCATTCAAAGTAGCCATTGGCATTGACGGTTGGCCATAATCCAGATGATATTGGAGCTTGATTTTGTTCAACTCCGGTATCAACAGATTAATTTCCTTTGCATCGATATTCTTTCGACACAACAATATCCCTCGAACATACTCGACTGAGCAATGATGAAACTTAGGCAAAACGCTTTTTTGCCAGATTTCTAAAACATCATTAGGGATATTCTCACAGCTCGTTAAATCAGATAAAAATTCAATTGCACTCAAACTGCCGACTAAGAAATTAGAGTCCTTTCTGGTCAATAGCGGCAGCAACCCTTCGAAGAATATGGTGATATCTCTAACAATAGCATCTTGGAACGATTTTGACTTCTTACTCGACCTTGGAAGTTCAATTTTTTTCCCCTCCCCTTGTAAAATGTTCTGATAACCAATACGTATATAGTCAGCAACAAACGCATCTATTAAGATACTACTTGTTACCAGATATATGTCGTAAGTGCAGTAACTCCTTAAATCAGACATGTATTCAGCTAAGGTTTCCACAATTCTGTCTGCCATGATTGGTTCGTCACCACGGTGGTTGCTACTCTCGTACCAAGATTTAGTGAATACTTCTGATAATGCTGGGTAGATATCGTTAATGATTATATCTACTATGGTTCGAATGATTTGTGCGTTTAATTCAGTGCTTGGAGATAAAATATCATCGAATGATTTGTCGATTCTGTTGTGATAATTCGAATGCACTTTTTCCTTATACCGCTCGAGAAATTTGTCCTGTAATCGATCGGTATTGATTTCGTAAGTGTTTCCCAATGCGGCTAAATACTCAAGTAAACCTTCTCTTGATATTTCAGCTAATTGTTCTGGAGTCATGTTCTCAACGTCAATTGGGGGTAAATCCTTCTTATTATTGAATCGGAAAAACCTTTGTGTCTTACTTTGTTGAATCAAAAATCTTTGGTTAGTATACGCCGTCATATACCTTGCAACCTCATCTTCAATAATTCGTTGATAATTTTCTATGCGTTGAATATAACAAGCTGACCAATTCTCGACGACTCCAACTAAGATCTTTGAGTAACCAGAGTCCGCAGCAACATCCGCTTGTTCCTTCAACATGGTCAATGGAGTCTTGAAATCAGGTAGAACATAAACTTCATTCTCGATATCAATCAAAATTATGTTATTATTAGCATCTTCGTCTTCAATAGTTTGAGGGTAAACATATTTATCAGGGGGTTCTTCACGTTTGATAAAAGTTTGGGATTCTTGTTGTATCAATGTTCGGTTCCATTCATCGTTACGAAGTATAATGACCTTCATGTAATCTTCCAAAACCAATTCTTTTAAGTCATCACCAATGATAGAGCGTTGTTCTTTCTTCACTAATGATTTTCGATCTTTGGTAGTGTTCTGTGCTTGCAATCCGCTAATAAATTTGCTGTAGTGAGAGTCGTAGCTTAATATCCTCATCAAATCCTCCGCCGGCGGCTCTGAGTCTATAACTTCCATGGTGAACTTATGAAGGTTATTGTAGTACACATCTTGGATGTATTTTGATATTTCCCAATCTTGTGGGAACAACGGGTTTAGCTCTTGGTGAACGAAAACCAATTCATCTTCCAACCATTGTAAATTGTCAAAAACTAACATCTTGTCATCATGAAAATGATCAAGACACTTGTGGAAGGTATCGTCTAATCCCTCTTTCAATTTGTCGTAAAACAATTTCTTGTAGTCTCGCTTCCGGTTACGAAATGTTTTATAGTTGATCGATCTAATGTCGTCATTCGATAACTTCAAATTCTTGATCAATTCTAGTTTCAAGTCTTCGCCAGCTTCGTACTCGATGATTGTGATCAACTTGAACACTAATTCCAAGTTGCCATCTCTTGCCGACTCAGTAACACTTATAATTATTTCAGTTATTAGTTCATTGTACAAGCCAGTTGTTTTTTTCAAGGGTGCTACTATCTTGTAGACGATCGATCTTAAATCATCTGATAATCCAGAATCCAACTCGAGATAATCAGCAAAATTTCTCACTTGAGTTACTTTGAAATGTAT
Source organism: Suzukiozyma glaebosa (assembly GCA_030564305.1). Taxonomy (NCBI): domain Eukaryota; kingdom Fungi; phylum Ascomycota; class Pichiomycetes; order Serinales; family Debaryomycetaceae; genus Suzukiozyma; species Suzukiozyma glaebosa. The sequence continues at coordinate 301,950 of JAJLUT010000015.1, forward strand.
TGGTAAGATCCTGTTTAAGGGATATGATATGTCTTCTTGTATTATTTGCAATTCTTGTTCTATCTCCACATTCAAACCATCCAAGTATTGTCTAAAGTTTTTAATGTCTTGATAAAGCGAACTAACCTGATTCAAAAATTGATTCAACGAAGTCATTTTTTGGATTGTTTGGTAATCTTTGACATTGGTGATCGAGTCGTCGTATACATTGTTCACCTTGTTGATGTTTGCTTTGATGTCATTCAATTTCAACACTGCCTGGTTCAATTTTGTTAAGTTTGACATTATCAAGTCGGTTTGCAGTTGTGTCGCGGCTGTTAGTTGTCGATCGAGTGATAGTTTCTCCTTGGCAAACTGTTGCCTGAGCGTCAGGAGCTTAGAGAGATCATCCTCTACCTTGATGAGGTTATCTATCCTCAATAAGGCTATATCGTTCATAGTTGTTGATATATTTGCAGCTGTTTATTTATCTGTGCGCGATAAATTTCACGGTGCCAAACGATTGAATTACAGGAGGGTACAGAGAGTATCATGTATTTATCTTTAACTAGACTAACTATAATCTTCACAATTGATACACCTACATCAAGTAAGCTCCAGTTGACCATATGCCTACTGCCAGCTCCATCGACTCAGAAGTAATCTTGCGAAAACCGTCAATGACCACAAACTATGGTAACCTTTGAAGTTGTAATATACATTTTCCCAATAATAGTCTTGTCTTTTTCACTCGCTTTTGGATCAGTTATGACCCCCTCTCTTCGAAGGATTTTGGGTATGGTGGTTATTATTATATCTTCTTCCACCAGTATGATGATTATTGTAATTGCTGTTATAGCCACCCTGTCCCATCATACTCCCGTTAACCGGACTTCCAACAAACCCACCTGGTGGCGGTATGAATGCACCAGGAGGCATGAATGGAGGTTCTCCACCATACATTGGCATTGGGTGCTGGCCTGGCGGTACGCCTTGAAATTGTTGTTGTTGATACATCATGGCAGCGTGGAATTGTTGCTGCTGATAATGCGCGGCCATGGCCACCGCCTGTTGTTGCTGTGGCGATAACGCGTAGTTGGGGCTATTTGGGTTTGGATATCCCGCAGGCATATTTGGACCTGGGGCGCTGCCCATAATTGCTGCACCTGGAACAAAAGGTGAAGTAGCCATGCCAATAGAACCACTTCTATTTACAGAACTAACAGGTGCAAACAATTTATCGCACGATTCATCGATATTGGAAGTCCACGTAGGCGGAGTCTGGAAAGCCTTCTCAAATACAACTGGAGTTTTCGAGTCGCCATGTCTTTTCTTGGTTGTCGTGAAAAAGTTGAACGCATTATTGAATTCTTTGGTTTTCTCGTCTTGGCCTGCTTTTGTGGGTATCCTATTTGCTCCACCAAAGAAATCAGCTGGCGAGATTTGATGGTGTCTTTTAGGAGTACTACCTGCAGTTGAACCACCATTAGAAATACCACTGGAATAGGGCCGTGGATTCAACATTTTTGGTGATGGATTGTTGGGCGACCTTTGATAATTGACCTTTGGTGGTTGTGGGGACTGAAGTTTACCAGGGGTGAATGCTGCAGCTTTGGGATTCAACTTGAAAGCAGGTTTTGAAGCATCAAATTTCTTCTTGGCTTGTTGTGGTGGTGGCACTTGTTGTTTAGGCTGAGGCAGTTGTTGTTGAGAGTTTGGTAATGATGGTTGTTCAACTTGTTTTTTCAAAATTTCGTCTTGCTTGATTTTATCCTTTGACAATATAGGCAACAAGTCAGTGGGTATTTTGTGGGGTATTTTGAAATTTGCACTGAATTCACGTAACGAATTGATTTCACTTTGAGCATTCAACCTGAATGATTCATTATGCTGTTGTTGGGTAACTGGTGGTTTAGGTGGAATTGAGTCAGGTTTGAGGGGTTTAGCTGCCGAAGGTGGTTGTGTGGGTTGCGATGATTGCGCCAGAGCTTCTGGAGTAGCGTTTGTCTGTGACTCTGTTTGCAATTGCGGTTGTTGTTGTTGTTGCTGAGGTTGATCTTGGGGCTGTTTCTTTTTTGTCGCGGAACTGGAAACAATAGCAGGATCATTATGATATTCAGCTGCCCGCTGCCTGGGAGTGGAATATTTTCCGGGAGCATTTTTGAGGGACGGAGAGTTTTGGTCTTGCCTTTGTTGCTGCTGCTGCTGTTGCACAGAGTTGTTTTTCTCGGAAATATTAGCATTTCTCAAAGCGGCCATAATATCATCGCCTCTTCTGTCAACGCCGGAATACTTATCCTCCTCGTCCACGCCACTATCATCGACGACAATGCCTCTTTCCTCTAGTATATGCGAATCCTTGGTAGATGAGTTCTCAATTTCGTGAGCTATTCTTTCTGCCTTCCTAACTTTTTCCAAGTAGTCGGGCGCCGAAGTATCAATTCTGGTAGTATACAAATGCTCATCGTAGGTAGACTCCACGCCAAACTTATCCTCGTTTACTTTGAATTGGTCCCAGCCTTTGTGGCTGTGAGAGGAATCTTCATTCAAGTTCAAAATCGGATTGGCCAAGTCAGAGGCGTCGGGGACCCATCTTTCTAACTCACGTTCTTTGTATTGGCCATGAGAGATATCTGCATCAGTTTTGAATGCGTTTGATGCTTCATCCACATTGAAATCTACCAAATCTTTCAAACTGATGGTAACTTTGCTTGGCAAGCCCTCAGACTTTTTCAATGACGACGCTCTCGAGAGAACCAACGATTCACTGCTGGTGAACGATGTTAGTGTCCCTTGAATCTTGTCATTCTCGGTAGTAATCGTCACTTTCGAGCCAATAGATTTGGACACCAAGGGCGTGAATTTGTTATCAGCACCGCCGTTGGTATTTGTGCTGTACTTGGAGTTAGTACGACGATGGCCATTCTTTTGCACGTTTGCACGAGAGTTGGAACCTTTCATTGTGCTTTTGGTATATGTATTTTTTTTTTGTTACTTTGATGGAATATTCTATTGAACGCCTTTTCCCCCGAAATTAAATACAAGCAAATGATACTAGATAGGTTAGTAAATGCAATGAAACAAAGAAGTGTGAGCGTTTCAATAGATTCGCTCGATATGAATGAAATCAAAAGTTTTTCTCTGTAAGTTATTTTTGTTGATGTTATTTTACATACACTTTAGGACAGAACTAATATAACGGTGTCACTAATTCCTCTAGTATGAAACAGGTTTAGGCAGCCACTAATATCCCAGGACAATTTCAAGCTTTTGTCTCGCAAGCTAGGAATATGAATAAGGTTTGACCGACTAATGATTAGTTTCAAATCTAATCCCCGCCAATGGATAATCGACTCGTCGATGTTGTAGAATGAACTTGGACGAACTACAATCAATCCAACTCTTGGTATCAATTGATTAACTGATTAATCGATTGTGGTACCAAGTATTTTTATTCCCAGGTGAATGTTAATAAAAATCGTTGACCTTTTTTGTTTGTTCTCCTTTTTGGGTGTCTCAACCAAAACGATTTTCAGCCTCGACTAATTCGCCGACTAGTTTATTAGATTCATCGATATACAGCGTACACAATCATATATAAGGGCTTAACAACAGATACTGGCTATACCTAAGCCTATCTCCACGTTATCGACCGATTTTTCCCAGTAGAGAAGGATGAACTCTCGCACAAATTGTAGATCTTTGTCATCGTATGGATCTAGTTCCATGTCGATAATGTCTTGGTACGACAATTCCACCGTGAATTTAAGGAGTAGCAGGTCAGACAGATGCCCCACTTCCTCAATCTCTTCCAGAATAATGGAATTGATCAAACCAAACCATTTGCGAGTGAGATTATGGAAATAACCAATGATGTTGACCAATTGGATGAAATCGACTTTACGAGGCGACTCAATGTGGACATTGTCCAAGTCCTTGGGGGTCTGGATCTCAGTGCCAGCACTGGCAAACCACGAGAATGCCGACCAGATGAACTCGCGCCACGACATGGGGTAAGTTGCGTCTTGTATCCACCATTCTGGTTCCTCCGACGCCATGAAATCAGTGTTGGTGTTGTTGGTGTTACCGTCATAATTGCTCATGCAGCTATGGATCGATCTTAGATCGTCGCTCATGGGTAATGTGTCCTGGTGTTCAAAGTTTTTGATTAAATGTTTGAGCTTGTTGTAGTCTTTCAAGTTGGCTTTCAAACTCGGTTGGGTTTTGTCAGACAAGTCCAGTTTGATCTCGGGGTTATTTTCGTGGTTATTGATCAATATCCCCCAGTCGTACTTGTCGCGTTGGTACATTAGTATATCGTCGTTGGTGGTGGCAATGTACCCCCGCGCGTAGCTGAACAAACTGTCTCCGTCGTTGAGGCCAATGTTGTACAACGGTTGACTATAGTAGTTGGCATCGATATTTTTGATATCTTGCGGTATTATCGATAGCAACGAAATCAAGTAGCTGAACGACTCAATGGTGAAGTAAGAATCGGGGAATTGTAGCGTCGGATTTTCCAGCTTGTTATTAAAAATGAGAATATTCTTTCGCAAGAGACTTTGTTTGTAAATGGGGAAGATCAAAGGACCCAAAATCTCCAATAATTTGGGTAGTCTTGTGATCAAGTGGTTCGATAAGTCAGGGATGAAGTCATGAGGTGATAAACTGGATTGGATTAAACTAGCAAAAATTTCATAGTTTGTGTAGTCTTTTGCTTGTAGGTACTGCGACAACTTGTCGTCCAACACCTTCACATACTCCCATCCACAGTTGATGAACTCGTTGGGTTTCCACGACTGGGTCGTTGGATCGCACAAGATTCCTAGGGCATACATGTGAATATTGTCCCGATTCGAGCTATCGCCGTCTATCTTCTGAATGAACCGACTGCAGCCATAGTATAGCTTCTGTTTGTTCAAGTGGCTGATCAACACGGTTGATTTTTCAGTCTCATGGATTCCCAGGGGTAACACTTTGTAATCCAACCCGGTGAAATCAAAGTTCTGTAGCCCCGATTTCGACCAAACCAACTCGTATCCCTTGCGAGTATCAAAATGCACCAAGAACGCTGCCACGATCTTACTTGGTTTATAGGCATTTGTCATCTTTGAAGTACAACCAAACCACCACCGGCCTAAGAAATTATCAATGCCTTTATCGTGGAAATTTCGAAACCATTATACAGGAATACTATCAACCTAAACGAGTTATCAACCAGATCATCGCCCCAGTTATGGACCCTCGAGTGAGACAGTTGTATCGAACGCTTCTCTATATGGGACGCGAGTACCCCTTGCAGTCGGGAGGGTATACTAAATTTGCACCCAAGTTGAAACGAGCGTTTGCCAATACTCCCATCGCCAGTGAGCAAGATTTGCAGCAGGCGTTGGATAAGGGCGAATACATAATAAAAGAATTGGAGTCGTTGTACTTCCTTACCCGGTACCGTGACATGAAACGGAAATACTACGATTGAGAACTGACTTGGAAGCTGCTATAAACGTAAAACGGAACTCGTGAAACTTATGAAACTCGTGAAACTGATGAAACTCATGAAACTTATGAAACTCGTGAAACTCGTGCACAGTGAAACACAACCACTGCTAGTGTCAGCCATCGCAGGTGCTACCAATCTGCAACTATTTCTGTACCTACTTGCAACCAGATTGAAATACAAGACCATAACGACATAATGTCAAGCTCGAACCAACTCGAGTGTACTTTGCCCCAATCCAACACCCATTGACACCGCATTGAGGTCAATAAGTATACATCCATCATATACCGTTCCACACGACGACGATAATGACAATCAGTTTCTGCGACATGTGTCAATATACCAAACACTTCTTATGAATAACCCTTTGATCAACCTACTGTACAGTACTCTTGACATGACTTCCTCTTGCGTAGCGCCCTGGTCAAACTTTTCGAGTTTAACGCCATTTTTCCATCATAGCTACACCTCATTTCAATTCGATTTTCTTTTATTAGTTATATACTATATCTAGATCATCCTCTTATTCTCAAGACAAAATTGACCACCACTGCTACTAGTAAGAATATACACAACATCGTGGGTCCGAACCTATCGTCGTAAGGACCTGATCCTCTTAAACGAATAGCTTTTGCTCTCCAGTGGTAGGTGATCAATGCGTATACCATGGTGACCATGGCGATGAATGTGAACAAGCCGGCCGAGATTCTACCAATCGAGTCACCAAAGTTGAGGAGCCCCACCCCGAGCGAGCCCAAGATGACGGTAAAGTTCAACCACGAGAGGAAAGTTCTCTCGTTGGCAAAGAACACTTTGGGTTCTACTCTGGCCGGCAAGGCAATGCGTTTGTTTGTCGAAGACATGGGAAATGGATTGATGTAGTAGTGGTATTTCGCTGGAGGTTAAATTGTTTGAGGTTGCAAAGTATCGTGTGGAGTGTATATAGGGTACTACACGTGGGTTATATAAAACCTATTGATTATGTTGAGTGCTACCATGAACAGAGCATGAACAATAATGGGCTCACTTTGATTTTATTGGTACTAACAAAACTAGGATGAACGATAGATTGTATATAGTGTACTTTTGATATATTGGTAAACCAAGACTTGTGTTGATATTATTTATAATCTCTGATCAAAGTTATCGCTTCGCTGGATGTACGTATGAATCGCATACTTCCATACCACACACCATACACTTACACCTACACTTGCACCATACACTTACACCTACACTTGCACCATACACTTGTACCATACACTTACACCATACACTGTATACCATTATCATATCCATCTCGGGTTAACTCCTGCATTGGGATTTTGGGTGCAAATATTATTTGCTGCGTATTGCTATCGACAAGGCTTACGGTTTTGACTCCCTAAGGGGTATCTTATATAGCATACAAGGGTAACAGCGCCACCACAAAACTCTATTTGTATTGGTTTATAAAGACAGGGTGGATTGGCCAGGATATTGGCAAGCATAGCAAGTATGGATAGTTACGATTTCGATTATAATGATGTACCCCAATGGGCATTTGGGCCCAGGGGAAGACCCAGGGGGCCTCCTAGAGGACCTCCTAGAGGGCCTCCCGAAGGGGGTAAAGGGCCCAGAGGACCCAGGGGACCTAGAGGACCACCACCTGGTGGCCCAAGTGGATTCCATCCACCTCCTTTCCCACCAAGGCGCCGCCGGTTTGGCCCTCCACCCCGGTTCAGGGGTCCCCCTCGAGGTCCCCCTGGGGGACCTTATGGAGGCAATTTTGGCCATGGCCATTACCATCATGGCCCACCCCCTGTCCACTTTGAACATGGCCACTGGTGGGTCGATGCTCCCAAATCCAAGCAGGATCCCAAGGATCCCCATGCCACTGGAGATAAACCCCCCGAAAACCCCCCGGAAAAATTAAGAAGCGGCGGCTACACCCGCATCGATGGGTTCTGTCGCGGGAAAAGAAGCGGTAAAGGTGGTAAAGGTAGAAGAGGTAGAAGCGAAGGTTCTAGCGCTTATGGCCGTGCCTTCTACCCCGAATTCTACGATTATGATTATGAAGACGAACCTGAGGTCGACGACCAGTATGAAGAGTACGAACCCGAAACGAAAACTTGTCCCACTTGTGGCCACCACGACGAAGACGAGGATACCATGGATCGTGCATACTCAAGCACCACCGACGACTTTGAAGAAGCCTAAACTGGTTAGTGAATTTTTGAAGAAACTACAAAATGCCAAAAAAAATAGTATATAGTTAATGAATAATGATAAAAAGCACAAGATGTAACGACTTCAATTTGGACAGGTTTCAATCAATGTCCTCTTTCAAATTCGGTGTAGTTTTGAACATGTTCTCGCGTGCAACACTCAGTAGAGTAGTTTGCTTGTGTGCATTTTTTATACTGGCTCATAATCTCACCATCAAAATGGTTTTTCGCAGTCAAATTGTGGTAATATCAACTAGTACACGTAAAACAGACCCTACATCTATCGAATCTATTGAAAATTTCTATCATAAATTCAGTTCCTATACCTTACCTCCTGGGTTCTAAAATTAGTTTTCCCATGGCCGTGGCCGACATGCCTTGTTTCGAGTCAAACACCGTGTGGCCGCCCACAATCGTTTGAAGAATCTTCCCCTGAAATTGCATACCCTCGTACGCCGTCATTTTGTTCTTAAAGTACAACTCGTCGTTTCGCAATATGAATGTGGTGTCAGGGTCAAAAACGACAATATCAGCATCGAATCCAGGGGTCAATTCACCTTTGCAATGGTCCAACCCTACTTGTTTGGCGGTGTTTTTGGAACACCACTGGTTGATCTCCTGGATCGTGATTGGTGGGGTCATTTTGCTCCCTTCGGTATAAAGAATCGACAAACCAAGTCCCACTGACGAAATACCACCCCAAGCTTCAAAGAAATCGCCCACTTCACGAGCTTTCAATTCAGGGGTACAGGGCGAATGGTCCGACACCACAGTGGTGATCACGCCATCGCGTAATCCTTGCCAAAGCAAGCGTCGATTCTCGTCATCGCGTATTGGCGGGCAGCATTTGAAATGAGTCGATTTGGCTGGGATGTTTTCGGCGTAGAGCGAAAGGTAATGGAAACAAGTTTCGGTGGTGATGGGCAACCCCGATTGCTGCGCGTGTAAAAGCATGGGGATAGCCTGGTGCGTGGCCAAATGGACAATGTGTAAGGGTACGGTGGGGACTTTGAACGAGCAGCTTATGATCTCAGCAATCGCCGTCAACTCGAACGAATCGGGGCGTGATGCAAGATACGACAGGTACGCCGTGGGGTCAACACTATCCAATCCACGCACGGTATAATCGCGGGCCTTTTTTGTCTGTTGCCCCATCACCCCAACCACTTTATCCACTTGCAAGTGCGCGTCGTCGTGAACTCCGACTTTCTCCACCAACAACTCCACCTGGTCGCCAGGGTGGTTGACAAAGTCGCCATCGGCCACCACGCGGTGCATCATCTTATTTTGTACAGAAACGTGGAGGTTGTCTCGCGGTTCATCAAACTTACCGTCGAGCACCACCATGTCTCCCCTGGTGTTGACCACCACCCTATCCCGCGAATCAGTCGTGGGGTGTGCACCACACGTACCTTCAGTGGTGTTCACTCTTTCCAGGACGAGCCGGGTATCATTCACTCCATTTGCTACCCACGTAGTATCATGCAGTTTAATCACACCCAGTTTCGCTTCGGTCAGTGTGTTGGCAACCAGATTCTTAATACTCTCTAACTGAGTATCAGGCACACCATTACATGGTTTCGCTTCGCACAACGAAAGTTTCACAACTTCCTTCTGCTTTGCTTCGCGCAAAAAAGTGCCTGGAGTACTCTCACTCAGTTTCGCTTCGCTCAACTCCTCGCTCAACTCTTGGCTCAATTGAGTAACCACTGGCATGTGCCACTGCACTGGTTCCATTTCGGCGTGAAACATTATCACTGTCTTTTCCCCCTCCACCTCGTGCATTGCCCGCAACACATAATTTGGACTCACCTGGGGAAACTCCTCCACCCCCGAGTCGCACAAAAAACACTTGAATCCGCGCACCCCCATGGCGATGAGTGGTTTTAGGTGGTGGATGTTTGTGGGGACGAGTCCTCCCCAGAAACCGACATTGACGTAGCATTTACCTTTAGTCGCTTTGATCTTTATCAACATGTTTTCCACAGTGGTTGTCGGAGGTATGGCGTTCAAGGGCATATCTATTACAGTAGTCACCCCTCCAGCCGCTGCTGCCCTAGTCCCGGTTTCGAACCCTTCCCACTCGGTTCTTCCCGGTTCGTTCAAGTGGACATGGGAGTCCACCAAGCCTGGCATTACTATGTGTGGCGACACATCTTGGTACTGGGAAATAGCATAGCGCATTAACCGACTATCGTCTCGGGGAGTTTTTCCGGGAATCACCACCAAGATCTTACCCGTAGTACTAGAATAGACCACAGTGGCTGGGATCAACTGCAGGTGTACCAACACTCTGGTTGAGGTTATTGCAGAAGACATGAAAACATAAAAACAAATTTATTACTGATAAGAAATCCCTGCTTAGTGTTATCGGGTGAGAAATTTTCTATGCATCGAACACCCAGAGGTGAAATTGGGGGACTTTCATCAAAACAGACACCAGGAAACTGTTGGGAGTAAGCTGAGGACTTTGGGTGATAATTGACAATTGACAATTGACAAAGGTATTGGTGTCTTAAGGGATGTTGTTTGAACAGTCTTTTTGATAGACATCATTCGGATTTATCCGATCACTCCCAATGGGGTAATATTAAGCGATAGTGTCTGGTTTCACGTTAATAACATAGTAATGAGTACATGTAGAGCCACGGGTTGGTATTGACTTGTTGCATCTGTTATGTTTTTATACTTGACTGTTGTTGTGTGTGTGTTTCTCATTTGATATTTTTATTTGGCATGACTATATACTTAGTAGGTGATCAATTGTTTCCCACCTTTCGAGTTGACAATTCCATCAATATACAACTGGCTCAAGTCATCACCCCTGAACTTGGTCTCGACCGAGGGGGCATCAACTAATTTTCCATCTTCGTACCATTCTACTAATTGTTGCAACGTTTTTTGCTTCAAAGGTAAGTTTGAGTTGAGCAACGACGTGACCCAAAATCCCGACGAGGTAATGTTTTTGAAAATGTGTAACGACGTGGGCAACATTACTGGTTGCATCGACATGCCGCCATACGTCAACATCAACCCATTGGTGGCCAACTTACGAGCAATTCCGGTAGAGTTCTTGCCACCAACACAGTTCAACGCAAGCTTGATTGACCCCCCGCTCTGGCGCTGCCATTGCTTGATCTCGTCGCCAAATTCGCGCGACGAGTTCTCTTCTTCGGTTATAACCTTGGTGGCACCTTTACCAGTCAACTCATCTTTAAGCTGTTGTAAATTGTCACGGTTCCTCACCACCGAGATCGAGTTGAACCCCAAGATGCGGCCAATCTGGATGGCATACTGGCCTACAGCCGAATTTCCACCATTTTGAATAAACCAGTCCTTACCAGGAGTAAGCTTGATGTAATGGGTTAACATCAACAACGCCGTGGGTGGGTTGACTGATATGGTGGCCCCTTGGTTCACCGTCAACCCCGTCTTGCCTCGCGCCTGCGATTGCTGGGGATTGGGGATTGGGGTGAACTGATCGTGTGTGGCCTTAGCATAGGTTCTCCAAGTGCCGAAATTGACATTGGAAGGCACCACCCAGTCGCCAACTTCAAACTCAACGTCGGCGCCTTTGTAGGCGACTTTAAATAACCCTTCATTTCCACCCACGGCCGCGGGCTCGGAGGTGCCCAACTCGCGAGTCAATTCTGGCTTCGATGGGTACACCCCTTGGATCTGGTTGATATCGGAGGGGTTGATGGGAGAGGCCACCGCCTTGACGATAATCTCCCCTGGTTGCAATTGCAGTTCGTCAATCTCGTACTGGTGCGTGCGCAAAACATCCTTGGGCTCGCCATAATTGGTGTAGATAACCGCGTGCGACGTGAGCATCCTGTAATTGACTAAACCTGTGGTTGAATGTGTGACTGCTCGACGAATCAATGGTTTGATTGAAACGGCCGGGAAAATCATTGGTGGTCAAGTTTAACTTTAGCAATATAAATTTTTAGGAGTGCAGAAAAAAATGAAAAATTATGGTGGATCAGGTACTAGTAACAGAACTGGATGAGAAGGATCGGGGACAGAGTAGATTTGATGACTGTCTACTGAAGATGGTTAGCCAGGTGTACCCAAACCTACACTCCAGGAATCAACTGTAGATCCAAAACTACCTGATTCGGGGTATTATCCATGGATACCCCAGGATTCACCGAAAGTGGTGTTAAACCAGATCGCTGAATCAAGTGTGGTTGTAGACTTCTAAACTGATCGTGCTGTACCCGCACTCCACGTCGTTGTATCAATATCTCCTAATCGACGAAGCGGTGGTTAACCCCGAGTCACTCTAACCAAAAAATAGCAGTCTAACTTATACCTTAATGAATACGCCTAAAGTCTCAAGCTATCGTAAACGCATAGTATACTGACAGTCTTGAACAACACTGTGATTGGTCAATTGCACTTGACTCTGAGTTACTGAATCTTGGGCACTACGTTTGGTGAGTACCTTTGGTGACTCGTTTTCCAGGTATCGTGGTAACACGTTAGGACAGCTTCGTTTGCTTTACGCTTGACCAGTTTCCACTTTATAGGCTAAGTCAGGTGGAAATCACCACTTAGCAATGTCAACTTTGTTAACTTTTTACTATTAGTTCCTAGGTTTAACTTCACCAACTTTGCTACTTTGATTACTATAAACTATCTACTCTTTCTTTGCTTTCAATTGTTTTTGTTTGACTTTGATGTTCAAGTAGGTTCCAATCAAGAACGAGATCATGGCGAAGAACACGACCCACAATTCTGGGGTGACGTACTTCTGGGCAATGATCAAGGAGATGGTGGTGACAAACAACGATGTTTTAAAGATGGGTTTGAAGTTTTGCTTTACGCTCCCTTTGAACACGGCCCAGGCACGGCCAATTTCGGTACTCAAGTCATTCTTGGAGTTTGGTTGGTAAGCGTTCAACACACCAATCCAGCCCGCGTAGACGGCGGCGATGGTGGGGGTGACTGTTGACAAACTGGTGGCAATCTGCAACACCTTTTCGCCCGAAGTCAATGGTGGAGTGAAGATGGTATTGATGATGGAGTATAAGTAGTGGGAAATGGGGGTGGAGATGAAAAACCCATAAATGAACAAGCCAATGGTCTTGTTAGTCAACAAGTTGCGGACCTTGTGGCCACAGATCTCCATTGTCTGCACATCTCCCGTGTAAAGACTAGCAATGATCTCGTTCAACGCTGATAACAACCCAGCCGTAACTGATTTGGTCAAAAGGGGGTATTTAGCAAGGTAGGCTAAGTATTGCAAGTTCAAGGTCTTTAAGGTAGTCATTGTGGTTTGGTTTAGTTTATTTATTGTTTAATTATGCAAAAGAAACTGAATAAGTATTTATAATATCCTCCTCCGTTAGGATAGCAGGTCCGCGGTTCGTTATCTCACCCACGGTTCTGGCATACAAAACTCGCATTAACCGATGGCATCCCCACACGCTTTGGGCGTGTTGGGTTAAAAACCGCATCAAGGCAAATACACAAAAAGGCATGAAAAAAAACATAGTTAAGAAGTAGCCCGACGCGGGGGTCGAACCCGCAGCCTTTTGATACCTTTTTAAAGTGCGCTTTTAGTGACTTTTAAAAGTCAAACGCTCTAGCCATTGAGCTAGCCACAAAAAGGCATGAAAAAAAACATAGTTAAGAAGTAGCCCGACGCGGGGGTCGAACCCGCAGCCTTTTGATACCTTTTTAAAGT